>CM060074.1:34125650-34443150 GCA_030533445.1 Cyprinodon diabolis | reverse complement strand
GTCCCAGCTCTCTGCAGGTCATTCACTAGGTCCCCCCGTGTGGTTCTGGGATTTTTACTCACCGTTCTTGTGATCATTTTGACCCCACGGGGTGAGATCTTGCGTGGAGCCCCAGATCGAGGAAGATTATCAGTGTTCTTGTATGTTTTCCATTTTCTAATAATTGATCCCACAGTTGATTTCTTCACACCAAGCTGTTTACCTATTGCAGATTCAGACTTCCCAGCCTGGTGCAGGTCTATAATTTTGTTTCGGGTGTCCTTTGACAGTTCTCTAGTTTTGGCCATGGTGGAGTTTAGAGTGTGACTGTTTGAGGTTGTGGACAGGTGTCTTTTATACTGATAACGGGTTCAATCAGGTGCCATTAATGAAGGTAACGAGTGGAGGACAGAGTAGCCTCTTACAGAAGAAGTTACAGGTCTGTGAGAGCCAGGAATCTTGCTTGTTTGTAACTGACCAAATACTTATTTTCCACCATATTTTGTAAATAAATTCTTTAAAAATCAGACAATATGATTTTCTGGATTTTTTTTTCTCATTTTGTCTCTCATAGTTGAGGTATATCTATGATGAAAATTACCGGCCTCTCTCATCTTTTTAAGTGGGAGAACTTGCACTATTGGTGGCTGACTAAATACTTTTTTGCCCCACTGTATTTGATCCCACAGCAATGGATTTAATATTAATTCCACAACAGGTTAAAGAATAAAAGAAGACAAAAAGGGGAAAAAAAGCTGCGAGCAAAAAAACCCTAATGATTTTTAACAAAACCTAAATAACATGTATTTAATATTTTTTATATAACTCAGCAAAGCCCAGAATGTTTGGTAGTTTCGAAACTTTTTTTATACTCTTGATTTCTTTTTCTGGGTTTTTATATTGACAAGTTTTCCTTTAAATATCAGAATACTCATTTAGATATAATGTTGGTATTTGATGGTCTCGGTGGATTAGTTTTCTCTTATTTTGTTCGTTAACTCCTGTTTATATCTTAAATATTTTGCCTATATTTTGCAACATATAAATTGACCTCCTGTCATCTCTTCTGAACTCCTGTCACTTTTCTCTGTCTTCTCCAGAGAAGACTGATGTCCATCCTGCAGTCTCCACAGACCCTGAAGAATGTAAACCTGAGCCCATTCCCAGAGCCAAACCACCAAGCGTCTCACCCAAATCAGCCCCACCCCAGACTGCTAAACCCCTGCTGGTTTCTCGCACATCTGGACCCCTCAGTCCAACCAGCGCCAGGCCATGTAACATCTCTGTTCTGGGTGAGATAGGAAGAATCTAACATTTAAACCTTACAGCCCTATTTTAGATCTATAAACCATGCGTCTTAGAGCTGAAGCTTTGAGTAATTTCTGATATAATCAGTTTCTAGTTCTGTAGAGAATCTTTGTCTTATTTTACTGGCATTTGTTTGTCTCTCAGATGACACTGTAGAGTCTCCAGCTCTCTGTGTATCTCCAAAAGCACCACTTCCTGCTCCTCGTCTGAAGAGGGCGCCATCAGAGCAAGACAGAGAAAGCACAAGCAGCGGCTCCGCAGGACTCCTGTCTCCACTGGAGGGTCACTATCTCCATATATCCAATAATAACACAACAGTAGTCTCAGTGGAAGCTATAGTTTAATATCTGTAAGGGTTATCATCACAGAATATTTTAGTTAGCTGTAATTAAATCCTAAAAGTCTATTTATAAGGAGAAATAATAAGCTTACAAAACACTGAAAGGAAAAGGGCAGCTAAAAACACAACAGTTAATTTAACAGGTGATCAGATGTTTAATGAAGGCTTTGGAGGCCATGATTGACGCCTCCACATGCCAAACACAGAGGAGCAGAAGCAAAGGTCCGTAAAAGGAAAAAGAAAAGCACAGCAGATGCACTCGGCCCCAGGCTGTAACTTGGCATGTCCAGATGTCTGAACGCGCCTGTGAATCTGATGCTCCACTTCTGTAATTAACACTTACAGGAACCCCTCCTCCTCTTTAATCAGAAGTTGTTGTTCTTAATTGTTGTGCAAAAAGATGTGATTTTGAAATCAAAGAGACAAGAAGACATAAGAGAATTCCCTGTTTTCTTGGAGTCTTTGTTGCACCCATAGAAGCTTCTGTCTTTTATAAGGAGCTGCTGCATCTAAAGAGAAGTTGAATAAGGTTCATACATTATTAATAATAAGTTGGCACCAAAATATTGTGATTTAAATGTATAAGTTTAATATGTTTTTATAAAAAAATGCAAAAAACATAATTTTTTTTCTTTATCATCTGTAGATGGATGATTTACAGCACAAAAAACAAATAAAAAGTGTATTTAATAGTTGAAATAAATTTAAACCAAGGTATATCTTTTTACTCCTTTAGGGGAGTTTCCTGCAGATGGCGACACTTTTGACCAGCCCAGCATCACAGGTACAGACGAGGGCATAAGCGGCCGACAATGGTCGTCCCTCAAGAGCTCATCTAGTCCTCCGTCTACCAACGAGGAAGAACGCGAGCGCACCAAGTCCCTCCCTAACTATGGTTTGAGCATTTACACTATTTTCACCCTTTGCATGATTGCCCTGGATACCAAATATCTCAAATTTACTCTACCAAAATTGCACATATTTCTAATATTAGTCCTTCTTATTACACTATTGCCTAATGCTAATATAGCAGCAAGAAAAAATTATAATTGTAACGACTTTTGGAACTTTTGTTATTGAAACGTACTTCAGATTCAAAGAAATCAAACTAGTTTATCAGGCAAAACTATGCAGTCTACCTAGCAACTGTGTCTGCTTTCATGAAGCACATATCATTTATTCTGACTACCAAAGGTGTTTTGTATATTTAATGCAAGTTTTTCATAATATGAACTAATCTATTCTTGATTATTTGTTTTATTTCTCAAGTTTTTCACTCTGATAAGAGTTCCAGCCATGATGCTTGGTGATCATTATTGTTAAAAAAGAAAAAATCTTTCTTTGTATCCTCCATTCTTATGCATCTTGTCTCTCCTTGTTCTAATTTTATTTTTTATTTTTTGCAGTGAGGATGCCATCTCAGACAGACACCGATCTGAGTCCAGCTGACAGCGAGGTTTCTAATTTGAGCTCTGACCTCAAGTCTAACAACAAATCTGAGGACGGGTCCGGTGACGACACTCCTTCAATGTGATCCTTGCAGGATGAGGCGTCTTTTGAATCTCGTTCCACCGGTGTTCAAGAAAAAATAAACATTCGTCGTCAGTCGCATACATGAAAAGATTTCATTTCTGTTCCCTTTTAAAGTTTTACAACCTGTGGAAACGCATAATATGTTTTCTGAATGCCTTCATTGATGATACTTGCTCTAATAGGGCCATTAAGACCATCTATGAAGGTTTTAGGTGATGAATGCAAATATGACACACTTGATATTACGAAAAGCTAATTAAACCCAAAGCACTGGAAAATATATCTAAAAGAAACTTTCTATGTACATATGGGTGTAGTTTAAAACTGTTCAGCTTTATTCATTCCTTTAAAACTGACTCATTATGGTAGAACAAAACAATTAGGAGATATTTGTAAGGTTTTGTCACAGAGATGGTCTTAAATCAACATTTTGTGTTTTCTTATCATTCTAACCTGACTGCTGTTACATAACACTGCCTTCAGCCATCTCTGGCTCTGCATACAAAAAAACTGCAATACTCAAGAATTTATAACTGGGTGTTTATTGGATTTATTTCTAGATATGAGTTTATCAGATTTGTATTATTTCTTTTACATAAAGTTAACAGGCTATGTTGGGACATAGTGGTTTTAATCTCCTGGGTTCTTGAATCTTTTGGTTTGTTCGTATTTGGGGCCAAGTCTTTCATTTAGAATCATTATGGATTTTTGTTTGTATGTTTGTTTAGTTCAAAATCATTTCTTTTTTGGGTTAGACTGAAATTCTTAAGATTTTTGTTTTGGGGGGAAAAGTTCATCAAAATGTATTGTAAAATAAAAACAATGTTTCAGTTTGTGTCCACTTCCCTGCTGACAAAGTTCCACAAATGTTTCCTAATAAAACACAGGGGAGCAGTTGTTTCTGTTTTGTTTTATCAACACTGCTGCTGTATCCTCACAATAAGTTCATCGTTATATACTTACGCCCTAATGATGTACTGCTGCACTTACCTATGTATTATACATCTATGTAAATATGTGGTAACTTTTGTTCTTTATGTTTAGGTCGTACATATTTTATTATTTTATCAGGAATATTATGTTATCCTGTGAAAATTGTTGATTTAGCTTGGTGATGGTTTTCATTTTACTGGAAGTGTATTATGTTGCATTTGTTCTTCAGTTCCAGTTAAAAATATATTTTTTGGCCATGTATGTTGTCATATTAGCCTGAAAATGTGACATAAGGCTATGTTTGTGTGTATGTTCATGTTCCTATCAATAAAATGATTTATTTGTCACTTATTCATTCAAAACTCCCCCTCTGTCTGCAGCCTCCATTTTTTCCCTCCCCTCACATATAAAAGGCTGAGCCTCTCTTGTTCTGTTTTTTTATGGATGTCGGGATACGTTAGCGGAGAAGAAGATCTGGCTTCAGCTGAATATTTCTCATACCTTTAGATCTGATAAGTGATTCTTTTGTTGACTTTTTTTTTTTTTATAAATTTTGCTTTTGGTCTGATCACCAGGACCATGGATAGCGCACTGGACAGACTTGATGCTGCTCGTTTTATTCAGATTTGGCAACATTTCGACAAAGATGGTAAAATATATATATTTTACATATATTTTTTTTTATATGAGACCTTGAGATATTAATGAAGCATTTAATACTGTTTGCTCAAATGTTTTGTCTTGTGGTATTTTAGTATCTTGGTGTTATTATGTTAATGATCCTATTAGAAATGTAATGATTCCAGTTGAAAAAATAAAATGTGTATATATATATATATATATATATATATATATATATATATATATATATATATATATACAGTATATAAAAGATGCATTAGTCACAGATGTATGAGACACGAAATATGGGCTAAGAGTCTATCTAAATATATGCCACTGTTTAAATAAAAGATACCTGTTTATATTTTCAGAAAGAAAAAGAAAATATATATATATATATATATATATATATATAAATAGTTTTGTTTGTTTACAAACCCATTAACAGGGATATCAAGAGGAATTTTTTTTTCAGAGTTAAGGAAATTTCCTTTTATTATATTTTAAAAACGTGGACATAATATATATCTTGATTCTCAAACATTAAATTTTATAAATAAAACATAAATCTCAATCTACTGAGTTTTCTTAATGGTAGATGTATGTGATAATGAAATTGTTACTCTGCATCGTGAAATTGACCTCAGCTGTTCAAAAATCTATTTAAAGATAAAGCTTTTTAAGCATTTAAAAAATAACTCATTAAAATTCTGAATTTGTTCATTTGGTCTTTTGAAAAATACATATCAGCTCTTCAATATATTCAAGGCAGAAAATTAAATGACTTTATTGCCTAACATTGGTTTCCTCACATGATATTCTGTCACTCTAAATATTATTTAGATTTAAGTAACAGGAGGGTCTTCCTAATCATTCCATAAAATGTGATATATATTTCATCTATACAAATATTTAACATTTTTACTATTTTCTTTAAATGAAGGAAAGAAGAACACTTATTTACTGATATTAACAATTAGGTGATAAATTCAGTATTTCCTAAGTAGTTATAAAGTGGAAGAATAGGATAAAACTTTCCTCTGATGCTATTCTGTGTTTTACAGACAAAGGATACATAGAAGGAAAAAGGATGGAAGATTTTTTCAAGCACATGTTGCAAAAACTTGGAATGAAGGTAAATCATGATAAAAAAAAATTTAATATTTATTTTGAAATACCTTCCATTTTCTTTGTCTTAACAATGTAGGTTTCTACTTCTTTTCAACAAGGTCCCAGTTTCAGCTGATTTGCTGTTTAGCTTTGAAAGTTATTTGAACCAGCTTTTTTTTTTTTTTTTTTAGACAGATGAAATAACAGAGGTCGAAATGAGAAGAATGAGAGACAGATTTATGTCTCCAAATGACTCTTCTGAGGACAGAAATGTGCAGATTGAAGAGGTAAGCCTGGAATCACTAAACTGCTGGTAATTTTTTTTTTATATTTAAGGTGGAATAAAGAAAAAACAGAAAGATGGGGAGTGGAAATCTAGTGGTCAGGACATAAAGCTTGGATCCAGAGGTTCTGAGGTTGAGCCCCACTCCCACTGACTGATACTCTGGCTCCCTGAGCAAAGACCCTTAACCCCACACTGCTCCCCGGGCGCCATACAATGGCAGCCCATTGCTCCCCCATGGGATGGGTTAAATGCAGAAAGTAATTTTTTTTACTCTGCAATTATGACACTGTAAGGATAGTTAAAAAAAAAAAAGCTGAAGCTGTATTTTTGTTTTATTCAATGAAGAAATGAAGTTCAGTCACATGCTCTCCCTAAAATAAATGTGTCCCAGCCATAAGAGAATATGTCTGTTTTTATTTAAGTTTTTAATAAAAAGAAAAATTCTCCCCAAATCCAAATTGTACTAAATAATTTTAATGATAGGCTGTTCTTCTTGGATAAAACAAGATGTGTAGACATCAGCTTTATCATTACTAAAATGAAATCATCAACCAGAAGAACTCTGTTTCCAGCTTGCTGCCATGATGCTTCCAGAGGAAGAAAACTTCCTGCTGCTGTTCCGCAGAGAGACTCCACTTGACAACAGCGTGGAGTTCATGAGGGTAAGGATATTTTCAGACTGACATGGACATTAATGGTCAGGTTGTTTACAATCCAATTAAATTCCATAAGATTGAACATAAGAAAAACATTAAATGTTGGTTAAGCTAAAAAAATACACTCATAATTCATTGTAATATTATGTTTAGCGTAATTATATTTTATTTTTTTTTTACATATTTTATAACAGATTTGGAGAAACTATGATGCAGACAGCAGTGGTTACATTTCAGCCAATGAGCTTAAGGTAATTTGTACACATATTTCAGTTTTTAATATAGATATCCGTAAGTAGCACAGCAATATGTGCATATACATTTGTATATCAAATCAGCTGCAGTGCTTAAACACTCTCGCCTCCCCTCAGGGTTTCCTACATGACCTATTCCTCCAGCATAGGAAGTCCATCACACCTCAGAAGCTGGAGGAGTACACCGATACCATGGTGAGAGAACATCACCTTCATCATGACCAGGCTTTTAAAATGTCTTTTTACCTTCCTGTTGCCCTTATTTTGTCTCTTTTCTGACATCAGATGAAGATGTTTGATAAAAACAGGGACGACAGGCTGGATCTGAACGACATGGCCAGGTACCATTGGGTTGAAAACTCACTACTAACGCCAAATTGCTTGTCTGTTACTGACTCTTCATGTTGTTCACTAAACTGTTGCATGGATGTTTAGACAAAATTATATGCTCACAATCCTAGATTTTAGTAATGAATGAACAGTCATATAACTGCCTACATGTTCCTCATCATGCTGTAACATGATGATCAGCATGATGAACATGATGATCAGCATGATGAACATGATGATCAGCTCAGATGTGCTGTTTAGCACATCTGAGCTGATCTCACACTGCTCTATGAGATACTGGATTTATTCCCTGACATCACGGAGCAGGGGTCTGCAACCAAAGAGCCATTTTACCCTGAGCCCGGCTAAATTAAAGTTGCTTAGAGCTGCAAATATTAAATAAAAATAACCTATTATTGTTGTTGAATATCTGCTATAGGATCTGTTGTTATGTTATTAAACAAAACAATTCATTTGTAATTTTTAGTTTGGAACCCTTTAACATCAAGTTTATAATGTTTGAGCTTGGATTGTTTTTCTTAAAAAAAAAAATTCTTAAATAATGAATACAATCAGACATGCAGTGAACAAACAATCCATTATAAATTGTACAGGAATGTCTAATGTATCATAAATGACACAAATAACTTCACTGCAACCATTAGTTAGTTCCTTTATCATTTTCAGCCATGATTGAGAGCCATTGTAGAGGCTCCAAAGAAGCACAGATTGCAGACCCCTGTCATAGAGGATGAAGTTAGACTATGAGAGATATAGGCTTCCTAATGGTTGGATAATAGCATCCTGATATCCCTCTGAATGGAGGCTACCTTCAATTAAGAGAAAATGTCTTCTAAAAGCTGCTTGGAAATGGCAGCAAGATTCAGGTGGATGTAAACCACATATTAATGGCCGTATGCTGATGAAAAAAAAAACGTCCTCCTTAAAAATATGGCATATTTAAATGGCAAATGAAATTTCAAGCTAGAATAGATTCAGTGAAAAACTTTGTGATGAAGAATTTGCTGATCGGGCATGCATTTGCTTACCTTTGTGATTATTATATGTATTTTGTGTTTTCATCTCTTTTTATTTATTTTTTGTATTATTTGTAAAGTGAACTTGAGTGTCAAGAAAGGCACTGTTAAATAAAATGTATTATCATTATTATTATTATTATTATATATAATTGGTGCATTTAAATCAAAAACTCATGGGACCCTAAACTGCTGTAACAGTTGATAATTTTGGGTTACTTCTGCTAAGTGTTAACAAATTTAAAGTTAATTGTTTCTTTAACATGTTATAATTTGTTGTTGTTTTTTGGGTTCCCCCCCCCCTTTCTTTCCGGGCTGATCAGTGGCATAGTAGGTAGCGCTGCTAAGGATCTGGGATCGATTCCCGTCCCTGATTCTTTCTGCATGGAGTTTGCATGTTCTCCCTGAGCATGCGCGGGTTCACTCTGGGTACTCCAGCTTCCTCCCACAGTCCAAAAACATGACTGTTAGGTTAATTGGCTTCTCTAAATTCTCCTTAGGTGTGAGTGTGTGTTTGAATGGTTGTTTGTCCTGTTTGTCTTTGTTTTGCCCTGCGATTGACTGGAGACCTGCCCAGAGTGTACCCTGCCTCTCGCCAGACAGTTGGAGATAGGTACCAGCACTCTTTGCGAACCCAGCAGGGATAAGTGTGAGATAAAATGGATGGATGGACCTTGATTTTTTCTTTGTTAATAAAGTAACAATGATTTGTATTTTCTCTCTAAATAATGTACCTTATATACTGTGCTTTGAGTCTGTATGACTGATCCTTTTAGTTGACTTTGAGATGACGATTTCTGCTTAATACAACAAAAATGTTACATTTTAGAATAGATTCATGTACATGAATTGGAACTGCTGTTGTATTCTATATTATTTAGTTTCCCATTGGAATCAATTAATTATTTTTTATTTAACTGTATTTTATTTTTTGTCTACATTTCTGATGTTTTTCTGTTTCTGCTTAGAATTTTGGCCCTGAATGAAAACTTCCTACTCAAGTTTAAGATGTGAGTTCAATTTTTAATTTTTACAAAGTTTTACCAGCCACATTTACCTGTGGGTGTTTGGATTTAATGATCATTGTTCTAAACTGAGTAAACTTTAAAGTTAATTTCTGTTTTTCATGTCTCAGGCTTGCAGTCTTGATGACAGAAAAAGGGACTTTGAGAAGATATTCGCTCACTATGATGTTGTAAGTTCAGATTCTCAGAGGTTCATGCTTTCTCTTCACTTCTGCTCTTTTATAAGAACTAACTGAACCTGTTTTTTATGCCTATCATATGTAAGATGAGAGAGTTTTTTCTGCAAAAAGTAAAAATATTGTCTTAGAACATAATAGTTATGTGATGCAGCAGCAACAAACTTTATTCAATTAAACAGCACTTGTTCTTGCTATAACTCTTTGTTCCCTATATAAGCTGCTGGAACCAGAATCCCAGGGGATAAATAAAGTTGAGTCTAAGTGTAAGTCTTGATGCATCAATATGTTCTGTGTGCAGAGTAAGACAGGTGCACTGGAGGGGCCTGAGGTGGATGGGTTTGTCAAGGACATGATGGAGCTGGTAAAGGTAAAAATATTCACACATTTCCAGATTATTAAACTATTTTCTACAGAAACTCATTTTTGTGAATATTGTTTCTAATTGTCTTCACAATGTTTGCATTGTTGACTTACAGCAAGAAGATCTTAGGGTTAAAATCCACAGAAGGTGTTTTACTGTATAGTTTGTATGTTCTCCATGTGCATGTGTGGGTTTCCTCCAGGTACTCCAGCTTCCTCCTGCTGTCTAAAAACATGCATCTTAGGTTGAATGGCTGCCCAGTGAGACTCACCGTGTCAAGTGTGTCTCTGATGGACTGATGACCTTATCTGAAGCAATCAAGCAGATACGGAAAATTAATGGATCAGTACAGTAGTACTGTTAGTTCTAATAGTTTGTTCTCTGATTTTAGCATCACAATTATTTAGTTTCACCTGTTTTGAAAAAAGTTAATAGTTCTTATATGCATACTGATGAAAACAATTGTGTATAACATGAATGTCAGAATGCAAAAACAGAGGGAAAAAACTCATTTATTTGAGGTAAAATATTTCACTTAATTTATCCCTTCCAACTTTATGCAAACTGAGTACAGATGGATGGATGGATGGATGGATGGATGGATGGATGGATGGATGGATGGATGGATGGATGGATGGACGGACGGACGGACTGTGACCTCTGACCTTCATTCTAACACCAGCTCTGTCCGTGGTTCCTGCAGCCCAGCATCAGCGGAATGGAACTGGACAAGTTCAGGAAAGCTCTGATGGGTCACTGCGACATCAACAGAGACGGAAAAATCCAGAAGAATGAACTTGCTCTCTGCCTCGGCCTTAAAATCAGTTAACCTTCTCTGGCAAAAAAAGTCTTTTTTTATCATTAATGGCTCTGCACTATATTTCTATTGACCTTCAGGCTTCCCATTACTTTCCGTTTATTCATCTGACCTTTTTAAACATTTTCATTGTGATTGTATAATAACATCTTATTTCTGTGTAAAACAAAAACTGAACCTTAGCCACACAGCAATCTCTTTGACTCATGTGATACTTGTATGGCTCCTTCTTTGCGCTGTGGTAATGTACACTGTGAATTGCTGTGTTCATGATAGAATTGTTAAATCAGTTAAAACAGTGATGTATGATAACTGTAAATAAAACTTTGTCATCCATGCATTATTTTCTGACTAAGATTTCCTCCAAGAATAAACTTTACAGCTGACAACAGTAACAGCTTTTTTTTTTATCATTATTATTCAATCACCAGGACCTGCAGAGCATTCTTACAGTTTGTTAGAATAATACAATCAATCAATAAATTGATACTGCACCACTTACAGTTAACCTTAAAAGTATTCATACCCTTGTTATCTTTTAAATTTACACTTTTAAAGTTACATGTTTCTTCAAACTGAATAGTAATATAATATTTTTTGGTGATCTAGATAGAGACCCTATTTGATCCTAATATTACGGTAATGATAAAGGGTGTTTCCAGTCTGATGACTTGGAGCTTATCAATAAAGATAAATCATCAAAATAATATTGGATACATAGAAAAGCTGCTCTGCAATGGTAAGAAGGGTTGGGTTTCTGTAACGCCAAAATATTTGTTTTTATAATTGAAATAGGTATTTAAAAAGCTAATTTTAATGTTTGAAATAAAGACATCTTTAAAACTCAAAATCCTTCTTTTGTTTTGATTTTTATTCTTTTAGGAGTTACATGTCCCACTTCACAGACCTTCTTATTGAAATAAAACCTTTACATCCAAAATGGCCAAGGTTATAAACTATTTGGAGCTTATTGTAACTAAGTTGTACAAATAAGAGAACTTTTTTGTTCAAAAAAAGCATTTTAGAAAGATGTATGGAAAAGAAAGAAATTACTTTATTATAGAGGATGAAATGCAGAAACAGCACTGACCAACTTCTGCACTCTGTTCCTCATTTGAATTTTCAGACTATATATGTAAAATATTTTACATCAACTGATTTAAGTAGAGCTGTCTTTATGTAATAAACTACACTTGTTTGCCAATATAATAAAAACACAATTTCAGTTCATTAAGCGGAAATGAGAAAAATCATCACAAAGTAAATAACTTTTATCTTTTATCTTTTAACCTGGTCTGAATTAAGAGTAAACCATAAATTCTAATGAAATCCATTTCTATAAACAAGCTGAGATGACATACACTCCAATTAAACAATAATTCTAGCACAATATAAGAGTGCAGTTCATCCTGTAATGTAACTTGGTAAGGACATCTTGTTGTTTATTTATTCACCCTTTAGCCTCCTCTGGATCAGACTGTGCAATGCTTTAGGCTGTGCAGATTCTCTAATAAGTTAAATATCCTCATCTTTCATCAGCAACTAATCTAGAATTTATCAATAATCTCATAAACAAACTACAGTTGAAAATATAAGTTTGTTGATGGACTTAGAATGTTTTTTTCTTCGAATGTCTTCTATGTGTTCATTTGGATCTAATGAAAAAAAGAATTTTCATTGTGAGTAATATGAACATTTTCAAAAAGGAAGAAATTTAAGTCCAATTCAAGAAATGTGCCCTTTAAGAAAGACTGCAGCAGCCAACTGAGTGGCTCACAGCTGTGAGGAATGAAGTCCGTCAGTTACCTAAAAAGATACCAAGCTGCTTCCAATGATTAATCTGTGAAGCATGTGACTGGTTAGCTGTGATGCAAAGCACTTTAAAAGGACCATTAAGACTGCAGCATGTATGAAGCTGAGACTTGGATTTCATTTTCTTTTGGTTCCAGTTTGTGAGTAACACTTTACAGGTGTTTTGGTTTCAGTTTTCACAAAGAAATGGTTTCTGGATTCTTTATGAGGTATGGCTACCCTTACAACATTCTGCTAAATGTGATTTTTTTTTTTTTTTTTTTTTTTTTTTTTTTTTTTTTGAGTCAAAGTCTCATGGTTTCATTCTTATCTTTGCCAGCATGCTAATGCTCTCTCTGACCTCTGGGCCTTTTGCATCAGGTATGAAATTATGAAATGCACATTTTTGCTTGATCATTACAACCTTTTGAATGTGTGTATATATATATATATAATTTAATTTTTTTTTTTTTGTAGGAAATGTCTTCAGACATGGAGGTAAAAATGTTGAACCTCATTCAGCTGAAGCTCTGCCGCGTGCCTACTATGCTTACTATGCTGACATCCCCAATATCCCTGAGAGTTTGCTGGCTGGCGCTTCCAAACCAATGGGTCTTTTTGGTAGCAAAATTCAAAGTGGTAACAGCAGGCAAGTAAATAGTAACAGTCAACCAGGAAGTGTTTCTAGTTACAGTTCTGCCTCAGTTCAGGATCCACGCCAGCAGCTGCAGGCTAGTCTCTATCAGAACAGGCCGGGAATGAGGGAACCTTCATCATCCCAAGGGGAGAAGAGATATGGCTCAAGCATTGTCTCAAGTGGTGCGATTATGATCCATGCTCCAGAAAACCCAGTTGAGCTCCATGCTTCTAATGCAGAGTCTCTAGCATCTGATTCTGGGTCACTGCCTCAGCACCCTGCATTCTCAGTTCCTGCTGTACTGCAAACCAAAGAGGGCATGTGGGATTCTATCAAGTCACAAAGGGCAGAGTCGCCAGCATCTGGTTCCAGGATGCGTCCTCAGCACCCTGCATTCTCAGTTCCTGCTGTACTGCAAACCAAAGAGGGCATGTGGGATGCTATCAAGTCACAAAGGGCAGAGTCGCCAGCATCTGGTTCCAGGATGCGTCCTCAGCACCCTGCATTCTCAGTTCCTGCTGTACTACAAACCAAAGAGGGCATGTGGGATTCTATCAAGTCACAAAGGGCAGAGTCGCCAGCATCTGGTTCCAGGATGCGTCCTCAGCACCCTGCATTCTCAGTTCCTGCTGTACTACAAACCAAAGAGGGCATGTGGGATTCTATCAAGTCACAAAGGGCAGAGTCTCCAGAACAAGCTGCTCGAAAACCTAATCTGCCTTTTTCTGCACCTGCATTGCAATCCAGAGCTGCTGTGTGGCGCAGCATTTACCCTCCAGGTTCAAAAGCTCCATCTTCCACTGCGGAGCGACACACACGGCCTTCAATCCCTGTCCCCCAGCAACCCAGACCAGGCCAGTGGGCAATTTATTCTTCTGTCGCACAGAATCCCCAGTCCACTGCCCAACGACACAAAAACCCCTCAGTTTTTTCAGCACCTGTTGTACAACAAAACATGAAGATGTGGAGTAATGTGGTCTCCCCTGAGTCCAGCAAGCAAGTTTCATATAACAGAGGATCTGGATACTACTCTAAAAGGCTTCCATCTGGCCAGCATGCATCCCAGCAGCAAGCACAGTGGCTGACCCGCCAACCAGCCCAGTTGGGCTCTCCAGCCTCCACTGGGCTCCAGAGAGTTGGCTCAAACCGTCAGCAGCAGCAACTCTCTCTCAGGAATTAATGGTCTTTGGCATCTAATTGTAAGTAGTTGGCTTATTACAATAGCACATGTATGAAGGGTATTGCTAACTTATTGAATGGTTTCTCTTCTCAGGGTCCAAAACTTCTGGATGGAATTTGTGCTTTCATCTAACTTTAATAAACTGCTTGAAACTGCAATGCTTGTCTGGATATTTTTAAGTCTAAGACTTTGGATTTAAAACTGCTCTTTTTCAATGATTTAGACTTGAATGCGGGCCATCTCCAGCCACTGAATATGTTGGACATGCTATTGTAATCTTTTAAAGTCCGATTTGAAGAAGGGATCAATCTGAAAGATGGTGGTTGATCAGTTCTGTACAGTATGGTAAAGCACTTGACAGATCGGCACATTGAGTCTTGCTTTGGTGTCTAAAATTTGCTGCTCATTATCCCCCTCCCTGTCATCCTGATAGCAGTTATTAGTTCGTTCATTACCCTCTCCAGGGTAGATGACTAAGAACCCAGCTTTCTGGGCCCTCGCCCCATGTTTTCCTCCCAGTCATTAGGCAGAAGGCCTGTGGTTAAAATGACTCCAATGATGCCAGCTGATCTCTCAACTGTTTGGAACCTTTAGGTTAAGGGGGTTATGGTATCTTATGAAATATACAGTACAGAACCGAAATGGGTTGTCTTTAGATCAATTGGAAATTGACTGCCAAAACTCTAATCTGCATAATTGCATCTAGAATTGGGGGTAAAGAGGAGCTTTCTACATTCAGATGTAATGGCACACCTGTATATTCTGTTTAGGTGCATTCTGTATGGTCAGCTTAACATCCTTTAATTTGCAAACTTGTCTTTTTCTTAGAAATAACATCTAATCCATTTGGCAGTTAAAAAAAGGCAGTTTTGGATAATTGTAATTCATTCAATAGTTCAGTTCTTCAGCTTGCATTTTTAAAGTTGTCTTGAGATTCTGAGTCTGCTACAAAGTATTGGTCACAAATGCAAATCATGCCATGTGTATTTGAAAATGTACTTTAATCCCTGGGTGTGGCTACCAAATCTTCGGTTAAAACCTGTCAAAGTCTCAAGTACTTTAAACAAGGCAAAGTGTGGCTAAAATCTAATCTTAACCCTTTTATAGGGCATGTTAATTTTTTTTTTTTGATTACTTGCATACCCCTTACAAATAGAGTCCCCACCCCTTAATGAGGTCTTAAAGCACAAGAACTTTAGCCATTCAGCAAAGGTACTGGTACATGACTTTACATCTTATTTTGGCATTGCCTACTATTATGTTGGGGGTGGAATTAAGACAAAAGCAAACTGAAGTTAAGCCTAGCTAACAATTATATTTGGCTTTATAAACAAAATGTAAATGCCCATATCAGCATTAAAGCCTCTAAGATTTTGTACCAAAAATGTTTCACACACTCGCACTTTTTCAGGAATTTCTTAGAAAGTTTTTTCTTATATTCGGGCAAGTTGGCGTTTGTTACATTGACAGTTTATGTTCAATTTTTGCCATCAAAATATCAATATTTTTGGAATGTTACAAAGGTAATAAGGACTTATCCTATGACACTATTTGTTTTAAATGAGTTTATTTTCAAATGTACTGTATTTTACTCTTATGGGAAAGTTTCATTAAATGTCCTCTAGGTGGCGCTGTAGACAGGATAATCAATCTGAAAATCGCTCAACAATCCCTGGGAATGAAGAGTCGCCTGTTAGAACTAAATCCAGAATTTAGAACATTTAGGTTTCCCATGTTTTGGAGATTTACATGGAAAATCTGTTAACTTTTCTTAAGATAAGACCCCTTCCGACAGGTAGATGTAGGAAAATGAGGAATATATGCAACTATATTCATAAAGCTCAGCCTAAGACATGAATGCTATAGTAATATTTCCTGTCCATTGCAATTATTTACTTTAAAGATATCTAGATTTGTTTTAAAATTAATACTTATATTTAAATTTTACTATTTTTCTATTTATGATGCTTGTTGATAACACCTATTGGTAATTAGTTCAGTATTGTGACACAGAAACCTCCCTGTCTCCATTATTAAAAATAAAAATTAAATAATCCTATGAAGGCGGGGTCCTGCTCCAGCGCGTCCATGAACTAGAGAAGCGCGCTCCCGTGCGCCGTCCCGTCTCCCGGTGCCTGAGGCGCATCTGTGTGGAAAGTTGCTCCTCTCCCGGCGGTGTCGCGCTCCTCTCAGCTGTCACTTTACTTCCCACCTCCGTCATGCCTGCCCTCCTCCTCCTGCCGCAGACATGGGAGTTACCGGCTGCGTGTGGAAACTAACCGGCTCTGCTGCACCTTCTGTCCGCGTTCAGGGCTCCATCAGCAGCCGGGGACACCCCACAGCGCGGAGCTGAGCCTTTCCTTTCACCTCCACCCTTTTCCAGTCATTTGTTCGTTTGGTTTCGCGTCATTTATGGACTCCGGGAGCTGCATATAAAGAGTGTTTGCAATTTCCGTTCACACAGCTGAAGATGGAGACGGTGATGGAGAGGGAGTGCAGTGCGCTGGGGGGGCTCTTCCAGACTGTCATTGGAGACATGAAGGTAACAAATGAAATTGTTTCTTTTTCTGACTTTTGCTGACAGCCTTTATTAGTCTGCTATCGTTTCAAAGGGATTCTCCAGGCCCTGTTGCACAAAAGCAGGGAATGGTGGAGTAATGGTGCTTGTCTCTGCAACATTATTAATTTAATAATTATCCTGGGGGGAGGGAGGTGGATGCATCTGCAGAATGTAAACCCAGGTTTTCCAAGGTGACAAAACACTGGGAAGACAAGCTTTGCACGAATAACCCTCTGTTGATATGGTGCAGCAGGTAATAGAAACACTATTAGGTGCTAAATGTCTCCTCTCAGCTTCAATGTGAATAATAATTTTTAAAAGATCCTGAAACAGTCTTTATTGGGATTGGAAAAAGAGAATGTGAATAATTTACATGAACAAAAAGAGGTAACATTTCTCTTCCTTGCAAAAAGAAACTACTGTAATGAGTGGGAATTAATCAGGAGGTCTGCTAATTGAAAAATAATGAGCTGCTATTTTTAAAACTCTGCTACCTTTAAGGGAAAATGGTCAGCTTTTCATACAGATCACTGCTAAAAATGGAAGACCATCTTCAAGAAAATACATTAATTTAGAAATGTGACAGCCATTAATTAATCTGTCTTGATTGATGATGAAATAGAGTAATATCACACAAAGAACACATGCAACTAATGATTTTTTTAACTGATCATTTGACTTGATGTTCTTTTTCTGACTTAGAGGACAAATTCTCTGATGAATATTCTTTATGAATATAATGATGAGTTTTTAAATCCGCCAGTAAAGGAATATCGGAATATATCAGCCTGCATCTAAAATCTCCAATATAAGCAGGCTGGTTGAAACACTCCTGTTTAAAGTTTGTGTTACCCATTGGTTCATAATAACTGGGTCAGTTGTTTTCTCTTTTGTTGTTGAATGTTCTCCTTTTCTAACATTCTACATGCTGCAAAACGAGTGACAAGACTGTTTATGATTCATGCTGATGTTGTTCTGGCCAATGTTCAAGGCTGGAATATCAGTATCTTATGGGAATTTTGAAAAAGTTGCACCAGAACGTCAGTGTTGGTTAAGTCTTTGTGAGATGGTTCCTTTAAGGGTAGTGTGGAGTTAGAGGTGGGACTCTGAAAAATCAGAAAGAGAACCAAAATATCGGTGTTGGCCAAAAAAATGGGATCAGTGCAACTTTGTGTTGTTCTTAATCTTTAGAAGATATTTTTTTAAGTTCATTCAGTTATTAGATTTCCTCCTACAGCCTTGACAAAAAAAAAATGATGGGCAGTTTGTTTTTAGTTCATGTTGAAATGCAAAGATAATAGATGTGCAGTTTGTCAATGAGTCCCTTGACCTATAATTTGTTTTATCATTTTAAAAACTGCATTCCAGGGTCCTTTGAAATATGCAATGAGCTCATCTGATCATAACTAACTCAAATCAATCAGCACAAACTAGGCCAATTCCTAAGCAGGGCTGATTGAGATACAATGAAGTTTATAGAAAACCCCAAAACAATGAGCCACTAGAGAAATTAAATATTATTAGAACATTGAGTAAAATGCCACAATTTTATGTAATTTCCACAGAAATCTAAGCATTCTCACTGTAAAAAATATAGTATAGCATTAATTAACATTAATTTTATAGTGTACCATACATATGTCCATCATATTTGCCACTAGCAATATTTTCAAAGAGCCAAATATAATCTAAGGTAAGTTTAACCTATCAGAGCTTAATGGGCATCAGTTTTTAGATATTTAGGGGAGGCAGTACTGCCCGTCTCCATGCTGCTTATGGCTGGACAAACCTCTCATAGGCCTTTAACTACAGGAATACTGTAATGGAAAATATTGTTTGACCAGAACCCGGCTTACCAGTTTGGAACCTGTAATAATTTGGCTGTTTATGCATCTTTCATCGGGTCCTAATCAGAACTGACTGAACACTAAACATTAAAGTCGTAGGGAAGTCATATTTAAATTTCAAATCATTCTGGCTTAAACATGTATATACATTTACTCTTTATCAGACCATACTGTCCCAAAAGTTAGATCATTTCTATTTAAATCTTCTTCCCCGCTTTCCTCCTCTAAATAAAAAATGTACGACGAAGGAGACTCATCCACGACCTCAGACACAAAACTCTCCTCTTGCCTGTTTCCGCTGTCCATATCGTTCCTTGACAGTGTCGTTGCTAAGTCACCAATTTAGTGCTACTTGGTCCCAATGGAATTTCCCATTGGGAACCTACTAGCACTAAGTTGCTAACTGGTTAGCAAGATGCTTCCGAGACACCGGCCATAACCAAACTGCTTGCAAACCTTCCGCCACAACAATCCCGCCCCCTTGATAATTGACCAATGGCATTCACTTTTTTCACTCTTGTAAAGTCGTGCACCACTCGGGAGAATTTGGAAATGCAACCATTGGATCAGCCGCTTCCCTACGACTTTAAGGCAGTTTTCCTCCACATGTTGGTTGATAAGCTGGAACGTTGTATGACAGATACACCTGTTCTTGGGTTTCTATGGTTACAAACAGGTGGTTTGTAACAAGTGTTGCTGTAGTTTCTGTGAAGGAGGTGGGGAGCTCTCTGCCACACCCGTTTTGCTTCTCATGTTGCATTTTTTTTTTTTACATTTGTTTTTAATACACATCATTCCCTCCTCTGCTCATTCTTTCCCACTCTTCTCATTTCCACCCAGTTTTTTGTTTTCCTCAATCAATCTTCTGCTCAAAGGGGCCAGCTGTTTGTCTTTTCCATGTAACTTATAAAGGGTTAAAAGAGGTTCTGGATGAAGGACAAACACTTTCAAAGTAATGAAAACAGGTTTCAGTTGAGTTTAGAAATGACTTGCAGCTTCCCTTTACAGTGGGGCAAAAAAGTATTTAGTCAGCCACCAATAGTGCAAGTTCTCCCACTTAAAAAGATGAGAGAGGCCGGTAATTTTCATCATAGATATACCTCAACTATCAGAGACAAAATGAGAAAAAAAAATCCAGAAAATCGCATTGTCTGATTTTTAAAGAATTTATTTGCAAAATATGGTGGAAAATAAGTATTTGGTCAGTTACAAACAAGCAAGATTTCTGGCTCTCACAGACCTGTAACTTCTTCTGTAAGAGGCTCCTCCGTCCTCCACTTGTTACCTTCATTAATGGCACCTGTTTGAACCCGTTATCAGTATAAAAGACACCTGTCCACAACCTCAAACAGTCACACTCTAAACTCCACCATGGCCAAAACTAGAGAGCTGTCAAAGGACACCCGAAACAAAATTATAGACCTGCACCAGGCTGGGAAGTCTGAATCTGCAATAGGTAAACAGCTTGGTGTGAAGAAATCAACTGTGGGATCAATTATTAGAAAATGGAAAACATACAAGACCAGTGATAATCTTCCTCGATCTGGGGCTCCACGCAAGATCTCACCCCGTGGGGTCAAAATGATCACAAGAACGGTGAGTAAAAATCCCAGAACCACACGGGGGGACCTAGTGAATGACCTGGAGAGAGCTGGGACCAAAGTAACAAAGACTACCATCAGTAACACACCATGTCGCCAGGGACTTAAATCCTGCAGTGCCAGACGTGTCCCCCTGCTTAAGCAGTACATGTCGAGGCCCATCTCAAGTTTGCTAGAGAGCATTTGGATGATCCAGACGATGACTGGGAGAATATCATATGGTCAGATGAAACCAAAATAGAACTTTTTGGTTAAAAACTCTACTTGTCGTGTTTGGAGGAGAGAGAATGCTGAGTTGCATCCAAAGAACACCATACCTACAGTGAAGCATGGGGGTGGAAACATCATGCTTTGGGGCTGTTTTTCTGCTAAGGGACCAGGACGACTGATCCGTGTGAAGGAAAGAATGAATGGGGCCATGTATCGTCAAATTTTGAGTGAAAACCTCCTTCCATCAGCAAGGGCATTGAAGATGAAACGTGGCTGGGTCTTTCAGCATGAAAATGATCCCAAACACACCGCCCGGGTAACGAAAGAGTGGCTTCGTAAGAAGCATTTCAAGGTCCTGGAGTGGCCTAGCCAGTCTCCAGATCTCAACCCCATAGAAAATCTTTGGAGGGAGTTGAAAGTCTGTGTTGCCCAGCGACAGCCCCAGAACATCACTGCTATAGAGGAGATCTGCATGGAGGAATGGGCCAAAATACCAGCAACAGTGTGTGAAAACCTTGTGAAGACTTACAGAAAACGTTTGATCTCTGTCATTGCCAACAAAGGGTATATAACAAAGTATTGAGATGAACTTTTGTTATTGACCAAATACTTATTTTCCACCATATTTTGCAAATAAATTCTTTAAAAATCAGACAATGTGATTTTCTGGATTTTTTTTCTCATTTTGTTTTTCATAGTTGAGGTATATCTATGATGAAAATTACCGGCCTCTCTCATCTTTTTAAGTGGGAGAACTTGCACTATTGGTGGCTGACTAAATACTTTTTTGCCCCACTGTATATCTGCAAGTTAAAGTGAATGAAATAAGACTTCTGATCTGAACCAGCGTTTTATTATTTATTTATTTGTTGGGGATTTCTTGTCAGCTGTGAATCATTTGTATAAAAATAAGTCATCTGGGCATGTAAGACTGTAAAGTTTTAATATCTCTGAAGCTAATATCTCTGGACTGAATCAGTCAGGTCATTTCCACTAATGTACTGTTAAATCTGCTTGTTCAAAGATTCTGTTGATCTCATTCTGATAAAAAAAAAACAGTGTTTTTCTTCTTTTTTAAGATGTCAGAGCTTTTGATTCCGATTTTCTTTCTATCAGAATAGGTAATGTAAGTTTAATAGTGTAACCGTGCTTTTGATTTAACAGCTAAATGAAACTAACATTTAACATTAGGTGTTCCAGGTTGGTAATCCAATCCACATTATTTATATAGATACAACAAAGACGCACAAAAAGCAGCATGAATAGATAGATAAAAGGACAAAGAGGATATACAATTATGCAGTGTTAAGAGCCAAAGAGTAAAAGTGGGTCTTAAGACGAGACTTAAAACAGTCCACTGTGGAGGCTGTTCGTATATGGTGGGGCAAAGTATTCTAAAGTCTGGGGGTAACTACAGGAACGGCTATGTCCCTTCTGCTTTTAAGCCTCATTTTAGGCACTATTAACTGAAGATGGTCTTCAGACACTCAGAGTACGTCCTGGAGAGTGAATCTGGAGGAGGTTGGTAATATGTTGAGGAACCATCCCATAAGCTCTAAAAGCTCTGAACACAAACAAAATCTTAAAATCAATTCTAAAAAAACGGGTAGTTTTAAAAACCAACACAAAATGGATCACAATTATTAACAGTTATGCACCAATGCATCTAATTTCTAATCAAGCCAAACTAAGCTTTGTAGAGCAAAAATATTGGGAGGTGAGTAGTTGCACTTTTTATAGAGGATATAGTCTCCTATGCAGCTGTTCTGGCTTTGATTCTTGACCTCAGGCCATTTAAAGCTTGTCATCTGCCTCTCTCTCCCTCCCTGCCAAGCTGCTAATAAATAAAGGTTAAAAAAGGGGGAACCAAAAAAGACCCACAACAAAAAATCTAAAAATAAATGAATAAGAATAGATGGTGATGGAGTGCTGCATCACATAATGTAATGTATTTACTGTATCAATTATTACAGCCTAGACTGATTTCTAGATACAGAAATGGACCAAATGCCTGATCCCAACCATTTCGCTGCTTCATGTCATTACTAGAGGATGAGGGTGAACAAAATCCAAACCCTTTACTGTGTTTTTGTTATATTTAGTCTATAACTTACCTCCATGCCATCGTTTAAAAATGACCGTTCTGTGTAGCTTTTTGGGTGGATTTTGATCTGGGATCTGAATCAGTTAAAGGAAAGCTTTGACTGCAGCTGCTTGTTTATTCTGTGACAGTCACAGTGCACCACATGGTTTCTATTGAAAGGATGCTCTGTTTTTTTTCTGCTGATCCGCATAGCCAATGTCCTATGTGAAAATCTATCAACATTTTCTTTTTTAAATTTGACATCCTAACCTATGTGCTGCTGAAGAACCCATCATGTCAGTTTTTTTAATACCGTATATTAATTGTGTTGGGTACTCTAATCATTTTGCCTCCCATTAATAACTGCTTCCTTGCTGCACATATGCCCATTATATTGCCTAAGTGGTGTTGTAAATTTATAAATAAAGACCAAGCTTCTTGACTCAGCATTTTTTTTTTCTTATAAGTATTCCTCTTCTTGGCAAGCTTTGCGACATTTGCTTTTTCTAAATGACATCAAAGCTCAGAATTATTCTCACCTCTGGTAGATATAGATTCAAAATTATTAAGTGGACCTCTCAGTTTCTGACAGGATTCAGGACCCCTCAAAGGATCATAAAACTTTATAAAGAGTATATGAACAATCTCAACTTTATATACAGTTTTTTTTAAATGAAGAAAAAGTGGTATGCTGGTAATTATTTAGAACCGTTTCAATAAGAGACTGAAAACCTTTTGGCATATATTATCATACCCTCTATATGATTGCAGAGCTTTCTGCAGACTTCTGCTGGTATTCTGATCATTTAACAATGAGTTAAAGTCTCTGAAGTTGGAAGGTCTGTGTGTCATTACCCTCATCTTTAGCTCTCTAAAGTATTTATATAACTTCCAGTCAGAGGAATCAAACTGAAAAATATTACCTTAAGTACTAAACTTAAAGGGGAATGCATACTTTTAGACCTAACTATGTTATATCTTGAAGATGATAAGCTCTGGGAAATTTATTTCATTAGGCGGAGCACTGCATTTTTTTTATTTGTTGACAAATATAGGCCAAGGAGTGCAGAATCGATGTTCCTGCCTGCCATGATGGGAGTAATCTCTGCAGGCTCATTCAAGCCAATTCCCTCACTTTTTACATACCAGATCCTTGAATCCGGCCTCTTTAATCACTTTATAACCTTAGCTGCAGAGTTATTCAGTCATCTTTCTTATAGGTTTAGCTTATATCTGCTTTGCATGCCTTAGAGCAGTATATCCCGTGTGCCATAATAAGCTGTGCATTTATAAAGCTATATAATGCATAATTAATGTTTTAGCTTAAAAATGCCAAAATGAATCTACCATTGACCAAAAGACTAGTGTCATTATGAATTGACAGGTTCTCCTCTGACGGCAGTGTGTGGGTGGTGCAATCTGTTTTTGTGTCACTGTGGAGGAGACTGCAGGCTGCTACTAATTGTCTTCAGAATGCATTAGCGTCCTGTTTTCATTCGTCCCGCCACACATTAGTTGAATTAAAGGAAAACATCCAGGAAACGCCACAAGCATTGGGTTAATGAGGCAAGTTAAGAGTTTGTGTTTGTCAGTAATCTAAGATGAGGTGCCTGTTGTTTACCTTGATTTAACAAACCTTAACCAACAAAAGCAATTATCTGCTTCCCAGAGGTCTTTACTAAAGTCAAAAGTTCACAGCAATATGAATGTTTTTAGGGGCATTTTAGTGATTTTTGCATAACTGGATGGAAAATTGTAAAAGAAGCTGGTTTAACAGCCTGCTCCTAATTGGTTAAAGGAAGAAATAATGCAGGAAAGATGCAGTGTGCAAATTTTTATAGCCTAAAAAGGCAGCTTTGCAGCAATTTCCCAACTTCACTAAAAACATTTTTGGGTTTCTGAGGAGGAATATTTTAAACAGAAACAGTAAAGCAAACCATTTTCATATTTTTCCTGCAAACAATCCGGTTGATATTTTCATTATTAATCAGTTTTACCGAGTCTTTGAACATCTGAGCTCAGACCAGTGTTTCTAAGCGCTCGTACTCACTGTGTCAAATTGGATTTATAAATAACAGCTGGTGATATGCGAAGCCATGTTTATAGTAGAGTGTGAGACAGTGCTTCTAAAATCAGCTCAAGACGTCGGTTATAAGAGAAGCTCCATGGAGTGCAGTGAAGTTCTATTTAACGCGATCTGAGAAATAAAACAAAAACTGCTAAGTTGAAATGCTGACCTCATTATTTAACTTTTTATTTATTTGATTAGGCTGTTCAGAAGCAAAACTAATCTGCGATTGCTTGATGGCGACAAGAATCTAGTTGTTGAAAATTAGCCGACCTTTGATTTAAAAAAAGCAAATGTTTCTCTTCTCAGGCCCAGCAAGTATTTGGTGCCAAGATAGAATTTGTTTATCCCTGCTAAAGCTTTTGGGAAAAAGAATTAGTGCTGACACTAATTTGTGAACAGTAAACTAGCTTTATTGAATTGTTGCCAATTTTACCTCAGAGGATTACAGCTCTGGAAATCTGGGGTTAACTCTTTAACAGTTTGCTGCTGGTCCAGGGGAAGAACTTCAGTGTCATTAGGAGCTGAAACTTGGCCCATGGAGAACAGTAGCCAATCCAAACACTGTGAGCTTCTATTATAAAAATTTGTTTAGTTTTAATATATCAAAATTAGATTAAAAAAAAAGAGCTTTAACAATTGTTAAAGGTTAAATAATCTGCCTCAGAATGTGCTCTCCAACATAGATCATTATTATTATCCGTTTTGATTATGTCCCATACTGTTAATAGATAAACTAAAAGTTTTTTTAGTCTATATATCCAGTGCTGCATATGTGGAATATAAAGGGAGTGTTTAAAATCACCAGTTGTTTCAATTGGATTCAACAGGGTGGTCATGTTAGGCCATATGTTTGCAGGGATTCAGGAATAAATATGGTTTGCTTAGTTAATCTGCTTACATACAATATAGAATAGATTAGAAATCCCTTAATTGTCCCACAATGGGGAAATTCTGGTGTTTACAGCACCAAAAAGACTATAGAAAAAATGGTCACGCAAATGGGGACCTTAGAAAAATGTATAAGAATAACATAAAAAATACTGTACTGTAAAGTGTTTTAACAATATAAAAACTGTGAACCTGGGGAATCAATAATCAATATACAGCTATAGACATTTTTACACTGATGTGTATTTAAAAATAGCAGCAATGTCAGAGATTTGCAAAATGACAGCAGCATGTTATTTAACTGACTAAGGAAGAAAATGGGCAAAATCAGCATGAGTGCGATAAAATGGATGAGACGTTTACTGTAGGACAACATGGCCCCAGCCTGGTTCTGTGGCAATGGAAAAGCAAATTGGTTCTTTCTCGGTACCAGTGGGATCTTCCCCCAGCAGGCAGGAGCTTTGGGAAAAATTAAATGGCAGAATATTAATAACTCCATTGCCTGAAAATATTATAATTAAGTCAATAAAATGGTGTTGAACCCGTTCAGATGCAGCCATCAGGTTGTCAGCTTCCCTGTTTTACTCTGCTGCGCGCATCGTCTGACCTCCTACCCTCATTTTCGTTTAACTGCGTGCGCGGGATGTTTCGGGTGGCTTCCTTTTGCTGCATTCAGAGCTTCACTTCCATATTTTCTTGCAGGTTGGAGTTGCTCTTCTCGATGTGATGTAAACCCAAACGGTTTTACGTCCTTTGCAAATGTGAATGTGTCTAGCAATGAGCAGTTAATCATGTACACGTCGTTGTACTGGTTAAAATGAAGCAGACACATTACTGGTGATCCATTTAAGTGGAGCTGATCTCCAAGCTTGTCCCCAAAGGAGAAAGCAGCTCATCCTCTTATGCTGTGAGCTGCTTTACTCTGAGCCTAAAATCTGCTTTTAAACCTGGATATGTTTTTTTTTTTGTTTTTTTTCTCATTGTGCTTTATATGTAATTCTTAATAGAAGCTCCCCCTGTTTTTGCACTTTATGTAAGTTGGTGTCCATATTATTGTATTTATCCCTGGATAATACCATTATTGTACATGTAGGCACTTAGATGGCTTGTTTGGATACAAAATATGCATTAATCAGACCAAATTCAATCACTGACAGACAGGTGATCATTTTGATGTGATTTATTTTTAAAAGCTGGTTGAAAAGTAACTGGCTGTTACTCTTTCTCCACTGATTTGGCTTCCAGCAACTTTGTCAACAATTTCTCTGATCATTTGCAGTTTAATTTCCCTTTAAACTAAATCAAAGTCATAAGATATGCAAAATTGCATTTAAATAGAATTATCATTTTGCATTCTTATAGAAATGACCATCAAATCATATTTTGTGAAATATGAACAATTTTAATGAAGTGCCTAAAGGCAGTCTCTTCACATTTCTTGAATCTTTGTTCTGTTACTTCGTGTGCAGCAATCAAAATTCCAAAAAACAGACGTATAATTACTGAACATTAACACATAAATTGCTGTGCCCTCATAAATTTTTTCCTTTAGTAAAACAAAAGATTTTTACAAATTAAAACAAGCTTAGAATTTTCTGACTCTTTTTTTTTTTATTTTAATTAGCAATAAATATAAACTTAGAATGGAACAAGCAAAAAAAAAAAAAAAAAAGGATTTTGCCATTTTTAAGCTTGTCCAGTTACTCACAGCGCTATACAAATGGATCAGTTCATTCCTGAAGGACCAGCAGGCTGCTTCTACTGCCTCTGGTTGTTACCACGGTGACAATTTATGTCCTCTTTGACTGATGGATGCAATGACGGAGACTTTGCCACCTCTTCTGTGTGCATTTCAAAGAGAGTGAGACCAAAGAGAGGATGTAATGAGATGTGGCTATATATACATGTATAATATGGAGAGCAATAGAGAAGGTTTGATTAATGAGCCGGAAGAAGGAATGCCAGTGGCAGTGCCTTTGACAAATTGAAGGTGGGTGTGTACGGGAAAAAGGCTGCTAAAATAAGGGAGTAATTCACATTAAAATGGAGAGTCAGATGAACGAAAACAAACTGATGAAACAGAAGGAGAGGGAATGTGTTTTTGGATGAGGCTAGATGCACGTGAGGTTCTCCCCTCCCCAAAAAAACCCCATTCTCTATCTGAAGCCCCTCTGCAGCAGGATCTTTGCCATGGCAACGGTAACCAGGCAATGACGCCAGGCATCACTCTCACAAACGAGAGGCTGAACACACCCAGCTGCACCATTGGATAGAGAAACTGTGAGGAGGATGATGCAGCGGGTAGAGGTGGTGGTCATTGAATGCAGCTAAAAGAGACCCCCCACACACCCTCCATACACTTCATTTAATTAAAGCTTGCTTTTCATATTAGATACAAAACATTTTCTAATCTGCTCTGCTCCCACTGGGTCATTTTTCTGTTCCTTAATGAAGGTGTTATTGTCTTTGAAATGGAAAATTGTGTGTCATCTAAGATGCAGTAAATTGTAACTCAACCTGCATCCAAAATTTTGAACCCTGGTCTCATCAGTGCAGTCAGGTAGAATGAAAACCTGATGTTCAAAGGCTCAGCTAATGAATAGCTAATGAATAGCTTTGAGTCTGTCACTCATGTTTAGTAAGCTGTAAAAATATAAGTAATCGTGAGCTTACCGATAATAGATGCTGATTAAAGTAATTCAGAATTTATAAACTTGAATCCCTATATTTATGTATTTAGTGCAAAATATCTTTTAAAAAAGGGCTGATCTATAACAAGAATTGGCTGTTAAGTCTGAGGCTGTTTAGTTTTACACTATTTGGGTGTTTTTCTGTATTGGAACGAGTTTTGTGTTAAAAAGTCAGATTTTTTTTTTTTTTTAATCTCCCTTAAAGGTATAGAGGAGGATTTTTTTAAATTCTTTTTAATTTTAATTTTTTAAAAGACCAGCCCTCTCCACTTTAAAAAAAAAATACACATGCACAACCCTCCCGAGATGGAACGCCTGTTAAACGTGTGTGAGATTATGCACAAGCCCATTTTTCCTTGAGCACGCTCTGTTTAAAAGTTGCTGTTCTCATAGCTCATAAAAACTTACTGTGTCCGAATATCCACCCTAACCCTTAAAACCCTCAGTCACTATATAGAGCCTATAGTGAACTTTAGAGTGAACTCAGTCAACTTACCGTTCGGACAGATGATCACTGCCTTTTACACCCCTTTGGTCACGCAACTCCTCCTCCACTGCGTGGCGCCTGCGCCATCTTAATTTGTTGCAGCTGTGACAGTAAATTCCATAATGCTTTGCATGGGTAGCTTTTCGCACAAAGCTTTCTTGGATATATCTGCCTCTTCTGAGGCCTTTCTCTTCTTTTCATGCACTCCGTAGAAACTTTTACTCTTGCGACCCTCTGCCATTTTCAAAGAACCGCTGTGAGAAAGGTTCAATGACAGTCTGAAACATATACGCCTTATTACATCATTTGTAAAATAGTTTTTGTTTTAGACATCCACTCTGACAGGTTAGGTTAATTTAAAAGGGCACCAAAATTCAAGCTGTGAAAATACTTATATCGTGTTTCTCTCTACACAATGAAAATGTAAGACACGAAATGTTTGCGGCTAGTTGTGTTACAGAGTCGGCTAGTTTTTCATTTATTAGTAGACATCCAAGAACGAAAAGTGATGAACTGATGTCACCATGAGCTATGGAAGCCCAAGAAGTACATTGGTGGAAAAATGTGTTGGTTTTTTTTTAAATTAAATGTTCTTAAAAAGAAAATTAGATTAATGGGGTTATTGATTACGTGCCCTTATTGGAACTAGAGCTAACAGACTATGGGAAAAATAAATAAAAAATAAAGATTTTTTGGGGTCAGATTGGAATCATGGTTTTATTTTTGTTTTTATTTGGGGGTTTCTTTAAGCAACTATTCATAGAACTTAGAAAAGCAGCATTTATTGGACTGGAAGAACATTGAATTGCTTTAAAAAATGACATTTCCTCTCATAGCTCCTTGTTGACTTCTTGTTTAATAAGTCAGAAATTCATTGCTTTTTTTCACAATCTTAAAAAAAACTGAACTGAAACTGAATAAAGAAATAAGTATCAGATTTACTCAACTAAAAAAAGAAAAACATTTTAAGTTATTTTAATTGGAAATTTTGTCCCATAATTTTGTATCTCTACTAGAAGAGCTCATACATGTTTCTAGATTAAATAAAATACATTACAGGTTCCGGACAGTTTCTGCATTATTTTCTCTAAACTCACCCCAGGTTTTAAAAATAGCCATTTAGATTTATTTTGTTGAACTGTTGGACCGCCATAAGGGAGATCTTTCTGCCCTCTTATCTGGTGACTTATCTAAACAAGACTGAGTGAAGTATATGGGTTCCTCTCATGAAAGGAAAGAAGGCCCACATATGCAGGGAGACATTAAGAAATAACATTGCGTGAAGCAGATTTGTATTTATTCTGTATGTTTACCTCAGATAATTGACCCTTCATTGATCTTTTATTAGAGATAATTTGGAGGGAACATCAATGAATCCATTTGGTTTGCAGCTTTTAATGAAACCGTCATGCAGATGGGTTTTATTTACATGACTTTCACATGATTTAAGATGGAGCTGCTAAAGTTGGTGCTGTAAAGTGGTCCAGTAAACTGTATCAGCCTGAAATAGACTTTACCATCACTAATTGTTTTTGTTTGTTGATAAATTGTTTAATCCTGTATTTAGTATTTGATTTTTGTCAATGCACCTTAAATGAGTCAGTGGACCAATTTATTTGTTCCACCCCACAGGTTGGTGGAGTGAGAATAAAGACCTATCTTAAAGATCTTTAATTTAGACTGAGAGATTAAATTGGACCTGACCAGGCTAATTTGATTCATCCAACAGTTTCAACCCACCTATCATTTGTGAGTTTAAATTGAGAAAATCTTAAGAAATTCTACTTTTTCTTGTAAAACTTCATATTTGTAATATCCTAGGGAATATTTCCCAATGCCGGGGATCTGAGCTTTTTCAGTTTCAATTTTATATTATCTAATATAGATCTGTGTAGCCATCTGTTGGGGTTTAACTGCTCTAAAGATGCATTCACATTTCTGCACAGAGCAATATGATGCTGCTCTACTTTAGGTGAGGGTACTATTACAGAGAAGTTCATAGATATTCATCTAAAATGGCTCATTACCAATCTTCAAATTGTACTTGAATGATTTCTAGAATATTTAGTCTGATTTGCTGCCATTATTTAAAGTAAATCATAAGTCTTTGTTTTAACTTATTATTAAAACCAAATCTGTGGAAAGTTGATTGTGTTCAACATGATCCTGTAAGCAGAGATTCCTCAGGTCTTTTGATGCAGTGAAAAAAAGAGGTTTGAAAGCCCCGCCCTCTTGGTTGGCATGCTGTGACTCCCGCTGACATTAGAAGGATCCCCTACTTCCTCGCGTCTCTGTGTGCACATATCGAGCAGCACCGCATTGCAGCATTTGCTCTCTTGCTCCACATGTCTTTCTCATATTAGTCGTAGTCCGTGGACATGGACATGGGCTGGATTTGCATGCCCAGAGGGGCTTGTTTGGCCCTTTTCTGCACAGGCTGCTGTGGGTGGGGCATATTGATCGATCCTTTGATTTGTCTGCTGTCCTGTCTGACTGAGATTCAACTTTTTCTGTTTGGGCTTTCTGTCGAGGTCAGACAAGTTATGCCTCATTGAACTTTTCACGAGAGGCAATAATCTGGCTGATTATTGCTAAATGCATATAAGAACAGTTTTAAGGAATAAAATGGTATAAAACAACCTTGCGTGCGGTTTGGTTTTATCGGTCATTTGGCCCCTTTTTTTGATGCTAAACTATTAAATGTAGGATCCTCTAAAGCTTAGACTGTGTTCAAGCTTGTCGGGGTTGACTGAAAGTCCATTATGTAGGTATGGATGCATATATCCCATTATCTCTTTTTCTCTCTTGTCTTTAGGGCAGTTACCCCGTCTGGGACGACTTCATCAGCAAAGCCACAAAGCTGCAAACACAACTAAGGTAACTTCTTCACATAATCACTCTGTTGGTATATTCCTTCAGAATTGCATGGAACTAAACTGTTGGTATTATTGTAAATTGTGGCATATTTATGTATTTCCATTTTTATGCACGAATTTCAGATAAGTCAGATTTTAGTAGAAGATTGTAACCTGGGTTTCACCCAGGTTAGCTTTCAGATAAATGCATGTATTATTGGAAAATGACATCCAAACCACTTAGCCACGTTTAAATGGTAATTGACCCAAAATCTCATAACTGGTTTTGCCATCAGCAATTGATATAAATGGTTTATAATAGCCCACAATGAGTCAGTTGCATCCCTGTGGGCATTTTCTTTTTAATTTCAAATCAGGAGAACCGAATGCAAGATCAATCATGGGTGAGCTTTTTTTATGGTAATGCCAAAACCTCTAAATAGGATCAAAGTCAGGACTTTGACCAGGCCACAATCAGAGCTATTTTCAGTGCCTTTTAGAGGTGGATATGTTTGTGCTCTGGAGATTCATCCAAGTACAGAAAAGGCAAAAAAGAAGAAAAACATCCCATCACTATGCTACCATTTTTCCTGATGTCAGTATTATTTATTACAGAAATAGAGTGCTAAGAAGGCAAAAAAACTCTACCATTTGTTATGCTTTAACTATTGTCAATCCAGACGTGATGCAAGAAACACCTTCTAAAAAGTTCAACTTTTGTTTGGTTTACAGTTTACTCATTGTCACTAAATGCTGATGTTTCAGGGTTGCACAGCTTGAGCCCAGATTATGGCATCCTGCAGGTGTTTATAACCTCAGCTCATTAAAATCCAATCAGTGCGCCTCATTAAGTGTTTAAATGTCAGGCTCAGCTCCTGTTCGCCATATTCCTGACACTCTAGCTTGCTGCATTTAACACACGTGTGTTCAGGTTCATACACCAAGCAGAGACCTACTGCTGATGCTCAGCTGCTAACTAATGCACATGCAGGCAAACTGCAAAACAAACCTGCACTTAAACACTACTTTGAAATGGGAAATGCTATCGCACACAGATTTCCTTTCATGACCATCCAACCATTTAACTGTGCAGTCCTTCCTGCCCTGCAGCGAGGCCATGTGACCACTCACACACAGACAGACAGGACAGTTTACCTTCTGAGGATGGCAGAGATGATGAGTGATCCAAACATGAAGTGATTATTGGTAGGACTGAGACTCAACATCTGAACAGTTGTTTGATTTCATGCAGACTGAACAAAACAATAAAAAGCAGGCATTGATTTGGTATTAATTTTTTAATTACTGATCTCGTTTTGTACAAAATTATAAATTTCTGCCATCTTTGGATCAGGATAAGCCATCTCCAGTCCATAAGTCCTGGAACTTTTAGTTATATTCTGCTGCAGGACACATACAAAATTGATCACTTGTTCTCTGCAGTCATACTGAGCTGATGATTCAGTGCCTTCATGTTTTTTTTCATGCTTTTAAAACTGCAATCCCTGTCAAACAACATAAAGCACATTTCTGCATAAAATGTTTGACATGTTGAACTAAAACAAATACAATATTAAACCTGAGAGCAGTACAGATTTGTGCAAGCCTACAAAAAGGATAAAAGCTACACTTCTATTCATATACACTCATACAAAGTTAAAGGAATCTGTCAAATTTATTAAGCATAATTTTTAACATAAAACCTGTGCTTTTCACAGATTTTGTATTTATTTGTCTGTGTTTTTAAACTAATGTCATCTCTGTTGTTTCTCCAAGGACGACGGTTGTCGCAGTCGCCGCCTTCCTGGACGCCTTCCAGAAAGTGGCCGATCTGGCAACCAACAGTCGAGGTAAGAGTGATAGAACGAAATAAATAAAAACATTTTTGTTTTTGCAGAATGGGTTCTGATTATGCCTCAAGCAATTCCCAAAACAAAATCACTACACAGAACAGTTCACTGTTTGGTTGGTTATTATAAGCTTTGAATGTGTCCCTTTTGGATGATTTCATTGGATATTTTCTGGACCTTTGAACAGCATGTAAAGCTGTTAGAATTGATCTTGAGCCGTGCTTGAAGCATAGGTTATTTGGCTGCCAGTCACAGATTGATGTTTCTTTCGTTCTCCGTTTAAGATCAAGGTTTGCTTATTGGCTGCAGACTGCCTCAAACAGCAGGTTCAATACTTTCTGGTCTAAAACCCACCAGTTTTTGACCATTTGTACAATTCAAACTGCTTAAAACATAGAAAACTGACCAGCAACTTTGTTAGTCATAGAAATTAGGTGATATTCATGGAAATAATGGAAATACAAAGACAGTAATTTATCAAAAATGTTTGTGTTTTTGCAATTGATCATAGTATAGAAAATATTAAATAGCTTCAAAAAAGATCACCATAAGAGACCAGAAGGTGAAATCTGTCCGGGGGCTTCATACAGGAAGCAAGACAGGGAAAAAGCACACGTAGGGGAAAAAAACAAACATTTTTGCTGACTAAAAGGTACAAAAACACACACACACACAGCTGGTATTATTGTTGCCAGCATGGATAAAGCTAAAGCATAGTTGGCCCACAGTCCAGTTTCAGAACGTAAACAAAAGTCTCTGAGGGTAAAATCTGCACAAAAGCCCTGAAGTTCAAAGTTTGTTTCTTTTTGATGACTTGAACATCTGATCACTGATTATTGAGTAATACTGTACTGTAAGTAATAATTGCACTGCTGGTAGAATCAATGCAGATCATCTTTAGTTCTGTTTGATCCCATCTATGCTAATAATTCAACACATTTTTTACCTTTCCTTAAGTTTCAAAGGCTAAAGATGCATAAAAAACAAATAATTATGCATGCATTAAATCAAACCTTTCCCACTCCTAGCTGTGGTAATTGATGCTTCTATTGGGACGTTATCTGCTGCTTTTAGAGAGGTGGTATCAGAAGAGAATTAGCTAAACTAATAATTAGAGCACAGCCTATGCAAAGAGAAAATCTTTCATAGTCTTACAGTGAAGATATCTGATGTTTTGTATCTAATTCAACCGGCGCCACTGTTTGCTGCTGTTCTCCTGAAGCGGTTCTCCATTGATTTGTCCTTTTCCACTATTGACAAATAAAAAGCTTCTCTTCCTCCTATCGGTAGAATGTAAAAAATCTATACAGGTCACTTCCTGGATCATTAAAGGAAGCAGGAAGCTTTGTAGCACATATGGGTGTGATTCCTTTATCTTTTTTTTGTTTATTTTTTTTTACAGGAAGCTCTGATTTATCATGGATTTCTCTTTTCCCCCAGTGGAGCTTCTGCTCCAAGTTGACTGTGTGTATTTGTGTGCTTATGGGTTGTTCACAGTGCTGCATGTAGGTCAACTTCCTGTTGAGGCGACTCGCTGTCACAGTGACAACAGTAGCCCAGGAAACAATCAGTCACTGTCATGATGATCCTGCGGCTCTGGGTCACAGCTGCTCTGTAATTGACTTTGTGTGCGTTTGTGTTGCTCAGTAGCTGTTTCACCTGCAGCAGTGTGTCAAATTATTGGCTTCTTTCAGCAACTGTTAGGATAGTTGGAGGTTTTTGAAGCCACACGTCAAACTTCTTCCATCTTCGTTTTTTCTGCAATAATTAGAGTTTCGATTGCGTGGCTAAAGATACAGCTATGTGGAATATATCTGCAGTATGTATCTGTTGACTTTTAACCTGCATAACTAAACCGAATTGGCAATATTTCTGCATATAAGTTCTTTTTGTTTTGTAAAGTTCTTTGCAATATTTTTTTTTACTTAATAAGCACAATATGTGAACTGAAGTAGGGCTGCAACTAACGATTATTTTTGCAAATCGATTAATCTGCTGATAATTTTCTTTTTCGATTTTTACAAAATTAAACCAGATGAAACTTAAACGTTTCCACTTGAAGAGTTCTTTATAGAGCATTTTTTTTTTTTATCTTAAATACAAAGTGTTGCTCTTTCAGCTTAAGGCATGTTTTAGAGTCTCTACACTCCAGTTAACAATTAATCGATCACTAAAACAGTTGAAGATTATTTGAATAATCGATTAATCACGATTAATCTGATCAATTGCTTCAGCCCCAAACTGAAATAAAAATAAAACGGTTGTTTTTAAGTTGTGCAGTATTTAAAAGTCTTTCTGCATTTTGTAGCGTAGGTCCAAACACAGCGCAGGGAGGCTGATTACAGCTGGTTACTGTATCTAGTCTGGCTACTATACTGTTGTAGACCATATTTTAAAACTATTTTATAATAAGACTGATGGTTCATGCTGCTTTTACTCTTCATAAAGTAATTTCGCAACAAGAAATATTCCCAAACTGCCAAATCTTTGTTTATTATAAGCAAGGAAAATAGCGCTGTAGTTTTCACTTAGTCAACTGCCTTTACTGAGTAGCAGTGGTTGGTTGAGGATGCTCCATGCTGCACTATTATCCGGGGCGTCTTTATAAAACTAGTTGGAATTGCAAGTTTCCATGATAATGATAAATGTGTAATTTTAAAGAGTTCTATCAAAATTCCCTTGAACTCGGTAGCAAATGAAAACGAATTCAGTAGAGTTAATTGCCCATGGAATTAAATCGCGATTTAGCAACGCACATTTCTGAAATAGCAGAGGCACTCGGTTTTAGTCACGTGACATTTAACAAGAGACAGACATTAAAGTTTCTCCCTCCTGCCCTTTAGGTGGTGGTAATACACTTAAAGTGGTTTGCAGGCGCATGGAAGTGAAGAGGGGGTTACAGCTAGCACACAGATCCATGCATGATGGACATAAAAGCTTTTTCGAGCAAAGGTCACAGTAAAATCCTGCAAAAAGGGACTCTGGACAATCAAGCTTTCAAGGTCATGAAATAACAGAAACCCTGGAGTTTAACATCTACATGCTTCTGCTTGGTGCAAAGGAAAATCACAATAAAATCGCAATTGGTTGAAAGTAATGTAAATTGTTATTTTTGGCTAAATCATTCAGCCTTAATTCCCACAGTTTCCTTGAAAAGTCGTTTACAGAAAGTAAAATATTCCTGTTGTATCTGCTTCACAGAGAAGATCAGGGTAAATGTTAATGCAAATACCCACTGAGAGGGAGAACCAAATTTGCCTGTGGACGCTCTTCAAAATGCTAATTTGTCTTTTCTCTCTGTGGTTTTCATTCCTTACATCTTGGGTCCACCCATGTACACATTAGTGGAGCTTCCCAATTTCAATATTTCACATTGAAAGACTCTATAAAGAAATTTCTAAAATGTTTCTTCCTTCAGTAATGTTTCAATAAATGCTAAGGAAATAAATCTGTTTACCAGTGACGGCTCTAAACTGTGCAGTGGATTGAACAGATCTCTGATAAGCTTTTATCTTGTTCTCTCACTGACAGTTATCCAGCTCTGACAGAGGTGTTGAATTATTGAATTGAAGAGGTTGCACCCCATCTGTTCAATGTCAACCTTAAACATTACATTCCTCGAGGTTTAGAGAATTTACAGTCAGGTGGTGGGGGAGGGACAACAGCTCGGATCAGACAAAGTAATTATCCAATAACGCAAAAACGTCCGACATTTTTATTTTCAGAAACGGAATTGCTGATAATATGAAGCACTTAGAGGAATGAATGCTGAGCTGTAGGGAGAAAAAGCAAAGGGATGAAAGATAGAGGTGTGGTGATGGGAATGGAGGGATGGATGTGAGAGGAGGAGGGGTGAGAGGCTGTTGGCTGTCATGTCCATCCAGCTTTGGTGCTCATAGCAACAACATGGAAATCAGTGCAGAATTGAATCAGAGCCACAGAAACAGGATCTGTGTTTTCATCTAAATGCCAGAGGAGTTGGTTCTACTAACAGATTACTATTTCTTTCAGTCATATTGTTCATGCTGGCTTTATTTGTGAAATTTCTCTAAAGGAGCTGCATTTCTTACCTAGAGAAAAAATGATTTTATTGTGTTTTTCATTGTTTGTAAGCTGTTGAAAGAGGCTCCTAGTAGGATAAGATTTTATTTCAGTCCTTCTTTTAACCTTTTTTTTTACGATTATAAATATATGAATAGGGCTTACATGGTACCTCCATGTCAGGGTCTGTTCCAGCTGCCCTTAACCAATCACATTAAAGCAGTTTGAACCTTTTATGTCAGGCTTGAGCTTTGTCGACTGAATTTTAATCTGAAAGAAATATTCATCTGTTCATTGTTTAATTCAGCACATCAAGCAACACTTGCAGCATCACCTTCTGTTTAACTAGATGAAGTAAATGAACTTCTGACTAAATCGTAGCACTTCAGTTCTTTTGCAAGATCTTAAGAATCATATTACAAGTCGCCTCTAAGTGTGTTGGTCACATGCATTCTGGGTGTTGGATGTGAACTAAGCACTGAGTCCAGTAAATGCAAACAGCATCAGTCAAAGCAAGCAAATTTTCCTGAAAAACAAATAATCAGCAAGCAACTTCTCTCTTCTCTTAGTCTTTTTGCAAGTCAGGTGAGATAGCAATGATTTTTTAAAACAGTCTTAATACAATCATTCTGCTTTTAAGACTTTGAAAAAGGAAAATATAATACTATTTTGATATGCTGATGACAGATAACTTTATATTTCTGTCACCACATCTCCAGTCTTTTATATTTACATTAATTATATTGTCAGAAAATTGATGTGTAAGAATGGTTTTCAGTTTGATGCAGAAAAATACTGAAAAAAATCTCCCTCTAAATAAAAACATGCTTCCTTTCCTGCTTTTTGTTTTTGCCAACCTAAACATGAGGACAATTTAAACCTGTTAAGTTGTTGACAGGAAACTAGAAGCATAAAATTATAAAATTTGCAGATGCATAACTGGCCATGTGTAAAGTTTAATGGTTTTCTTAAAAAGAATCCAACAAACCTCATCTAAGGAGTAAGATGATCTCTCAAGTGTAAACAAAGCAGGTCATTTTTTAGTAATTTAAACAGCAAAGAGATAAAATAACATTGTTTAACAACATATTTCTATCTTTGTACATATCCTTTTGTTAGATTTGTTGTGTGTTTTCAGTTTGTTATTATTTAGTGTGGGCAGGCTAATATTTTCCATAAAAATTTAGGCTTTCCGCCTTAAATGGATGTCATCAGTCCATGCGTTTACTTTGACTTTAATACGTTATGTTAGTAAAAGCATATTATTTACTAACAGAAATTTCATGCATTATACAAAAGGATGTTATTTATTATCTTAATACCTTAGAAAATGTTGTTTATAATTTCATTGGAGCGGGTCTCTCATTTATGTATGCAGACATCTTTGTGGTATGGCAGCCCAGAGCTGACAAAATAGTAACTCTAAAGATCGCTATTACGCTCGAATCAGGTTGTCGCAATTAAGGGCTATAAAAAATGTATATCCTACACAGACTAATAAAATACCATTTATAAAAATGATTTTTGTAAACAAACCTTTTAATTTCTTGACAAGATAGGTGATATGAATGTTGTAGAAGTCATTTCAGCGTTTTCTGATATTATTTCATGAGATTTTCTTTTTTTTTATTCTGCCAGTTCTGTCCAAATATATTGCTAATATATATGGTATGATTTTGCTAAAAAATACATGTAGCATTTAGCTCGTTTGTATGCTAACTTTGCCAACATTATAATTTAGTATAACTAATTCTGCCCATCAGACATAGGTCAGGTCTGATTAGAGGCCAACTGGGCTTTTCTTTTACTGAATCTATTTCAGGTTTTCTTTTAAGGACTTACCTGCTGATTCTTTTTTAATGACAAAGTAGAAAATGTTCTGCTACTGTATTTTTTTATTCACAGAGGTCTTAGTTTTGAAGCCAATAGAAAATAAGGACACTTTAAAATCATGAAATCTATGAATGACTTCATACTCTACTTTGTGTCTCTTATCTTATTCATGACATTTTAAAAAGGCCTTTAAAGTTCATGTTGTTTGTTTATGTAGGGTCAGGTATGTCTTAATTTTTAAGCACATGATAAGAAAAAAGGTTCTTTTTTTATTTTTCCAGAATTGACATATTGATTTATTGAAGGTTTGTTAAAACCATCCTCTGGCTGAGTAATAAGTGATGAGTTAATCCAACCACATACTGATTTTCTATGCATAAAATGCTTTAGATCTTGTCAGTCTCATGAGTGATGCTTGGGTGTACTGTAGGTTTTTATTGACGATTTCCTGACTAATGGGGAAGAATGTTATTTGTTCTTTATGGATCATTTGTCAAACAGAAACAAGGTGTTCTGGTACACTGGCATTGGGCTCTGCATTACAATAGCTGTATTTACTTAGAAAGGAAATCATTAAGTTTCATACCTCGTTTTCATTTAGTCTCCTTTGAAAGCAGCAGTGAACTCAGGCAGATTATTTGCCTGCATTCAAAGCTTGGATATGTTGCAGCATTTTCACCTGTTAAAACTAATGTGGATTATGGGGCTAAACCCTGTAGAGATGTTGTTGGCAGTATTGTGTTTGGACTGAAAAACTGGCTGCATGTCCTGCTGATTTTGGCGATGCTAGGATATGTAAAGCTAACTGAAAGCTGCTGCGGCTTTCATTTTTGCTGTAAAATTTGGCTCCTGTTGAAAATAAAATAATAAAGAGTAATCTCATTCCCAACCAAAACATCTTAAGAATAAACAACCATCTGCTTAACTTCTCTGATCTCATTTCAAATCAGCTGCTGTTACAGTCTGCCTTTTCCTGGCTTCAGTGTTTGGACCAGATGTGGAGAAAAGCTGCAGGGATTTTCTCTCATTCAGCTGCAGGATCATCAGTGAGGTCCAACAGCATGGAACCTCTCTGATGATCCCCACAGAGTCACAGCATACTTGGCCATACATGTTGTTATCCTAAGGTTTACTAGGATTATATTGAACTTTTTCCCTGCAGCCTGTCAGCTGTTGGTAAGGAAAATAAAGTGAGACTTTCTCATATTTAAAATGTAACCGATGTTACAAGAGTTTCCAACATGCATTTTAAAAGACAGCAAACGGTAGCTTTGGCCTATAAAGATGCTCTTCATGGATGAGGTGCCATCACTGCTTTCACACACAAAAATCTGTTTTTAAATCAAATTTTTTTTGTCAGCTTTAAAAGCAAAGCAATATTCTGCTCTAGTTTCACATCATGTTCTATGCTTTCTTGGCCATTGCCTCCAAATCCCTTTAGAAACCAGTAAGGGTATGAAGGTTTAGTGGTTTTGAACCCATAAGCTCAAACAGAAACATTTGTATATCTTACACTGGTAGCTTACTGATGCCTGATGAATTCTGGGATTTAAGGAAGTGCCCATCAGAGCTATCTTATTTCCTTTAGCCTGTTTTCAGAGCAGCAATGAGGTGTTTTAATAACAGTTTAAAGAAAAGGTAGAAAATAGATTTTAAGTGTTTACAGAACAGTTAACAATCATGAAGGCGATACGTTTTTTTGTTTTACCAAAGCAGGGGGGAAAGATACAGAATTCTTATCTGTTGTTTATCTACTGCATCTGCTTTGAGATGCTGGTGAATTGGGTTTCAAGATGCATCATATGAGTCCCTGCAGATGCCACTGCAGTCATTGTCTTTATTTTCTTGGGTGTGTGTGTGTGTGTCGTCTGGTCGAATCCTCTGCAGCTCACAGATGGCCTCCTTTGGCATCAATTTTACCAATATCCCAGTTTCAGGTGAGTGATGTCATATCTGCATTGTCCACAAACACAGTTTGAGGTTTTTTTTCTTATGGACAGATGGTGCATCAGTTTATAAAATATGCTGAGGGAAAATATTTGCTAAGCAGATTTCACATTCACAGGAAGATGCCACTGATTTGTATGCATCTGAGATTTTCCACGGCTGGTGAGGAGTAGATGTGTTTGTGAAGGTTTTTTTTTTTTTAGCAGTAGTTAGCGATGCATTTTGGTTAGCAAGGCAAGAAAATCTGCTAAATCAGGATCAAGTAAAAGTCAAAGAAGGTACTGCAACTTCCAGGATACATTCTCTACTTCTGGAAAGATATGTTGCAGATTCTACATGATTCTATGTATTATTTATTTAATAAGGGTTTATCGATTCCAAGCACAGGAGAGGAAAAGCAGTCTAAAGTGTGTTTTCAGCATTGCAGAGCTAGATTTCCATCTAGATCTTAGTAATATTGAAATTGGTTTTGCCCTCCAGCAATTCCTGCTACCAGACGGCAGCATCTAAAGCAACCAAATAACCCCAAAAGATGTAGAGGAAAAACTAAATGTTGCCTCAGTTTCCCCGGTATATAACCGAACCTCAGGAGAAATATTGGATTTCGTTGTTGGATGATGTCAGAGGTTGGAACTGAGCAGGAGTCAGACGTTGGCGTTCATGTAAAACCAAACCGACTGTTCTTCTGTCCCAACTCCAAATTCTTCATCCTGTCAGCCAAGTTACAAGCGTCTCGTATATCCTCTGCTGTGTGAGTTCTGTAATGTTCAGAAATATGGGCCCTGACATGCTGCGGCCTTTAATAGTAATGACTCATTTGTGTGACCGTGTCATTGTACCACTACCTGCTGACAGTCATTAGATGAGAAAAAGCTGGTTTAAATGTTCAAACATGTCTGGTCTTTCTCCCTTTCTTTGTAAAGGAAATATAATGAACAGGGATGTGTAGGTAAAGGTAATTATCTAGGAAGAAACATGTTTTCTAGTTGGTGTGGAGGAAATCACAAGTTTGACAGGTCTATCTTAGAAATGTAGCTATAAATTGACTATAATCAAACTCTCTTTTTATGCAACCAAAACAGACAAAATGGATGGATGACATTGGGTAGGAACGCTTTTATTCCATGGGCCTAATTTAGCAACTTATATTCTAATGATCTCAGAAAAACAGCCACACTGTTGGTAACTTTGTAGAAAAAGAGCAAACAATATGAATCTAACTGAACCAGAAATGAGATCATTAACTTTTCCTGATTTTTATTTTCTCCAGTTTGCAGAATTTTGGAGAGCCTTGAGAGTTTTGTAAGTTTTGATGTTATTAAAGAAATTGAAACATTCTTGTTAACAAATATGGTATTATCCCCTTACGTAGCTCTCACCTTTTTATAGCTTGTGCACAAACCTATTGCATACCCAAATGCCATTGGCTAGTAAAATAATATTATAAATCCCACATGCATGTGATGTGTCTCAGGTGAAAGCTAAGATCTTCTAGTTTCTAGAGATATGCTCTATATCTTGGGTTTAATTCATAGTTCAAATTATTTCAGTTCAGTTCATTTCTATAGCACCAATGTCATCTCAAGGCACTTTACAGTTCACCAGATCATACAGTTAAATTGATTCAAAGTTTACTATCTAAAGAAAACCAGTTGATTGCATCGACTCATCCCTCGCAATAAGCATGCTTGTAGCGACAGTGAAGAGGAAAAACTCCCTTTTAATAGGAGGAAACCTCGAGCAGAACCAGGCTCAGTGTGAGCGGCAAACTGCCGAGGCCGACTTAATTGACCTCTCTAACTCACTATATTTGTTGCTCATGTTGTGGACAAACATCTGTAGTCATAAGCATTGTTAAACTGTGACCATTTGTGTATGCAAAGGGTCCATTCAGCACAAAAGATCCAATTTAGGACCCAACGTGGATTATTTCTTTTTTATTACTGATTTTACCATTGAAAGAAAAACATTTCTATATGTAGCTTTACACAGATTTTCTAAAATTCTTTGGTTTCAGCTTCAGAATTTTGACTATGTTTTTTTCTGTGTATCCAGTTACTTCTCCTCTCACTCCTTATGCACATAAATAAATAATGAATATAAGTAAATCTTTTCAGCCTGCCCTTACACTGCCAATACTGCATTGCAAAGCTTAATTTATTGCCTAACAAATAATGTCAATCAAAGTTTGATTAGTCACTAAGTTGGTGAGTCCAGCCACAAAAGGACTAAGGCCCCGTCCACACGAAGTCAAACCCTGGCCTAAACGCACAAATTTTTCACCAAACCAGCCTCTCATCCATACGAAGCCGGCGTTTCGGGGGTCTGTAAACGATCTTTTTTTTATTCAGCCTTCAAAGGGGGAAGATTTTGAAACGCCGTTTTCGCGTTTCCATCTTTAAGCTCTAACCTCATTTTTTTTTTTTTTACACGCATGCGTCATAGCGTCGCCTCTAAACACGCATGCGCGACACAGTATCACAACAACAATGGCGCCGTACTGTGTTGAATGGTTGCTGCCAATGCTACTCACCCTGCTGTTGGGCTTGCAACAGAATCTTCTTCTTCTGGAATATCTCCAGGAAGAACAGAGCAATATCGACGACATAGTTCAGCACCTGAATTTGACTGAACCACGAAAATGGACCCGCAGGGCAACCATGTATAAATATTAGTGCGCATGCCCAACATTTCGTCGCCTATTTTTGCACCACAGCGCCACTTACAGGCCTGGCATACATTTTGCAGCGTTTTCATGCATTCGTGTGGACGATCACATCTATTTTAGGTCTCCGTCTTTACGACAAACGTTCTGGAAAATATTAGCGTTTCGTGTTCGTTTTGTCTTCGTGTGGACGGGGCCTAAGGATTTTTCTGAAGAAATCTGAGAACTTGCACTTGATTTTGGGAGCAGAGAGATTGGTGAATGAGCCCACATAACGTAGATAATCTAAAATGGCAGACCTACCTCATTACACACAGGAAAGTGAAAATCATGAGTTGTAATTTGATGACAGATTGTTAGTGATTGGTTTTTATGGTGTATGGTTGCCTATGATTTGTATTGATTTCCTCAGGATCACCAGATTCTGAAGAGTTACAGCATGTTGGGTTTTGTTTAGAAGTAATCCTGCAGTTGGATATAAGAAAGAATGTGAAATCAAACCCACCAGAGTCCGGTGTGTTTGACTTCACATGAAGTGGTTAGAAGTGTTTTTAATCGTCATAAAGACCTAAAAGATCAGAGATATTAAACCCCTTGGTAGGTCAATATCTGGCTTCATAAAATCTAAACTGAAAACATTTTAAATACAGATTTTTTTAAAATAAACATCAAACTTTACTTTACAAAAATAATTATGTTTTAGATTTGTGTTTAATGCCTCCTTTTTAATGCTATCCTTAATGTTAATGGAGAATGGCATGTCTTAAAATGTTCCGATTTTTCAGGAGGGGGTTTCTCTCGCCATTGTTTTCTCTGATCCTGTGTTATTCCTGTAAAACTCTAATTACAATAAATGAAATCTTTAGACACAGCAGATGCCTAGATGGTTGTGAAAATCAATCAGATGTGGTTGGAAAGCAGGACCTCTCAGGTGCTCCTTGTCTGGCAACATTTAACGTGAGAGGAGCCCTGAAGTGACGGCCAGCAGCAGGAGAAGCAGTGTGCGGCCTTTCATTATCATGTGGTATTGCCACGGCAACAGCAGCAGCTGCCTGCTCTGACGTGGTTAATGTGATGGTCTGAAAGAAACAGACACGCAAGCATGAACAAAGCATGAGCTCAGATAACCATGCTGTGTATCCAGTTACCAAGTACATTGAGATATTTAGCAGCAGACACCGACATGTAAACAAAGTATAGTGAGACTATTTTTAGCAGATTGATATGCTGATGCGAAATGTGGGGAAAAACAGGTAAACCTGCCTTATGATGGGAATTAACATGGAAATCTTAAACTTGGTAAATATTCATTGTAGACCTGTTACCTTTAAGTGCTTCCATATAAGAAGCATTAAACAAATATAGACTCAGGTTACTTTGTCAATACGTACTCAAAGATGGGATGAGGAAAACACCCGCAGCACCACCAAAAAGACACACACCTTTGTTTACATGACTTATGGGGACATTTCACTGAATTACATTCATTTTATATGGACCAAACCAGACCCTGACCTTATCCTTAACCATTAAAAACATTTACCTAATTAGGGCTGAAACAATCCAATTAATCGGATTAATCCATTATTGAAATAATCATCAACTAATTTTATAATCGATTAATCGTTACCTGGAGTATAGAGACTGTAAAACATAGCTTTAGATGACACAGCAATCCACTTTATTTTAAGATTAAAAAATATATTTTCTTGTCAATGTGCTCTATCCAGAACTCGTTAAGTTGAAAGGTTTTCATTTCACCTGGTTTAATTACGTTAAAAAAGGAACCTTTAGTTATCTGATTATTAATCGAAAAAAATATTGACAGTTTAATTGATTTGCAAAATAATCATTAGCTGCAGCCCTAACCCTAACCGAGACTGAATTTCCAGCTTAGTCCTAAACCTAACCTCAATGCAAAGAAGAGAACTTTCCCTTATGGGGACCAGTTGAATGTCTCTATAAATACTTGTCAGTCCCACAAAGTAGGATATTTTATAAAACACTGCACCCACATGATTCGTCAACTAACCCTCCATACATACATAATACTGCAAAGTCAAAGAACTTAACTGCTAATGAAAACTTTAGTCCGTCATTGGTCAGTACAATTATCTACAGTTAAAATGTTAAAAAGAAAAGAAACAGGGAAAACATGTTTGTCCTGTGATGGATATCTTTCATTGATAACTCCAACAATCTGGATATAGGGACCAAATGAGATTGTTCACTATATCCATACAGTAGTTTGACTGCAGTACAGGAATATTCCTGCAGTCCAATCATGTGAGTCAGTCCTAGGGTGTGTTTGAATAATTAATCAGGGTCACCCAGCAGGTGAGTCTGAGCCGGTGTTGTTATCATCTCCTCTCCAAACTCCCTTTAATTAGCAGGGAGACCCCGCCCCTGTGAAATACAATTAGAGATAGCAGTAATGGGTTCCCCCTGCAGACCTGGACTTTGGCCCTACCTCCATTACTGTCGACAAACAAAGGAGTGGGTTTCTCTTCTCATAGTGATTTATTTATATTCATTTTCCTGTTGGAGGTTCGCCAACTTTTTGGAATATGTAGGTAAAGACGTGATGTTTGCAGTGGTAGAGGTGACTGACAGGAGTTCAGTGCTGTTTGTAAAGGTTGAATGGCTGTTAAATAATTCACAGCTACACCGTCACACTGCAGAGATAAACTCTCGCTCTCATTTTCAGACGGCCTTGCTTTATCACCCCCGAGTGATTACATATGTGTGCACACACCCCTCACCTGCCACACGGGGAGATCCTCAGCTATTTCATCTACGAATGTTGAATCAAATGCCTGCAGTGGAAATGCAAATGATTGCTCTGCATCCTGAAGCAGGTCTGTTATTTGGAGTCTTAACACACCAATCTGGTTTAAATTTACAGTAAACTCATAGTGTCGGCGCTCGTCACAGACCATCAGCATTTCATTGAAAACACACACTGCCATTGTTCTTTTGAAAATATTTCACCTGTAATAAAGCACCAGCTTCTGCCCTCCCCCCCATCTGTCATGCAGAGGTGAGAAGCCCTCAGGCAACCGGAGCACTTGGGGATGTGGCTGGAGGACACGCTGACAGTTAATGTGAGGTCGGCTGCTGGTGGGGTTTTACGTGCTGGCAGAAAATAACAGAGGTGTGTGTCTCCCATCTCTGGGGAGGTTTGGGAGGATCAAAGTGTGTCTGGCTTAACAGATAACAGCCAATCACAGAAGAAAGAGATCTGCCTGAGCATGCTTTGGTTTGTGGAAAAACGTACATCTGTGCAGCGAATTCACACAAACCTCTTTCAGTTTGTCATTAATAAAACATGTAAAATGATTAAGCCAGCCGTTAAATAAAACCAGCAATGCATTAATTAGTACTAAAATGTTGATTGTTTCTTTTTAAACTCCCCAACAAAAATAAACGATTTGTAGATGTTTATTATTAGATATACTGATCAATGTTTTGTTGTCTGTTTTTGTCTGATTTTCTAGATAGATACTGATTTTATAAAACGTCCATATAAAATGATGATTAATAAGATTCAAAGTATTTATTTTACAACCTTCCTGCGAAAAGGTATCGTAATAATTTTTAATACTTTTAGTTTCCTTCCCATGAGGTTCATTATTTTTGATTAAAAGGCTTTTTGAAAACATTTAGTAGCTAATCTACATTTTATTAAATTTACATTTATTTTTTGTTCAACTGATGTACTTTTGTAATCTCAATTGTTGTAATTAACTTACTGTAGGATTAAAATGTCTGTATGTAATTAATATATAGATTGATTTACTTGTGAATTTTAGTTGTGGAAGTGAATAAACATTTTTATCATTTCTAATTTATGTAATATGATTATATTTAGTAAGTATTAGTAAGTATGAGTCTGTTTTCCTAGAGAATTCCGACCCTTATACCTTTTTTTTTTTTTTACATAGAATGGACTGTGGTAAACTTGGATAACTAATATAAAATCCTTGAATATAATTTATAGTTTATAAAACTTTAAAGAAGAAAGTATGTCATCTGCTAACCAGGTATGAGAAGGCATCCTATGCCAGACTGATGATTTAAATGGCTAAAATAGATTGGTTTAAGCCAGGGGTCTTCAACGTTTTCGAGGCCAAGGACCCCCAAACTGATTGCGAGATGGAGCGGGGACCCCCTAATTATATATATTGTATGAAATTGTGTTATATCAAACCGGTCCTATAGTCACTCTATTACATATGGAGTTATGTAACGAAAGTAATGTCTCCCTGGGATTATTAAAGTATTTCTGATTCTGATTCCTGGTTGATGGGACAGGTGTTGTGAATGAAATGGTGCCCTGGTTTGAAAGAGTCCCTGTGTGTCGCTAAATGTGTGCATTGATGACTGAAGGACATCTTCTGCTTCCATTTAATTGTTTCCTACAGTGTGTTGAATTCATGTTAATGTGTATTTAAAGACATTTTAATTAGTGCAAAAAAATTGCAGGAGGGAATTTTAAAAAAAAAGTAATCAACCAAGACTTTCGCGACCCCCATGCAGTACCTCCGAGGACCCCCTGTTGAAAACCTCTGGTTTAAGCAATATCTGCTAGCCAGTATGTTCTCCATGTGCTTCTCTTTGAAAAAATTCCTACAGGTTTTTTTTGTTTTTTTTTTTTGCTTCTCCTGTCTTAATTTTAGATCACAGAATAAACAGCTCTGTAACTGCATCCGCAGTGAAGAGTGTTGTTCTTGGACCTGGTAGCACTTAGTTTGTAATGATGTTATTAAGTCCAAACTGAGTCCATTTTCAGTTGTTCTAATCCTTTTATCTTCATGTTTCCTCCTATAAATATACATGTTGCATGAAGGAGCCGTATCAATACATTTTATTTAAGTGATGTTTGAGTAGCAAACTTAATAAGGAGGATTTCAATTTTCCTAAAAAAAGGATTTTGTTTTTTGTTGCTCCTGATGTTGCTGCTAAAATCAGGGATGCTGCTTCTACCTACTTTTAATCGATCTGCTTAGATAGGGGGAAAAAAAATTGTTGAAGTGTAATTATTTGTGAGTGTTCCTCTTTTTGTGTACATGTAGAACAATTTTTAAAACATTAAAATATTACTGATAACCTCAACCGTTTTTCTTTTTACACTGATATGTTTTATTTCTTTGCTCTTGTAATTGTGATTGAGTGACAGCATCTTGGCTGGCTTTATTTTCTCCAATCCTTTTAGATGCTGTCATATTTTGGTTTTGCTTAATTTACTGCAATTTAATTTAATTTAAACACTTTAAACACATTTAGCTTTTTTCTGTTCAAGCTCAGACCATGAAGCTGCCTGATTGTTCAGGTCATTAGTGTCTTGGCATTCTATTTTCTATGCAGACCTACTAGACGGGACCAAGCATTGGCATGTGAAATTATTTTATCTTTTAACCTCTTAACTTTTGGTTTGCATATGTGTAAACATATTCCCTTCTTTTAGAAAACAACTTTTCTCCAATAAGGGATATTTTACACTGCTGGTCCAGTCCAGGGATCAGTCCTTGGAAAAAGTTAAAAAATGATCTCTAGAAGTAAAAACTGTCACACCATCAGATGGCCTAGTTTGCTTTACACAAAAAATGCTCTAGTTAGACTGGACTAAACGTCATACAGTTGCAATAGGTTATTTCAGAGGCAGCACTGCTCTAGTCTGATTTAGAAAGAAAAACATAAAAGGAGGCATGAAGAAAAAGATTTCTCATGGGGTTTCTGTTGATTTTTGGTGTTGAGATGCAACTCCGTGCAGCCTTTGCACCTCTTCACTAATGCATGTAGCATCGCAACACATTTCAAACTCTTCATATTCGTGCTCACACTACGTTTTTTTCTTTTCCGCATCTGATCAAAAGCAGTTTTCTTACATCACACTGATAAACCCTGCTGAGACCTGTAGTTGTAACCGTGCCAGGGTTTAGTTCTCTTGTCCATTTTGGAGTCTGGGATGTGTTCACACCAGTATGATCCGTTACAGAAACCAGACTCTGGTATGGTAGAAAGCATCTCAATGATTTTGTGTCAATGCACATAACAATTCAGAAATCAGATGATAGAACTTTTTAGAGGGAAATCTTTTACTTTATCACCAGGTGACTGTTTTGCCCTCTAGGCCAAGCAATCACCCCTCAGAAGAATGTGTCGGTCACTATAATTTTGCTTTTAATATTGACCAAAGTGAACAATCACAAACATCACTGAATCATTGTTGGTGAGACCCTTTCCCCAGTTTGTGATGGGAGGAGATCCTCCCAGTTGCTACAGCTCAGGATCATTGGAGAACTCAAACCAAAGTACTCTGTTTAGGTCCTGAGAACTTTCAGATGTAATAAAGTCCAAACCATGACATTCAAATGGCTTTTTTTTTTTAGCTCCTCAACTTTAAATGAAGTTCCACAGAGTTGATCTAATGAGGCTGCACTTTGATTCAGGTTAGTTTAAGTAGAAGCCTTTCAAAAAGCTAGAGGACTTTGAGAACTCTGGGTTAAACCTAAATAATTTCAGTTCAATTTATTCATAATGCTCCAATTCACAACAAATACTCTCAATGCACTTTACAAAGAAAAGAAAAAAACAGATCATACAGTGTAAACTTGGAAGAGTACGCCATTCAAGGGATCTTTAACACACACTTCCAGGAGAGTTTCTCCAATCCTCCAAGTAGAATTCAGTCTAAATATTTTTGGCCTCCATTGCAGTTATGACCTGAAGGTCATTGGTATCTCTTAGCTTAAGAATAGCTGGGATCCCCAAGAAAGGACAGTTTACCACTATAACGGTATGTTAACAGGCAGAATATGGTGGATGGATAAATTGAGTGGCTAGTAGAAAGGATTGGTCCACTGAAAGAAAAAGAAAAACAAACAGCTGTGGTACAAACTACACTACCAACCTCACCACAGGCCCTTTAAGAAATAGTTTATCGCAGGGTTGAGACCCAAGAGGAAACTTATCAGTAAATTTGTGGTATATACTAAATGTATTTTGTTATTAAAGCAGATTTTGACCAGTAAACGGTCCTCTGGATTGACAAATTTACTAATGCATACAGTATGAGGTCTGTACTTTACCCTAATGGCTGCCTGCCTTTCTCTAAGGTCAGTGTTGTGGTAAAAGTGGACACATTAAAGTGATTTTTCATAACATCATATCTTGTGAAGAATGAATATTAAAAATAATATTTTTTTTGGTTAATAGTGTTAAAAAGACAGCTTTTTGGCCACTTTCACACATAATCCAGTGTTTCTGCCTGTTTTAATCAGTGCTGCTTGGCAGTTTAACAACCCATCCTCCATAATCTGTAGCTCTACATACAAAGAGCATTTACAGATGTTATTAGTCACCAATTTCAATAGATAGAATGTCGGCACTTCCAGGCAGCCAGTCAGGGAAATTTTGCACTAAGGCGGCTGCAGCAACCTGAGCTACGTTAGCGTCTTCTCAGGCTAGATGGGAATCTGCGCTGACACAAGCTTTAAGCATTCAGACACAGCTCTCCCGCTCAAACTCGCTGAGAGGGCATCGGGAGTGCTCAGCCAGCCTGCCAGCTCTTTCAGACTACAGATTAGGCATGACATGGAACTCTGGTTTTGCTATGGAGGATTTGCAGCAACCGGGTTGAGCAAATAAAACACACTTTTAACTTTGTTTTTGCCTCAGTTCAAGGTGTATAATCGTAAATCTGTCGAGGCTGTGAACGTTGGCATTGGTTGTTGTAAAAATGTTGGTATTAAAGGATGTGTGATATCAGCGGGATCTTGTTTCGGCGTGTTTCCACCTGCCGTGTGTGGTCAGTGTTACACGCTTATTGTGTGAAGGAGTAAAGATATTGTGTGTGTTCTGTGTGAAATGGATGACGGCTGTGGAGGTTCTATTTACTTGGTGTCCTCCTCCTGAGCTATTAAGACGTTCAGTGTGTTTTTTCAGCTGTTGGAAGGATAAAATTACTGAACTGATGATCTAATTTGTGATTATTTACTGAAAAAATCCTCCTTATTTCCACAGAAGTTAACAGATCTGCATCTGTGTTTGTAAAAGCTGATAAACGCATTAATAAATTACCAGGGAGTGTTACGCTAAAGGTTAATGTGATACATTTTTCTCATTTTAAAAGGTCTCTCTTGACATTTGTTCTAAGATTCTTTACGTGATTCAATAAAAAAGAGATTTCCTATAAGCATTATTTTCACACTTGATTATTTTTTAATGGTAACATCTGTTTTTTTTTTTTCAAAGTTATAATTGAAACTGCAACTATAAACTGCCCTCTAGTCAGATTATCGTAGTACTGATGAACTGTTAAACAACCCACAGAGTTGTCGGATCAGATACTATTAACCGCCAAGGAGGTTATGTTTTATGTCAGGTTCGTCTTTTTGACTGTTCATAACTTTTCAGCAATCATGTTTACAGAGTTTAATTCTTTTCTTTTTTCGCATCATGCCAAGGAACAATACATTAAAATGTTATAATGATACAGATCATGTATGAGTTTTAGCTATAGCTATAAGGCCAATATAATAATTAAATAATATTTGAACTTTATTGATCTCACTCTTGAGAAATTAATCTCTGCATCTAACCCATCCCCTTGGAGAAGGGAGCAGTGTGGGTTAAAGGTCTTGCTTAGGAACCCAGAATGGCAGTCTGTGGTAGTTGAACTCAGAACCTCTGGGACCCCAGCGCAATGCTCTAACCACTAAGGCACCACTCCCCTGCAATATGGGGCAACATTTGCTGCTTGGTGGAGGTCTGCACTCTCATTGCTCTTCTATTCCATTCAGTGATACTTTAGTTGTCAATATTTTGAAGAAATTAAAAATAAGGATCCATAAAAGGTGTTAGTCCTCCTCACACTAAAGGCCAGCCACATTTACATCCACCTTCTGCCAATATTATAGCACATGTTGGAGTATTTAGAAAATAGCACCATCCCTCTCATCCTAAGTCACTTTTTGTATTCTATATTTAGATTGTTTATGCTCTTTATTTAAATGTACAATTATATGTAGAATTGTAAAGTGCGGTTGCTATAAAGCGAAACCACTCTTATGTTTATTTTTCTTTTGTGCATTTTGCTTTTTTGCATGTCTGCAGCATCCCATGGAGCTGTGGTCATGCAGCCGACATGACCGGCCAGGACAGCAGTTGATTGACAGTGATTGCTGCCCATGAAATCTCTGTTCTACCCTCAGGATACCAAATATAACAGCAGACATGTGGGCTAAAGGTGAAAGATGAGAAACTTGTCTTTGGAGATCAGGCAGGATGCAGAATTTTTTTGGGAAAAAAAACGAATAAATCCTGCAATATTTCTGCTTTCATCATCAGAGCTCTGCTGGTACAGAGGGTAAACTCCCAGCAGCAGTAAACTGACACACACTCCAGCTTTAGTATGTAATCAGAGGGGGGAGTTATTCTCAAGAGGAATATTCAAAGAATCCCAAGATCCTACTGTAACCCCCCCACACAGTCATACACACCCGTACTCCTGCAGAAGTATGTCAGGAACGTAACCTTCACTGACCGGCATCCTTGGCCTGCTCCCCGCCCCGATTCGCCGTGTGGCATTCCAGGACACCTTGACCCCTTTTGGCTCTGGATAAACCCCCAGGGAATATATTTGTAGGAAGATGTGAGCTAATATCGCTAATAAGGGGAGTAAGCAATTCCATTGAGTCTATTAAACAATTGTAAAAAGATGTCCTTGACTTCCTCACATTAACATCGTCTTTCCATCAGAGCTGGGAGTGATCTCTCTTGACATGCTGCTAATCGGCTGGACGCTGGTATTTGGTGCCTCTGCAATAAAAAAAGATTGACAATGGTGACAAAGTGACACGGGCCGCTCAGTGATACTTGAGACATGCGTTACTGAATCTGTAAAGTGACCTTGGCTATATGGAGAGACAGAGATGCTGACTGATGCAACCAGCAGGCAACGTTATGCCGCTCTTTGAGTTACGGCTGTCAGCTGATCGCTTCCTTAGCGGCTGTTCGCCTGCCGTCTCAAAAGCTGGACTGTAGGTTTGTTTTACTCAGTTTTGTGGAGCGTTTCCTGACTGTCATTACTGCCAATCACTTTTAAGCCACGTTTTATTTAACCTAGGGGTTCATTTCATGCTGCACTCTTTAGTGGAATTGCTGCTACCAACTTTAAAGCCAGACAAACTTATTTTGGTTGGTTCCTGAATTAATCAGTTAAACCAGATTGTTGAGAGGCTTGAATTTATATCAAACGCAAATGAAAGTAAATAACTGAACAAAAGTATATTTTAGCCTATAAAGACTATTGGATCAATGAGTAACTTTTATGGGATAATTTTGTCTAACTGGAGGCTCCATTAGACATTTCTACCATTGTAAAGCTTTAAATTTAACAACTTTTAACACCGCCGTAACTTTGCTGTTGGTTGTCAAAGCATTTTGCAGACATTACATTGTTGCCTTTTAAAGATTCGGATCAAATAAATTTGTCAACTTTTTCTATTGTTTGAATTAAGAGATTTTATCTATTGTGCATTTTTTTTAATATTCAGCTTTTTTATATACCTTAAATGGAAACCACCACCTTATATGAACTATATATATATATATATATATATATATATATATATATATATATATATATATATATATATATATATATATAATTTAGTTTTATGATTTATTTCTTTTTTTATATTCACTCTTTGTTGTTGATCTTCATATGACTTTAAACAATGTTGTCTGTTTTTTACTTTTCTATATATTCTGGGCTTTCTTGTCATGCTTCTGTATGGGATATAGCATTTCAGGGACAACAATCCTGCTCTGATCCCACAAATATTGCTTGATTTTTTTTTATTATTATTATTATTAATATATATTATAATATATTATATGTCCTTTTTGTCTGATTGGTGTTAAATGTTTTTGGCTAAAGGTAAAAAACTAAGTTTAACTTATTGATTGAAATGAAATTAAAAGTATCAGCTTTAAGATGGAGAGATTTAGGGTAAAAAAATTCATTATTTTTATATTGAGAGTCTGAAAGTTTTAAATCTTACTTGAGGCAAGTTTAAAAAGCTTTTATAAGATGAATTATAAATATTAAGAAAACAAATTAATTTCTACAGGACAATGAATTTGATCAAATTAAACTGAACAACTTTGAAATAGTTTCTTCTGATGGGATTTTCTTTGCCCTCTTAATTCCTGCATCTGCTCTCTTCTATGTTCCTGTTCTGCTCATGACTTCCTCATGCTCTATTTCTTAAAATGAGTTCTCCGGCCACAACTTCCCTGTAGCAGCCACACAAGAAGTGAAGTCTGGTAGTAGTGGCCGTGATTTAGTGGCTGTCCTGCTGGGTAGCAGTGCTGCGTGGAGCTTCAGCTGCTCCAGTTCCTCAGCCCAGTTCCACCAGGGTTCGTGCAGAGTTTCTCCCATGGGAATGTCATGGCTGAGTTCACATCTCATTCAGAAGCAGAGGGACGGGTTTAAATTCTCATCTTAGATTCCAGGTCAGCTACTGTACACAGCACCACCATGCTGGCGCTACGGAGAATCCGCTCTAAGGAACCAGAGTAGCTGCTGTCTTAAGAATTTGGTCAAACTTTGGATGCATTGGAGAGATTAAGGCTACTTTCTGGTTCACTTGGTCTGATGGCCTCTTTCTGCTGAAAAGTTCTTACTTCTCAAACTATACTTGCAATTCTTAATGCTTTAAACTAAAAGATATGACAGTATTTCTAAAACATTGGAGGTTTCATGTTACTAAATCTTCCAAGGGATGGATTATGGACCTGGTTCTTTGAATCAAGTACTGTTAAATATCACAGACATGTTAAAAATATTCTATTAAAATTATAAACCAAATTCAAAGTGTTTATTTTAAACCATGAAAAATACCTAAAGCAGCATGAATAAATAATAAATGCAGACTGATTAAAACATATGTGCAAAACCTGAGAACAGACAGAAGCCGGGACAATTTTTTAAACTGAAGTAAAAAGCCACAAAATAACAATGAAAGTTTTGACTAACTTAAAAAAAAAGGAAAGTACAGTAAGTAATTTTTTATTTATGCTAAGCTAATTTAGACAATATAAGAGGTTTTTATAAAGAGGCCTCACTGGAATGGTGAAAAGTGTCAGTTGTTATTAATAATTGCAGGTTTTGTTTGCTTTCTGTTCTAAATGGGGAGTCGATCATTCATTAATGAAATGCATAAAAAAAAAGTGTTTTTACAGTCTGTAAATACATTAAAGAATAGCATAATTAAATATATGCAAGTCTGTAAAACACAAATTATGTTTGATATTTTTAGTATCGGCCAGGGAAAATGTGATTGGTGCATTCCTAAAGCCATCAGATGGATGCTGAACAGGCTGCAGCAAACGCGCACCAGCTAGTTTGTTTTCCAGGTAAAGGAGCAGGTGAATCATCTACCATATTTGAAGTAATTCTTTTCAAGTTTCAAACTAACAGATTAAGTACTGGGAGATCCTGTACCTCTTGTTGGTTTTTTTAATTCTAGAATATTTCTGAGTGAAAAAGGAGTTTCCAACTTATGCCTATGCTTTTGACTAAAATGATTGGTACTGAATGTACTGAAGGTCCATATTTTCCGTTGAATATAAAAAAAATATCGGTGCTCCTTTTAAAACAAAAACAAGCCTGAAATGTTAACCGACCAATTAAAACGTTAAAAACATGAGCTTCTGACTGTTCGCTTCTATTAATTTGCACCCAGGTATCCCAGAGGTTAAGGCGTTTTAAAATTTCCATGAGTTCTAAGTGCTTTTGCAGACTTTGATACAACTTCAGTTTCAAACTCTGCCTCCTCTTCACACCTTGTTGCACCTTTAGCTGCTCATCTCCTTTGACCTGATATAACCGGGGTCTCTTCGGAGCATCGAGCCGGCATCGTTCGATCTTGCGTGCAGGCGAGCTGCTGCGGAGGCTAGCGCCTGACCGGTTTGCAGACACAGCAAAGATGACAGCAATCTGTGCCTGCAGGTCAGAAAGAAACTCTGCTCTGTCCCTCTGAATTGGGTCAGACGGGTTCTTCTCTGACACACTCTCTCCTCAGAGCTCCACAGTTGGGTCGAATAGTTACACTTGGCCACAAACTTACTTGCTGGAAGTCGATAGCTTCCCCTAAATAAAGTTGGAGGGATTTTTTTCATAGTGGACAGCTTTGTGGAGCATCTTGAAAAGGTAGCATAATGTTAAAAACACCACCTTCTGTTTGCCCTATTTCAGCTTTTATGCTAAATAAAAATAGTAAATTTACAAACTTACAGTTGAAACTTTACATGTGCAAGACCTCCTATTCATAGATTTTGTTCTTTAGACCTAATAGTACTTTACAGATTAAAAAAGAAATGTATGTATGGCAACGTATCAAGTCAACAATCTGGATATTTTCCTTTTCCAGTTTCTCACCCTCAATCTGACTCCTAACACCTAATGTGTGGCGCCTTCTTAAAATGGTGAGAAGAAACTACAGTGGTTGTAAAGGCGTAATGACAGTCTTAAACTGCTGTGGTCCCGAGGAGTGCAGGACGTACAGCAATATGAGGTGAAGAAATGTTGAGAATCCAGCTTCAGTGGACGGGTGCCCAAACCAACACCGAGACCAAGAGTTAGAGTCATGCTCATCTGTTAAATCATTTTACTTCCACTGCTGCAGTCAGGCATAAAGCGTCCCTCTGTGGAGGCAACGTCCCATGTCATGGAGACAGCTTTATGGACACGCAGACCATCCAAGAGCAGCTCTTTTAGCCTTTTCTGCTTGCAAAATCTTCTCCTCTGAGAAATAAATGCTACTTTAAAAAGAATATAAAAACTTAAGAGGAGGTGACTTGGTAAAACTTTCTGCTTACAAATGCCAAATTTTACTCATGCGAGTTTAGTCTGAGAAGAGGTGAGAAGAGGAGGTAACACCTAGTTGGAAGGTACGAAAAGGGTTGGCAGGGAAGAAGATGAGGTGAGCAAAAAAAAAGAAGAGGAAGCAGGAACTGCGATAAGGGAAACTTTGGTAAGAGAGGTGGACGATGCATGAAGAAGGAGGATAGGGAGAGACGAGAAGAAACAGGGGAAAATGGACTAAAAAGGTTTGGATTTATGCCTTAAGTGGCTAGAAACGCGCGTGGGTAACCGATGGACCGTATAAGACTCACACCCTGGGGTTTGCTAACTCTCCTTCAGAATCTGTAAAAAGCAGCGCTGGGTGTTCATGCTGTCAGCTCTCTAGGAGGAGGCTCACTAAGAGAACAACAAAGTGCTGCAAAGCAGCAAGTAACCAAAGCAAAGCCACAATACTAAACTTCTTAAAGACTTTTATGAGCATACAGGTTGGGATAGCACTTCTGTCACTATTTCCTATTTGGAGGGCTGTATGCTCAGCAGCTGGCAGAGACGATGATGGGCAACATGTGGCTGTTAGATGTGTAACACAACGTCACAGGGATTCTGTCTTCATCAGTCTTCGCTTTGAGGGATTGTTTTATGGAAAAGTGTGTCTGGAATAACAGTAAAGATGCTATTTGACACCCAGTGGCCATGATTGTCAAAATAGTCATAGTGGGGAAAAAAACATGATCAAATAGTTGGAACTGGTGGTTAAAAAATACCTTCAGCAGCTGTAACTTGACATATAGTTGGATTATTTTTAACCATAATATTTCTTTATGGTTCAGGTGTTTGGTGATTTTTGTTTCTGTTTCCAGTCACAGTATTGCAGTCTGATTCAGGCCTGCACTTTGTTTTCATCTCTTTTCCCACCATTAGAAGCAGCGTTTGGGGTCATTTACTCTGTTGATTACACGGTTTAATCTGCATTCAGCTGTTGGATAGGTGGTCTCACATTTTATTCTAGAATACTTGTGCACACATGCATTCCCAGTTGTCTTAATTCAATCTAATTCATTTTATTTATATAGCACCAATTCAAAATACGTCGTCTGAAGGAACTTTACAGAGACAATTCAACCAGATCATACAGTCAGATTGATTTAAATTTTTCTATCTAAGGAAAACCAGCTGATTTCCACACCTTGAGGTCCTAATGACCTCTAGGTATGCAGGTTATGGATGCAAAGCCCAAATCATAATCCCTCTACCTCTTTTTTTTTGCAGTTTTAGATAAGGTGTTTGGGAATAATATTCCATTTTCTAGAGATAACTTTGCAAACCAAAGTTGTTTTTTCCTGGTTAACCATCAAAACAAAGCATATGGGTTCAGTCTTTTCCAAACTCTCCTATCATGGACTAATTTTAAATATTTAACAGCGGGGAGCAGTTGATGTAAAGCTTTTAGAAGCTGCATGGTCTGATGTTAGGGCACCTTTACTGGAACATCAAGTCCTTGGAAGATTAAAAGGATTTCTTGAAGCTGCCACAAGAGAACCGATGATCTTGTGAAATCTTTTGTAAATGTAAATCCTGTACTAGAATAGAATAGAATAGAAAATCCTTGTATTATCCAACAATGGGGAAATTCTAGTTTTTACATCAGAAAAAAGATTATAGAAGAAATGGTCACACAAATATGGACCTTAGCAAAATGTATAAGAAAAACATAATAGGTAAGAGTTAAAAGATGCACAGTAAAATGCTGTACTGTAATGTCTTTATTATTATTGTCCCAATAGGGGAAATTTTATTTATTGATAATTTATTTCGAACACTTAATAAAAAGCAAATATAAGTAAATTAATAAAGTCATAACAAAACAAAACAAAACAAAAAAGAAGAAAAAGAAAAAACATATGTACATACCATCATGTTCAAAAAGGAGTAGGAAGAAGTAATAAAACTTTCACAGTCTATATTTAACCCATCCTGTGGGGAGCAGTGGGCTGCCATTGTGTGGCGCCCAGGGAGCAGTCTGGGGTTAAGGGTCTTGCTCAGGGACCCAGAGTGGCAGTCTGTGTGAATGAGTGGGCCTTGAAATCAGAACCTCTGGGACCCAAGCACAATGCTCTAACCCCTAGGCCATCCCTCCCCTCTTTTCTGTCAAACTGTACCTCTGTACCTTTTTTCCCTAAGTTTATTGGCAGCAACTGTTTCTCCTCTAAGCTAGTTTATAATGTCATTAAACCTTTTCATTATATCACCACACATTTACGTTTCAGACTAGCAAACTTCCTCAAAAACCTTTGTTTGTAGTGATGGTCAGCAGGGTTCCCCTTTCAGTGACTCGGTAATGAAACTTTCTCTTCAGCTTTACAGTAAATAAGTCTAATCATAATTATTTCATTTTTTTCAGAATAACAGTGTATTATATTAAGGAACAAATGAACCTTCCAAGAGGTTGGGTCTGATTTAACCAATCCGACATCATGTGAAATTCTTGCGTTTGGAATCAGAAGGTGCAGGGACTATGCTCATCTCGGCAGCCGGTTCATCCGTACTGACGCTATTAAAGTGGCACCACATCGTAACATGGTCTGCTGTGATAACAGAGGTCCTGAAGAGAAAATGAGAGTCAGAGCTGGTGTGACAGAGATGTGTCAGAGGAAGGATGAAAGGAAGATGTGAGGAAAGGAAAGTGGAGTCACTGGTGCATTGCAGTGTTCATCACCACACCCTAAACAACAGCTGTTGGTTCACAACTGGGTAACTTCAGTCATGTTTCTTGATAAGACTCAAAGACGTCGATCTGCTGTTGATGAAATTAATTCAGGCTAATTAAGTTGTCTCTTAAGATAGACAGTTGAGTGTAGATAACGTGGGGGTGAAAGTGTAAAATCTTCCTTGTGTCTAGCACTGCAAGAAGCTTGTTGGTAAATGCTGAAGAATTTTTTTTGAATCTCCAGGCTGTCAAGCAGAGATTGAGAGACCCTTTCCCCAGGAGGGTGCGCCCTGTCAGGGGAAGAGAAAGGACGGCCATCTGGGCCCTTTCAGGTGCCTGTGGAGCTTCTGCTGCACTGAGAATCAGTTAAGAGTCGATTTATCTGCACCCTGCTGGAGTGTCCTTCAACAAAACCTTTACACCTAAATAAATCCAGGCTCAGGAGATGCTGGAAAATCATACTCTCTTTACCACCATGGGTAGTTTCAATAGCTTAAAATATTTTACATTAAATCTACTGAAAAATCTTTTTAATTGCTTGATGGAGAATTCAAATAATTAATTTCTTCAGTTGTTAAAATATATTAATAATAGATCTCTTTAAAGAAAATCAATTTGAAGGCTTTTTTGTTAGGAAGAACACAAACTCAGGAGAAATAACAAAAGAAAAGGTATAAATTATCTCCGAGTGGGAAAAATAAGCAACCTTATGTGGTGTACATCAGAAAGCAGGACCCATCCTGCAACAGATGGTCTGGACCAAACACAGAGTCCTGCCTTCAGTCCTGGACTCGGTGTGAGATAATGTGGAGGGAGAGACCACAGTGAGATGCGGTTAATCCACAGAACTGTGGCGGTTTCTCAGAGATCCATGGAACGACGAACCAACCAAAGGAAATTACCAAAACATACAGAATTAAGTTTGAATCAAAACTCCAAACCTCTCTTTGAATATTATTTGAACTTTTGCCGTGAATGAAAACTTCTTTAAACCCATAGAGCTACTGTGCAAGGATCTTGGACATTTCCACCAGACTCTTGGGCCAACTTTACAAGCAGCTGACATAGTGAGAGTCCCAGTTTGCAGCACTTTAACCTGTGAATGGTTTTACACTACATAGTGAAATCAAATATTGCACCTGCTTTTTATTAGGCATCCTTCATCGTTTCATTCTCCTGGTTACATCTAACACCGGCATCTCAGTTTGTGTTGATCTGGAGCTTTTCCGTAAAATAAAATTAATTGGTATACTGCCATTTTTTTCATGATTTAATTGAATTTATTCTGAAAGATTTTAAGGGATTAGTGGTCAGTCTAAGTCTATTTGTAAATCAAACACTTTATTGATTACAAAAAATGTATTTAAGATGTGTAAATCAGATACTTTATCTCTGTTGATTTTGATGATTATGGCTTTCAAGTATTGAGGACTGAAAATTAAGGTCTTCAGAAAATCCAAACTTTACATAAGATCAATAACAAAGACGAACCATGATTCATATATTCTATGTGGCCTTGAAATCAGGCCAGACTACTGAGAAATCAAGGATGGTGATGTCATCCTGGTCATCATATTGCATCATATTGGTACAGTTGTCATTGTGGGAAGGTGCCAATTCTTGTTGGAACATTATAAAGGCATCTGCACCTCATAAAGTTCATAACCAGAGAGACTCTTCAGGGCTTTGATTTTTTTCTCTGACTTTGTACTGTATCAAATGTTGTGGCCTTGAACCAGTTGATGACAAACCATCACACCTCCATAAGCTCTATAATTCATCTATGGAGAGACAATTCAGTTCCTCTCCACTTTTTCTCCAGACTTTCTGACATTGATTTCAAAACTAATTAAAAAAGAGCCCTAGACTGAGCAATAACTCATTTCCTTCCTCCTTGGACAAAGCGATTTGCTCCAGGAGCATGATGGCTGTAGTACATCCTGTACTTGTCTGTGTGTGGAGGCTCAGCTGCAGTCTGCACCTTTAGAATCTCCCTCAAACTCTGGGATCACTTGATTGACCATCTTCTCAATGCTCTAGTGGTTTACCACTTTTTTTTATTACTTCCATTCATAAGCTGGGGACTGCTGCTTATGAACCTAAGAACCTTCTTGCTCCCTTGCAGACTTTAATGGCTTCTGACCTGTAGCGTATCCTCTCAGGGAAATACCTCACTGTCATTACAAAAATGCTGTTTTTTTGCAGAATTGTGAAGCCCGTCACATTATATTTCTTTATCAAAATGGCTCTATTGGTCTTTTTTATAATGCATTTTTCTGGAAAACTGAATTTAACTTTTGCTTTGCATTATGGATCAGCATCACCAAGTTGGTCAATCTTAAAGGGATGGACTGGTTACCTTCAGCTATGGTCACCTAAAGAGATACACTTATACTTAAGCCGAACAATATTTGGGCTGATATCGTTTTTTCTCATGAATCGGTATCATCTGACACCTGCATGTGTTTGTTGAATTATTAGTGCATTCTGCAGAGATCACATGAAGTGGATGTATTGCTGCTCCTTCCATTATTGACGTTATCTTAGATTTTGTTTTAAGCTTTATGAATGTTTCTTTTTTTTTTTGTTTAAATTTGGACTTTTTAATGTTTTATTTTTTTCATTTTTATCATATAAATGGAGAAATAGAAAGCAATATTTGCTTTAAGAATCAGACCAAAAAGAATCAGCAGTTTTAGGATCAGTTAGACTGATGTCTAAAATATCAGCATCAGTCTTAAAAGCCTTGATTGGTTGATCTGTTGACACAAACCATGTTCCTCATTATTTAGCTAATTCTACACAATCATGCTTTTAATTAGTTTTCTTTGATAGTAGATCAGCTGTTACAGAGTTTATATCTGACTGCCTGTGTTTGTTTTTGTTGTCAGGGGGGACCAGGGATATCGGATCAGCGCTCACCAGGATGTGCATGAGGCACCGCAGCATCGAGGCCAAGCTCCGCCAGTTTTCCATGTGAGTGGATCTGGTTGTCTACCTAACCAGCCTATTCTTATTTTCTTGTTTACTTAATTGTTCTGTTTAAATATTACCTCTCTTCCCTCTGCCATTTCACTTCATATCCTTTTCCTACAGCAACATTTAGAATCATTATTCTTCCCAAGTTTTATAGAGCTTCTCTGGTTGTCAGACTTTTTCCTTCCTTTTCTAAATGACTTTCTCTTCTCCTCAAAAATGTATGCTGTGAGTCGATTAACCCCCGCAGTTCAGATTTGAGGCAGTCAGTCAGGTTGAAATAGGGAGCTGGAACCTCCAACTCAGGAGCAGAAAAGGAAAATGATAACAGTAGGATGCAAACAGAGAACACACGCTTACATACAGTGAGACCCCGGCTTCAGCTTTTCTGCAGCTCCTGAGCCCTTCATAAGGCTAAACCATATATATTAACAGCAGCAAAGGAACTACAAGTGTTGTTTAGGTGTGGTTAAAGGCTGAAGGGTGCGAAGACATGAAAGGAAAAGAAAAAATACTGCTAGGCTAGAAGAGCTGTTTTCAGAACTGCTTCTCATGGTTTAAGTCTGACTCTCCAGCAGAGAGGCTTAAGCAGAAGCAGCGTTTTCATTTTTCTTTTGTTTACAAAATTTTAGATATTTTATTTTCTCATGCAATTACTGGTAGATGTAAATCCTTTGTTCAGTGCCTGGATGATAAGTTCCAGTACTGACAGAAGCAATTAGCCTGTTCAGATCTTAACTCATTGTTTTCTTTCATTGGATTACGCAAAATTCAATCACCCTCAATCTCTGTTAAAAATAGTAATTGATTTATCAATAATTATATTAAAGCCGTATTGCATTTAAACTCTCACTCACACTTTCTGTAAAAGAGATCCTACTAATGACAAGAGTTTTAACTCAGGTTTTTCCATTAACAAATGTAAAATGAATGATTTTGGAGACCTGTTTTCTGGAACGCTGTCAGTTTTAAGAGATTTTGTGTTTCCAGGGTGTTTCTGGACTGCCTGATCAATCCTCTCCAGGAGCAGATGGAGGAGTGGAAGAGGGTGGCCAACACTCTGGACAAAGATCACGCCAAAGGTTTTCACAAACACACTGTTGCTTGTAAATCTCTGTGAACTGGTTTGTATGACAAGCAAACATTCCAGCTCCTGGTATCTTCCCCCATTTTGGGTTATTTATTTCAATGTCTCTCAACAGAGTATAAAAAAGCTCGTCAGGAGATCAAAAAGAGATCATCAGATACTTTGAAGCTGCAGAAAAAAGCAAAGAAAGGTTTGTATTCTTTGCTCTGTTGACTACTCAAGCATAACTGGTCAGTTAGCCATGTTTCAGTTAGCCACATGGAGAGTGAGACGTGTCATTATAGTATACAACGGTTAAGTATTTTGGTGTTTACATGTTTATGTTTAAAAAAAAACATAATAGCCAGCTTGCATTCTGCTGCTTTACAGCAAAAAATGTTATGGCATTCCACCTTAAGGCTGATTTAACACTCAGAGACCAAGTCATCTGCGTGTCTGTCGCAGTTAACGACCCGCCCCTTCCGCAGACACTCTGGTGCACCTCTGGAAAATTATACAGGTGCTGGTCATAAAATTAGAATATCATGAAAAAGTAGATTGATTTCAGTAATTCCATTTAAAAAGTGAAACTTGTATATTATATTCATACATTACATACAAACTCATATATTTCAGATGTTTATTTTGTTTAATTTTGATGATTACAAATGACAACAAATGAAAATCTCAAATTCATCATATCAGAAAATTAGAATATTGTGAAAAGGTTCAAAATTGATGGCCCCTGGTGCCACACTCTAATCAGCTAATTAACTCAAACCACCTGCAAAAGCCTTTAAATGGTCTTTCAGTCTAGTTCTATAGGCTACACAATCATGGGGAAGACTGCTGACTTGACAGTTGTCCAAAAGACGACCATCGACACCTTGCGCAAGGAGGGCAAGACACAAAAGGTCATCGCTAAAGAGGCTGGCTGTTCACAGAGCTCAGTGTCCAAGCACATTAATAGAGAGGCGAAGGGAAGGAAAAGATGTGGTCGAAAAAAGTGTACAAGCAAGAGAGATAACCGCACCCTGGAGAGGTTTGTGAAACAAAACCCATTCAAAAATGTGGGGGAGATTCACAAAGAGTGGACTGCAGCTGGAGTGAGTGCTTCAAGAACCACCACACACAGACGTATGAAAGACATGGGTTTCTGCTGTCGCATTCCTTGTGTCAAGCCACTCTTGAACCACAGACAGCGTCAGAAGCGTCTTGCCTGGGCTAAAGAGAAACAGGACTGGACTGCTGGTGAGTGGTCCAAAGTCATGTTCTCTGATGAAAGTAAATTTTGCATTTCCTTTGGAAATCAAGGTCCCAGAGTCTGGAGGAAAAGAAGAGAGGCACTTCATCCACGTTGCTTGAAGTCCAGTGTAAAGTTTCCACAGTCAGTGATGGTTTGGGGTGCCATGTCATCTGCTGGTGTTGGTCCATTGTGTTTTCTGAGGTCCAGGGTCAACGCAGCCACATACCAGGAAGTTTTAGAGCACTTCATGCTTCCTGCAGCTGACCAACTTTTTGGAGATGCAGATTTCATTTTCCAACAGGACTTGGCACCTGCACACAGTGCCAAAGCTACCAGTACCTGGTTGAAGGACCATGGTATCCCTGTTCTTAATTGGCCAGCAAACTCTCCTGACCTTAACCCCATAGAAAATCTATGGGGTATTGTGAAGAAGAAGATGCAATACACCAGACCCAACAATTCAGAAGAGGTAAAAGCCACTATTAGAGCAACCTGGGCTATCATAACACCTGAGCAGTGCCACAGACTGATCGACTCCATGCCACGCCGCATTGCTGCAGTAATACAGGCCAAAGGAGGCCCAACTAAATACTGAGTGCTGTACATGCTCATACTTTTCATGTTCATACTTTTCAGTTGGCCAACATTTCTATAAATCCTTTGTTTTTATTGGTCTTCAGTAATATTCTAATTTTCTGATATGATGAATTTGAGATTTTCATTTGTTGTCATTTTTAATCATCAAAATTAAACAAAATAAACATCTGAAATATATGAGTTTGTATGTAATGTATGAATATAATATACAAGTTTCACTTTTTAAATGGAATTACTGAAATCAATCTACTTTTTCATGATATTCTAATTTTATGACCAGCACCTGTAGGTGACCGCAGACAGTGCTGCAGACAGAAGGCATCTCATTGGTCAAATCTGCATCGGCTCTACACTATGCGTATTTCCTATTTGGTTCCTTACCAGCTTGTTTTGTTTGTATGACCGCCATTGTGAGAAACGACTCATGAAGTTGGACCAGCTAGAAGAGCGAGGTGCGCGAGAACGCTGGGACCTCTTTTCCACCTGGATTCCCACTCTTTTTCGCCATCATGTCCCTCTGTTGTCACACAAACTTGTCCCCACTTCCTCACCACCTCGACCGTATCTCGGCCCACAGCTAGTTCGTGAAATTCCCTCTTTGTTGTGGCGTGGAATAACATAGCGCAGACCACGCTTCAATATTGGGCATAATTCAAAAATATCTGCAATGGGCTCACTGCAACACACTGCAGCAGGGAGTATAACCAGCCCTTTAGAAGGAAGGTGGAACCAATCACAAAAAATTTAGTATCAAATCATTTATACAATACTCATACTGTACAGAAAGATTTAGATTCAGTTACATATTTTGCAATTAAATCCCATTAATAAAATAATTTTTTGAAATTCAGCTTATAGTTGGTCAAATGTTTCTATTGTGCTTTTTTCCAATTATGTTGTGTTTATTGACTTAGAAGCAATCTTTCCTCCTGAACACACATGTGGAGAGTTATTAAATAGGATCATAGGTTCCACTTTAAAGGGGTGTGCTTTCATCGTATTGTAAGTATCTACTATAGTCATGACAATAATTTTGATCTATCATCTAAAGATAAATGAGGAAATCCATGATGGTTTAAAAACTCCAGAACCTGGTGTTGTCAGAATTTTTATATATTACTACTTTTGTTCTTTTTCTTCCATTATTTTTTCCATTGGGGCTTTGTCACATTTAAAGAATATGTTCAAATGGGGTTACTGACAAATGCTTAGTGATATAAATCATACTTTTTCTATGTAACTGGTGTCCTTTAGAAGGCATATTTAAATGTGTATATTCTTCAAGAGTATTATTTGTCTTGAGCAAAAATATTAGCTGCTCATCAAATTAATTGTTCTTGTAAGGGAAGCATTGGAAGCTTCCTTCCAGTCAGAAGATTGGAAATGTGCAGCAACAGGTGGGGGAGACACCTAGCATATCATTAAAGGCAGATTAATCAATAAGAAACTGAGAATCTTTGACTTTGAACATGTGGTGATATAGATCTACATGATGACATGAAAATGTCAGTTTATAGTTGTTTTTTATATCTGATGTTTTGTTTCCTGTCTTGTCTTTTTCTGGCGGTGTTCAACAATGCTCAACCATGAACAGCTGATTTCTTTGGTAAGTGGATATTCATCGCCACACATAATTTGTCATTTCTTTTGTTTTATTTTCTGACAGTGTGGCTTAAAAAAGACTCTTTGCCGTTATTTAATACGATCTTTTCATCTAAGTTTATCTTGGGCAGTTTAACTCAGTTCATTTTTATACTTAGAGCTTCATTCGGAGCTTATTATGACTATATTCCACAAAGGGGAGGTTAAAGGTTGTAAATATATCAACAGGAATTATATGAGGCTTTAAACACTATCACTGGCAGATTGAGTCTTCTGTCAAAGTTTTGTTTTTCTAAATCTCCTTCAGGCCACTTTGGTCAACTGGGAAAAAAAACAAGTTCCCATGCTGTTTAAATGTTTGTGTGACTCATGAAAACCAAGACCCTGAACACAACAAAGCCCAGTTTGATGCTGAACAACAAACTTCCATAAATCTTGTAGAAAACAAAGTTTCCTAACTGGAAAAGCCACACGCTAAACCCTTGGAAAACAGACCAGAGATGACAGACGTGGAGTTAAGTCATATTTCTGATGGACCTCAAAAGTACTGTCATCATAACCATCCGCAACACACAGCTGTATTCACACCAATACTTAAATGAGTTTCACTTAAAAGTGTTTTTATTCCAACACTGGTCAAGATGAGAAACGGGTTGTTGAGTTTATTGAGATTTTCACCAAGTAAGATCATTTTTCCTTTATTTTAAACTCTTATTTTTTATTTCTCTTAAGTACAATGAGACCATAAACCTACATTTTGATTACATTTTTTAGGATCTTATGCTGCTTTTTTGGACAAACACACCATTTGACAGTAAATGTCTAATATTGGTTTTTGATAAAGAAAGTCTTTGTTGTTTCAATTCTGTGGTGCTGATTATTCTTTAAAGATCCCTCAGCTACTCATTGTTAGCATCAAATCGTTCCTCAAGTCTCATTGTTGGGGACCCTTCACATTTAAATATATGTACTCTTTTTTTTGATCGGGTGAATGAATTTTAAAAAACTGAGGTTTGACCTCAGCGTTTAGCTCATATTTAGTCTTTTATAAATTCTAAACTCCATCTGCACGTGGCCAAACTGGTATGTACTGTGGCCAACAGATACAAACTTACAGCGCATTACGAAACAAGTTGCAAAACACGTGATGCAAAATCAAAAACACCAAAGTGGAAAAAAAAAAACAAACGCAAAAGAAGAATGCTGCAAACAAACAAGTTGCAATTTTTTTTTATTGTTTATTTGTCTGCAGCATTTTGCTTCTACTCCACATCTAAATATCTGAACTCAGTCATGTTGACCTGTGCTGATTCTCCTCATCTAAACTCCTTATTCCTAAACACAAAGCAGACGTAACTATTTGAAGATCAAAGGTAACGGCAGGTTAATAAAATTCAATCTGAACATATCACTATCTTAAAGTGTACTTTTAAATCTCACATTTTGGAGGATGATTAACAGAGTCAAAGCTCATAGTTTGTATTTTCTTACCTTCTTTTTCTCTGCACATTCAGGTTAGCAGGACGTCAGAAATTTGCACATCTGAGCTATCAAGAAAACTCTCATAATCCTCCTTTATTAGCTAAAGCAAAGCCATGATACTGGTTAATTATAAGAACTGGAAAGGACTCATCACCCTTCCCCCCATGAAAACTAATTGGATATTACAACATGTAATCTTGCTTCTGAATCACGGTACTGAATGGATTAAGTTATGTCAGGAATCAAAAGAACTTGTTAGCATCCTGCTTTGAACTGTGAGAAGAAACTTTGAGAACAGAATAAACAGAACCTTAGTATGACCCCAGAGGAACCTCAGATGTGGTGGAACTGCTTCAATCCTCTGGCCCTCCCAGACTATTATTAGCAGTGATGGGACTAACGGCGTTGAAAGTAACGGCGTTACTAACGCCGTTACCTTCTTTTAGTAACGAGTAATCTAACTAATTACTTTGACTGTAACTATAACGCAGTTACCATTGCAGACACCCCGTTACTGCGCGTTACTCAGGTCGCACAATGAACCTTTTTTCATGATAGGACTCGTGCGCAGCTGTGTGAAGCTGACACCCCACCCACGTCAAAAAACTCTGCAAATAGACTGAATGGTTAGTGCAACGTTAGTGCAGATTTATGCAGAAAAAAATATTGTTTGTGCTACTTTTGTTTAAGAGATATTAAAGATTATTTTTTAGGTCATCCAGAGGTGCGCGCCTTGTCATGAGAGAGGGGAGGATGAGAATGGCTGATGTATAGTGAGATTCCGTCTGTCAGTGGGTAGGTGGGTGTTTCTGCTGGTGGGTGTTAACGTACATCACACACAGAGAGATGGAGAGTGAGGAGGATCCAGCAGCAAACAGCGTTTTCCTGATGGAAATACCGGTGTTACGTCGAGCTGCGTTTCCCCATCAGATACGGTTTCCTCTGCATCTCCGCACAGCGCAGGCGGCACGAGTCACCGCGCAAGCGACAGGAAACGCACATGCTCGCTAAAGGCGCGGCGCGCACCAGTCGCCCTGTGCTCGCGCCACAGGAGAACTATGGAGAGCGTGAACGATCAAATGATAGCCTATATGGAGAAAGGGAGAAATCTGGATGGATGGATGGATGGATGGATGGATGGATGGATGGATGGATGGATGGATGGATGGATGGATGGATGGATACTCTGCCTTCTCAACCTACTGTATTTTTTATTTTAAACATTATTTGATGGCCTTTGTGGCAGGGATGGAGATCCATATTTTATGTCACACACAGAGTATACATCTAGATAGATAGATGTATAGATAGATGCTGCAGTATCTATAACAACCCAAACACACAGGATTTCAGAATTAGACAACCCCAGTTATTAATTTCATATACTCACCAGATCTGAATGCCCTGTTAAAAAACTTCACATCGCGTTCCCCCCTGATGTCATTTACGTTGAGTAGCAATAAATGCTAAACTCTCTGCAGGTTCTTGTCTTTGTCATCTGCTCTATTCAGCTGGCTTTGGAAACACACGGCGAGAAGGTGGGGGCTGGGTGGTGAGGGTTACGGGGGCGAGAAACGCAAAAGTAACGCAATAGTTACTTTTACTAGTAACTAGTTACTTTTATTGTGGAGTAACTCAGTTAGTAACTCAGTTACTTTTTGGGAGAAGTAACTAGTAACTATAACTAATTACTTTTTCAAAGTAACGTGCCCAACACTGATTATTAGTGTATGAAAGGAAACTCCCTTTGCCATGGCTTTGAATGTTGAAAGGGTAGAGTACAGGGAGTTTCAGAGAAGGAAACATGGGAGGAGAAAAATTGGTTCCTCTTTTATGTCATGAATGTCCGGAGATGGAAAATGAATAAACAAACAGAAAGCAAAATGGAAAAAGGATAAATGTCAAAAAAAAAAAAAAAAGGATGCGTTATGTTTGACTTTTTGAAGATTTTTTCTTGAAACTCTAGGTTTGTTTTAATTAGGTTCATTGGGGGAAGTCTAAACGTTAACTAGAAAAGTGCAAAACCTTCATTATATAATTTTTGATAGTTATTCAAAGTTGGATTTTGAAGAACTATCGACTAGCCCGATCAAAGTAAGCTTTAGTTTGAAGTTTCAATGATGGTTTGAAATTTTCTTTGAAGATTATTTGGTAGAAATTCCTTTCATGTTTCATTAAAAACAGCAAAGCAGCCCCAGAGATTATACTGCCACCTCCATGTTACTGTTGGGATTCTTTTTCTAAGACACTTGGATGTCAAATATCAGTGAAATACACAGTTTTGAAAAAGTTATAATTTTGTCTCCTAAATCAGCAGTATAAAATGCCAAAGTCTCTCCATGTGAGATTGATCTCTGTCTGAGTTTGCCCTGCAACTGGAGGGTTGTTGGTTCAAGCCCCAACTCTTGGTTTTATTGCCATTGTGTCCTTGGGCAAGACATTTTATCTGCGTCACCTACTGATGGTGGTCGGAGGGCCTGGAGGCGCCAGTGTACGGCAGCCTCGCTCCTGTGAGTGAGCTCCATGGCAGCTGTGGCTACAATCTAGCTACCATCAGTGTGTGCGAGAACGGGTGAATGACTGAATGTAGTGGAAAGCACTTTGGTCAAGTCTTCTGACTTGAAACAGCACTATATAAGTACAGGCCATTTATCCTTTATCAGTTTGTTGTTGAGCCATGAACTTTGACCTTATCTGAAGAGAGCCCTGCTGTGCTTTAGATGTTGTTCCTAGTTCTATGGTTCCCTTATAGATGAGTCTTTATTCCAACGTCTCAGAAACGGGTCCAGTACCCTCTTTAGAGTGACAGATGTCCATAATTGTTTCTAATCTGTTACTGAATTTCTATAGATTGGTACATTTTAGTTTTGTTGCCTTTTGAGATCTTTCAACCTGCTTTATTTTGTTCTAATGAAGTGGGGATTTTTTTCTTTATTCATCAGATCTGAGTGAGGCTAGAATAATTAAATGCAGTTTCCAAAATATGCACTGAAGTAGCTAAGGGGGAGATCATGTTTTTACCAAGGGTTAGGTTGGTTTACATCTGTCATTTACTTACTGTAGACTGTCTTTTTCTAAAATCTAAATTTAATTAAACTAAAATATGCAAGTTTTCAAATAGAAAAAAATATTATAAGAGCTTGTGAAGCCCATCTCCATAGTTACCAACACTATATTGAACTGAATGCAAGATGGAAATATAAGCAACCATCTGCTATCTTAACAGATTATCTGTGATTTTTTCTTGGCTGGATAAAATGAAAAAAGGAAGGATAGAAAGAAAGATTTGTGGCGAATTCTATAGATAAAGCTGGAAAGAAAGAAAATTGTAAAGCCAGGAAAAAAACATTCCCATCAATCCTTTCTCTGAAGCATCTGCCTGGAAAAGTTTAGTTGGAAAGAGATCGACTTAACTCCTATCAGTCTGCCTCACCGCAGACGCTGGCTTTGGACCATGCTGGAGGAATGAAGAACTTTAATTATATGTTTATGTCTGCCATCAAATACAGAAGGCTGGATTTCCAAGTCAGAATCTTAAATGGGGGGAAAAAAGTAAAGCCTTAAAACCTTTTCAGAACAAGAAAGCAGCACAAGCTGCAGTAGATTCAATTAAATGTGTCGACGTTTTTATGCACTGCTGGAATCTAGGAAATCAGAAATCAAACATTTCTTATTCTGTCATCCGTTAAACCCCCCTCCTCAAATCACACAACAAGAATTGTTTGAAGTTACTCTGTCATTACAATCCATCCAGCTCTCTTGTCTGTTTTATATTTCTGTATTATAAGGGTAGTTAGCTTTACTGTAAGTCTCTCCTTTTTGTTCTTCTTTACAAATCCCTCCATGAGCTTTAGATGGCTCAGAATTCATCAGCCCACATTATTACCAACCCCCCTCTTTCCACCACTTCAACCCTGTCCTCCAGCAGCTGCTCTGACTTCCAGTTAAATTAAAAATCTTCTGTACACATTCAGCCATTCACAACCTCCCTGTCCTAATCTTTCTATTCTCCTTCACATTGCTAGTTTCTCCCTTTTCATCCTCCTCCATCCACCTCACTGTGCCTTCCAGCCATTTTAGCACCGTGGGGAGTAGAGCAGCTAGCCACTCTGGAACTCCATCCTCTTTATAATATCCACTCTCTCCCTTGTTTAAATTATAGAGTTTCAGAAATCATACTTATTTTATTGTATTTTAACTTGTTTTTAAACCTTGTCTTTTTATACAATATCCTTGAGTGACCTTAACAGGTGCTTTTAGATTAAATGTATTGTTACTTTCTTAAAGTAAATTACGTCCAGCACACCTTTCTGTACATGTGATATTAGAGATTATGTAAAAAAGCTACAATACAGAAGCTTCCCAATTAGATTCTCATGCTGCGTACCGGATGTGCTCTGTCTACACCAACGAAGATGTTGGCTAATAAGTGGACCCACTGGCATTCATTGACTGTGTTTAGAGCATCAAACTTTCACCTTAGGGTGGTCAGGGTGACCCCCTGTTGCCTAGATGGCTAGTAACTAGGTAGATTTACTCTATTACACTTGGTTAACATTTTGAAACAAGAAATGTACTTTAGAAGTAGCATTTGCATGTTTTACTTCTACTTAAGTAAAAATATGATAAAGTATCACTACTCTCACTTGGGTGAAATTTACTCCATCCATCGTGAGTAGGGTCAGGGTTCTGTTGTCATCTTAAGGCTTATTGGCTTAATGGTATTTTTCATCTATTATGTAATTTGGAGATCGAGTAAAAATACAGTAAACATCCTTTATACTATTCTGACATACATAAACTGTTAATTTTATAAATCTTATAACTAAAGTAATGTATTTTTGAAGTGTTCCTTTCACATAAAAAGGTTTTTGTATAATCATTCTGTTATACACTACCGTTCAAAAGTTTGAAGTCACATTGAAATGTCCTTATTTTTGAAGGAAAAGCACTGTACTTTTCAATGAAGATAACTTTAAACTAGTCTTAACTTTAAAGAAATACAGTCTATACATTACTAATGTGGTAAATGACTATTCTAGCTGCAAATGTCTGGTTTTTGGTGCAATATCTACATAGGTGTATAGAGGCCCATTTCCAGCAACTATCACTCCAGCGTTCTAATCGTAAAATGTGTTTGCTCATTGGCCCAGAAGGCTAATTGACGATTAGAAAACCCTTGTGCAATCATGTTCACACATCTGAAAACAGTTTAGCTTGTTACAGAAGCTACAGAACTGACCTTCCTTTGAGCAGATTGAGTTTCTGGAGCATCACATTTGTGGGGTCAATTAAACGCTCAAAATGGCCAGAAAAAGAGAACTTTCATCTGAAACTCGACAGTCTATTCTTGTTCTTAGAGATGAAGTCTATTCCATGCGAGAAATTGCTAAGAAATTGAAGATTTCCTACAATGGTGTGTACTGTTCCCTTTTGAACGGTAGTGTATATATAAATTTTTTATCTCATTCTTTGATTAATATTAAATCAATTGTTGGGATAATAAATTATAGAGTTGGTAGTAATAGATCTGTTACTCACTACATGAGTAACCTTTATTCGAGGTACTCGTTTACTCTTAATTTAGTCCTTTCTTGGATGGCTGCTTCTTATGGTCTTACTTTCTTCTTAATTGAGTACAGTTTTTCACTCTACCCACCTCTGCCTTTGGAAAATTGTGTGGTCATGACAAAAGGTTAAGTACTCCTTAATTCTTCCAATGCAAGATGAGCACATCATAACCAATGAACACTTCATATATGTTACAGTTTTTCCCAAACATAAAATTCCTTTGTTTAGATTTGAAGCCATACCCCAGTCTATAAAACTAATGCTTTTACCATATTTAGAAAAAAAGTACAACCTGATTAATATTATTTATTATAAACTGTAAAAAAAATCTTATTCCAACAAAAATAGTAGAAAAATTAGGGTTCATGTTTTTTGAATGGAAATATTTTCAAATGACAGAAGTTTTCTTCCAAGTAAGCAAGTGAAATATGTGGGAGCATTCTTTCAGCCAGCTGACTGGCAGTACAAAGCTTTGCTTAATGCTACTAGAGAAAACTTTATGCGCTCAGAGGATTTCTCTGCCATCTCCTTGAAGGAACATCAAACCATAGAAGCGGTAGTGCAGAATATTCTAAAAGATTAATTTACATTTATACCAATGTCTATAATAGAGCAATAAGTAAAAGGTTGATGAAAAACTCTTCAAATTAGCTCTCATTAAATCCCAGAGAAGGAATGGAACAAAGCTTTTTGAATTACAAGACTTTTGATGCAGGCTTGTGTTTTTTGAAATGAAACATGACAAGAATAAACTCACTGTATTGGAATCAGGGCCGCTGCTATCAGATGGGATTGTAAGGGAAACATATCTAACAGACCCTGAAATAAATGATCCTTAGCTCCTTAGGGGATGCTTTCATAGCAGGCGCCTATCCTTTTACAGTGGATGGTACAGTGAAGTCTGGGCATGCAGATAAATCTGATCTAATCCTCTGTAGAACATGACACTCTGTCCTTGCACAAATTAATTTGGTTGGGCTAAATGCTAAACACATTAAGCCAGATGTTTTGCAAATGTAGTTGAGTAATTTCATATGTTTCCTTTCCTTCATGCACACTGCTTAAGATTATTAGCACTCTTCTAATAATGCGTTTTAATTGGATGCAAGCAGTTTGTTTCCCACTGCGTCTGATTGGCTGTTTAAATGTTTAATGTGGTTTACTGGTTAGTGGGAGTCTCCTAACTATTGTTTTGAAGCCATAGGAGTGTTTGTGGTGTGAGAACAGAGCATTCTGTGTGGAACCGAAGCTCTGAACAATGAAACTGGATCCCAGTGCTGGATGATGTTCTGGATGTGGTTTTGCTTTAAGCTGCCCGCCCCCTCTCTAATTCCCCCTTTATCTTTATCCCACCCATTAAATCTTCATTTTAATTGTAATGACATCAGCGTGATAAAATGTCCTCTATAGCAAACAGTGAATTTAATCAAAAACGAGAGTCTTGGGGGGGGGATTACATTTAGATTAATAACTTCTCAGCTTTGGGTGCAATTTTATCATTATTCTGTTGTTTGCTTTTGGAAATAATTTACAGTTATGAGTCTATATGTTGAACAATTGATACAAAAGCATTCATTGATATTGTGAAAGCTCAGCTCACAGGTCATCAGGATTGATTGATTGAAATGGGACAGTGCGTATCTTTGACTGTAAAATGTTGTAAAAATAGCAGATTTAGGTAAATGCTGAATTCCATCCATTGTCTCATAAAACAATCAAGACAGTCATGCAATTTAATATGTAATACAATAATATGTAAAAATAAGAAATTTAATTAAAAAAAATATGTGTAAAATGAAAAAAAAAGAACTATCCGAGAAGCTGGTATTAAAATGCATTTTTTATTGTGACAAACTAATATCACAAAGGTACCTAATTTTCAGGGATCACAGTGCTGATTATTGACCAACCATGCTCTAAGCTGCCCTTTAAAGATTAAAGAGGAGACAGGAAGAGCATATGCTGCCTATAATAAGGTGGAATTTACTATTTAAAGTCTCTTTATAATTAATATTTAAAGGAAAATATAGCAGCATCCTAGTATTGTTTAAAGACAATTTGTTCACTGGGGTAACAAAGCAGGGGGAGTAAAATCTAAGCATCCCTGAGTTTTCTGATTTGTATTTGTTAAAATATTAAGAATTAAAAGCTGACAAAATATTTAAAAAAAAAAACTTGAGGGTGATAACTAATCGCAGAGCAGTCTGTTGCAGCCTGGTTGAGCCCTTTTCCTGTGTCTGCTGCGTGTTTAGGTCGAGGAGACCTTCAGCCTCAGCTGGACAGCGCCATGCAGGACGTCAGCGATAAGTACCTGCTGCTGGAGGAGACAGAGAAGCAGGCTGTTCGGAGGGCGTTGGTGGAGGAAAGGAGCCGTTTCTGCGTTTTTGTCTCCATGCTGAGGCCGGTCGTGGTCAGTGATCCTTTCTGTTTGTGTTTTCAAAACCCTTTGGGAGCAAAAAAAAAACAGCTGTTTCTGAGAAAATGAATGTTTCCAACTCAGTTACTTTAAGTTGCTGAAATCAACACAGATTGTTTCTGAAATAAAAAGGTGCCACAGACTTTGGAGCTCTCTGATGGGATGTTTGTGCATTTCAGGATGAGGAGATGTCCATGCTGGGGGAGATCACCCACCTCCAGAATCTCACAGATGACCTGAAGAGCCTGACCATGGATCCACACAAGCTGCCAGCCTCCAGTGAGCAGGTACGTCTGTTTACCACCAGGCAGAGCTGATTCTGCTCAGATTTACACACATTTCTACTCTATCAGGTATCTGACAGACCTGCTGTTTGGAAAAAAAACATGTCCAAAGCAAATATCCTCTTTTCACTTTGAATCACAGCTCCTTCATGTAGAGTTTCTTGCCTTTAACGTAATGAAAGTGCAATCACTCCCACTTTCTACCTACTTCCTCTATTGTAGCTTTTATCTCAGTAGAATCAATATTTTGGATGAAACCAAGCATACTCTTCTAAACTTTAAGCTAAATAACTGGGCTGAAGACTTGACAAAGAACTGATGAGTGAATTAGAACATATTAGTTGACTCTACCATAGTTTAACTTCCCATACATTTTCATGTGAGGCACTTCAGTGCCCCAGAGTTCTGGACGGTGGACTGAAGAACGGGTCCAACTGGAACACCACCTCTTGGCTCTGGATAATTGTTCATTGACTGAAAAATGGGAATATGTGCATCCTTTGAGGAGCCAAAACCAGTTTGTTTGTTTTTTTGCTCCTCTTACTGACACAGTTTCTGCCTGCAGGAAAGAAATCAGTCAATTCTGATTCAGATAAAACTGATTAGGTCTTTGCTAAAAAAAAAACATTCATTATGAAGATAAATTATGAATCTTAAAAAATACTAAACTTTTCAAGAACAAAGGGAAATCAGGAAACACAAAATGTATCTGTCTGAAAGCAGGGGCATTAAAGAGAAGGAAATAAAATCCTTTAAAGGATATAAAAAAACTTCATACCCAGCTGTACCTGAAAATAAGCAGCATAAAAATACCATAAGCGAAAGAAGCGTATAAGCAAAGTTTCATAATAGCAGGATAAAAAGTGCTTATCTTTACTAATTTAATTACAAATAAAGTTTATGGATTCAAGGCTGCAGTTGACAGTAATTTCTCTCATAAACTTACAAACTGCATGATTTGCTGATAATCTGATTTATATAATTTCCATGAAGTTTGATAAAATGTAAAATTCAATTTAAGTAATGCCCACAAACAAAGTATTTAAAAATATTCATTTACATACTTATTTTCCCCTCCGATTGCTGAAATTATTGTCCTTTTTTTATTGTCCTTTTCTTTGATGTCTCTTTTTTTCCTTTTATATAATTTCTTAATAAATAATTTTTCTTCATTGGATCCTTCCTTTCAATCCTTTTTTTTCCTGTTTTTTCATGCATTGTGTCAACATCCCTTCTCTCCTTCCTTTTTTATTCACATTAAATCCTTTTTATCATGTTAAATGAAAATAACAGGCAAACAAATCTATAAAGCTGAGGATGGGAAAGGCATAAAATATTGCATGAAGAACATGGATAAATAAATACATATTGACTCGATTCTTGCTGAACTTTCTGCATTAGTAGTCGTACTTCCATGAAGTGTCTCTTGGATACAATTTGTGTTAAAAGGTTCTCACTGTGCAGAAGCTGGATAAGAAAATATGTTTTGACAAATTATTATTTATAGTTTGAGATGCATTGCAAATAACCTTGTATGTTAAAAGAGTTATCCTCCAGCTCATTTCTGTTTTTCATCTCAGGAAGCATCAGAACCGGATGAAAAAGGCACCAAAAGCATTTCTTAATCCTCATTTTTGTAAAGACTGCTTTCTGTTCCCCGTTTTCTGCAGGTAATTGTAGACCTGAAGGGCTCAGAGTGCACCTGGTCGTACCAAACTCCTCCCTCCTCTCCTAGCACCACCGTATCCAGGAAGTCCAGCATGTGCAGGTGTGTTCGACGGTGGGACCCTCCATTTATGATTTTTACTGATTAGCAAAAACAAAATGGTTTTAATGAAAAGAAAACAGACACAACTAAAAAAATAGATCTTGTTTTTGTTAGCTGCTTGTTTTAAATCCCCAGAAGTTAAGATAAATTTGTGAAAACTTTGCACGTTTTGGGATGTTAATTTTACCTAATTATGGCTCCATTCTTTATAATTTTATAGATTAAAATGGTTTTGTTGTTTTATTTGTCCTATTTTATCTGCTTAGGTCATTTCATTTAAGTTCATATTATTTCTCTATCACTGCTGGTGAGCTCTCCATTTCTCCTAATAGATTCTACGTATCAAATGTATTCATGTCTAATATTTCACCATTTAAAAAACAAAAAAAACAAAAACAAATTTATATGTTCCTTCTGCTGAAATCACATCCCTTTTGGATGTCTGTTGTTTTATGTTATTGTTTTTGTGTCTGTGTGTGGAGCCTGTTTTTTTTTTTTTGGTGAACCAGATTGTTCTAATAATAAGAATCCGTGTTATGCTGCCACCTTGTGGACTGTAAATGAAACTGTCTTCTCTAGCTTTTTGTTTGTGATGGATTCATTTCTTTAAACCTGGGAATCTTTCTTTCCTTAAGTTTTTTTCTTTTGTTGAGGTTTTTGGAAACCTGCTCTGAATTTTATCTTCGAATAGATAAATAGCTCTTTTGGTCTTGTGGTTTTGGTATCGATCCAAATCTAATGCTTGTTGTAAAAGTGATTGTGGTTTGGCTTTGCCTGCTGTCACTCTGCTGTGGCTGCAAACTTTCATAAAGCTGTCGCTGCTTTTAAATGTTCAACTTTAACAGTCCCTAAATGTATAAGACTTAAAATCATAAATTTTTAATATTTGAATTTAATAAATGTCAAATATTAAAAAGCAAAGAAAAAGTTTTAATAAAAATGTCCTTTTGATCTATCTGACTTTCTTCCTCTGTCTTCTCTGTCCCACAGCAGCCTGAACAGCGTGAACAGCAGCGACTCTCGCTCCAGCGGCTCACACTGCCACTCCCCCACCTCCCATTTCCGTTACCGCGCCTCCTCCTCCTCGTCCTCCTCAGTGCTGCCCCAGCAGACCCCGGCCCGCCTCTCCTCTGTCTCGTCCCACGACTCCGGCTTCATCTCACAGGATGCCTACCAGTCCAAATCCCCGTCACCGATGCCTCCAGACAGCTTGCAGGTAACAGAAGCTGGGTGGTATTTCCAACACCTCTTAGGATTTTTTTAAATCACTTTTGAGCAAAGTTCCCCCTGGTCCCTGGAGTCCTTGAAAACAGGGAGATAAGTTTGAGGCCCTGAAAGTTTTTCTTTTTTCTTTTTATGGCAAAAAAGACAGCTGTGAAGGTCCTTCAATCTTTTTAAGGTGTTTTAAATTTTCTTATCAGGGGCTTTAGGCTGTTTTATATTTTTTTTGTTTGTTTGTTTTTTTGCTGGGGACTGCAGCTTGTGTGTTTTTCTTCACATTTCGAGAAAAGGAATTTTTTCCCCTGTTCAAGAGGACCTTGGTCAGAGTTCCCCCAATTAGTCATTAGTATAGTTTTTTCCTGATGAATATTTATATTTTCTACCACAAGATGGCCTCAGTGAGCAGAACCCTTTCAAAGACCTGCTATCACTAGAGGTATCCTTCTATTGTGGACATGAAGGCAAGCTACACAATCAGTCCACCTTCTGATCCAAAAACTTCTATGCCATGCTGTCTCTTTGATTTTAATTAAACTTGAATTTTATTAAAATAATTTATTAATCAAAATATTTAGTGGTAGCTGTAGGTCAATGCTGTCAGAGAAGTTAAATTGGTCCTTGAAAGTCCATTGAAGGTTTTTGAATGGTACGTAATCCAAGGTGTGAGAGATTTACATGGGGTAGAAGGTTGCTTTGGTAATGTGTGTTTATTGCATAAAGAATAAGCTCACATTTGCAGAGACATGACTGCTGTCAGAGAGGAGAAACTGAAATAAAAGTCCTTCAACAAGAACTTTTCACATCTTAAAAGCAATAGAAGCAATAAAATATTTGAGTTTCATTTTAAAATCATTCTGCTTGGTTTTACCAAATGTTTAATCACTAACCTAAGCAAAAGTGTGATCATTGTAAAGTGGAAAACATTTTTTTTTACTTACATTTGTTGACAAGTTCTGAAAGCAAGAAAATGAAATAAATCTTTTGGTGTTTTTATGATTTTATTGGAAAAACTTACCAAAAAAAAGTGTGTCAGAGGAGGTTTATATATCCTGTATAAAGCTACAGGTCAGGTATTTTCAAACCTACAGTAAATAAATTCTAGTTAAAAGACTGCATTTCACAGCAATACAATCCCACGACTAAAACGTTCCAAATATTGGATATAACTAATTAATTTATAGTTTAATTTTTCAAGTAGAACAACTCTATGTGTAGAAATTTTAAACTTTCCTGTTTGATTTAGGATCATATTAGAGGAAGCATTTCTTAGAGGAAGCCTTAAAATGGGAAAAGAGGAGAAGATGTGTTCCTCAAGTAAGATAGAGGTTTTTTTAATCCTGTAAACTTTCTAAAAAAATCTATCATCTGAGGGATGATTATGTTGTTAAAAAAAAAACAAAATTGTGAGAAATGAGTCTGAATGAGGACCAACAGGATAGAAGAACAATCTCAGATGCTCACTGCTGCAAAGGGAGCATCTTTTTTCATGGCTTTTGTATGTATCTTTTGTTGTCTGTTTGCACACAGTAATAAAAATAATTTCAACCATTTACATTCACATGTAGGATATTGTTTAAATATCAATGGTTCAGTTTTGTGTCAAATGTCATGGCTTTGTCTTCTTCAGATTCTTCTCATTACATTTCTGTGCTGTTGTTCTTGATCTTTGGGTTTCATTAAGACTTTCTGCTTTTTTGTTTTGCAAACTTGTCTTTTTTGTGTGTTTTTCTGTTTATTTGCTTTGTCTCACAAACTGTTGGTCTTGGTTTTCGGTGTGCTTTGCTTTCCTGCAGCTTTGTGTCTCTGCTTTGTTCTCTCAGTCTGTCAATGAGGAGGCCTCCTCTCCCCCTCCCTCACATCCTGAGCCCAGCTCCGGGCAACCACAGGTGAAGAAATACATGTGGAAACACATGCTGGTTTATGCTTATGCCTGAACTGTTGGAAGATATGTCACTGAGCTCCGCTGAGGTCGATCCACTGTCTGGAAACCAGATTTTTTTTTTCCCGTCTTCTCCATGTATTCATACCAATTCATCACCATTAATTTTGCATCTGTTTATCTACCTCTCCTTCACCCGCTCACCTTCAGTTGCCAAATGGTTTTGACCATCACGCTGCCCTTTGTCTGCACGGAGCGGTGCTGCAGGGCCTGGACACCCACCTCCACCCTTCATACTTCACCTATTCCTCTTGCTCCACCTACCCCATCTCCTCGCCCTCCTATCAATGTGTGTCTCCCACCTGGGCGTGGTCCCGCTCGGCCTTCAGCCAGCCGGCAGAGCTCTCTCCTCCCGGCCCGTCGGGGATCGGAGTCATCCCCTCATCCAGAGTCCCATCCTGGAAGGTTTGATTCACATTCCTCCGTGATTTCCTTCCCTTTCCCTTTGTTTTTTTCCTCGTTTCATCTCTTCTCCTTTCATTTGCTTTTGTTTTTTCACTTTTTCTCACTGTTCTTGATCCTTTTGTCTAAAGTTCAGATAAAAGCTCTTGAAAACTAGTTTTTTACTAATGTGATCTTTCTCTCTTATTAATGAAAATCTTTTTAAATCTTTTATTTTAATACGAAAAAGAAAGAAAAAAAAAACACAGCTCCTTTCTGCTTCTCTTTATGTATGCTTGTTACTCGACAGCAAAACCTTTTGTTTTTCTTCTATTGTGTAGGACTGGGCCAAACCCGGTCCTTACGACCAGCCGCTGGTCAATACCCTGAGGCGGAGCAAAGACAGGAGAGAAACTCCAGATACCAGCAGCCACCAGGGCTCTGATGTCAGCACACCGTTTGAGGAGCCACAGGGAATTAAAGGAAGGCACACTATGATGTCTCCAAAAGTCAGTTTAAGAAAATAGATCAACAGAGACCTCATTTAGAACCGAGGAGCAATGTTTGATGATGATGTCTTACTGCGTCTGACAGGGCGACAAGGAGGCCCACGAGGAGCTGGCCAGAGCGCTGGCTCGGGGCCTCCAGCTGGACATCCATGGCTCCAGCAGGGACTCGCTGCAGGGCTCCAGCGGCTACAGCAGCCAGACCAACACACCCTGCTGCTCAGAGGACACCATCCCCTCACAAGGTGCATGCATGCATGCAGCGCCTCATTTTAAATACTTCAGTATTCTTTCATTTTGTAAAACCACCGATACCTGGAAGGACAGTAAATGGTTTTCCTTTTTTTAGCCAAACAGAATTTGGAATATTAGTTTCCTTGTAGGAGTGTCCTTTTATCAGCTACATTCATCTTCAAAGTATTTCTAAACTCCTTTTTGTAAAAGCTTTCCCACAGCATGATGCTACCACCATCATGTTTAACTGAAGTGATGTGATGGTATGTTAGGGGGGAGATTTTAGACCAAAACGTTGAAACATTTGCTGTCCCTCCTCCATGAATCACATTGACCAACTGTCTCACAGGCTACAGATCCTGTTACCTAAGCTGTGAATCACTGCAGCTCATCCAGAGCAACAATGGAGCTCTTAGCTGCTTCTCTGATTAACGTTCTTCATCTGGTTTCTCAGTTTAGGTGGAGGATCATGGTATCTCTCAAGTTGTTACATAATCCAATGATGACTAATTGAACTGATGTCTTCAAAGCTTTGAATATTGTCTTATAACCTAATCCTGCTCCACACTCAACCACATTTTACCGGATTTCTCTGCTACTACACATGGTGACCATGATGCCGTGTTCTTGAAACCTCCAACAATTCACAGAACTGAATGGTTAAAATGAGGTTAAAATGTATTTTATTGAGAAATAACATCCTAAAAAGGAGGATTACAGATGACCATTTGTCTTCTTGGATAATTTTTTTGTGAAAATATTGAATTTGTAATTATTTGATTGATTGATTGACGGTATTGATCTCACAGTTGAAAAATTAAAAATTTACTGCTCAAATAGTCAAAAAGACAAGAATGAGGTGCCAAAGGAAAGAAAAGGTGCATTGGATATATATATATATATATATATATGTATGAATGAATGTGTGTGTGTGTGTGTGTGTGTATGACAGCTTTTTTTTTCTAGCAGTATTATTATACAGGGTTATATGGGTTTTTATATAAATGAATAGTTATATATAATATTGCACTGGGTGTCAAATATTAAGAAACAGGTTATTGCACTGGGTATTAAACAGAATGTTATATATAAAAATAGTTTTGTTTCAAATTAACACTTTTTTTAATGTTTTTGGGATATTTAAAGCTTAGCAATTGATTTTCCACTAATCATAAAGATATTAATAAATAAAGTTGGTTCTTAAACTGACTTTGCCCGTTTCTTGCTCTCCACAGTGTCAGACTGTGACTACTACTCTGTTGGTGGCGATCAGGACGGTGAGCATCACTCGGACTTCGATAAGTCCTCGACCATCCCGAGGAACAGTGACATCAGTCATTCCTACCGCCGCATGTTTCAGTCCAAGCGTCCAGCTTCCACTGCCGGTCTGCCATCTAATAACCACTCAGCCGTCATCACGCCGGGGGTGGCTACGATTCGAAGGACTCCATCGTCCAAACCCAACCTACGCAGACCCTCTGGGGGCCTAAACCTGGGCCCCATTCCCATTAAGCCACCTATGATACCAGTCAAAACCCCCACTGTGCCTGAGAACCCTGGTTTCCCAAACAAAGCTGAAGATGGTCGAACGCAACGGACCCCACTGAGCCCCGCAACCACTCCTCTGTCACCTGGGAGCAACGGGCCGCTGTCACCGAAGTCCGTTGCCTGGGGTAACCAGCAGCTGGACGAAGGATCGGATCCTCCTACTCCACCACCGCAGCCCGGGGGTCGGCTGTCGGAGCGCCGGCGTCTCCCTGAACTCCTGGAGGAGACGGAGTACTGCGAGGTGGAGGACTACCTGGTGGCAATCCGACGAGGCGTCAAACTGAAGAAAACTACGTCCAATGACCGATCAGCTCCTGTAATTCACTGAAAAACCACCAGAGCCAACCGGAATTCAAGTTCTGACCCTTTTAGAAAATCAGCTTGAAAGGACAAAAAAACTGAAATTGTGCCAAAATACAAAATTACTCGAATTTTTCACTCAAATTTCAAGATTTATGTTATTTTACTACATATTAAGTTCCTATTTACTTTTTTCTAGATGATTTTTACATAAACATATTAAATAAACCTTACATTCATTTAAATACTAAATCTTCCTGATTTGATATTCATAATCATCAGGTTTATGTATTTAGTATTAAATCAAAATGAATACCTAGTGTATTTTATTCAAATACATAATGTTTATTTGCTTAAAATGCATAGTAATCAGGTTGCCTTTATGGAATTCAAACAATAAACTTAAAGTTTTTTCATATAAATACACTAATTAGTATTCATTTTGATTAAGTATACTTTATAAATACTAAATACGTAAATAAATAAGTGATGTAAAACTAATGCATATGCATCAGGTAAGGTTTATGTGTTAAATGTGTGTTAAAATTAGCACAAAAAAAAGTTAATGGGAATTAGTTATGTAATGAATTACTTAAATATTAAAATTCTGGTGAATTATTTTGGTGAGTATAGTTTAAAGTTGTCCTGAGACTGATTGAGGATAAGTTTGACAGTTTATAGAATTAATCACAACAATAAACAAGAAAACTATGGTTTAAAATCAAAAGAAAGTTGTTGTTTTTACTGTTGTGCACAGAAAAGGCCTGAGAGTTGATTCTAAATGAGGTAAAGTTGATATAGTATCAAATTGGAGGCGTAGATGCTCCGCTTTCAGAGCCTGGGTTGCATTTAACCCGAGAAATCTCTTACAGAGGATCACTACAGCGGCCACTGATCCAAGATTTTTCCCTCAGGGCAATTTCAAGATATAAAAGGAACAAACTGGATTAACTTGTGGACTGTGAGTGGATCGGATTGTTATTCTGCCAGAGAAGAAGGCTGAAGTTAAACGGAACGACACGATGATTATAGAAGGAGAAATTGAAAGACAGATTAATTATATGTATGTAAATATTACGATTTGTTTTGTCACTTGTTCTTTTCCCATCTTCATGGTCACCCGTTTAAACTTAACGTGCCAAATGACCTACAGATAACTTCTATGTACAAACATGTTTCTGTCATAGCAGAAGGTGTTGGAGACAGAAAGTATTTGTGTATGTAGGGTAGCACACAGTGTGTAACCCTCGCTACGATTAGATTGCCCTGCATGTTGTCACAGTTTAGCCGACTCTAAGTCATGTTTAGCCTTTAAAATGAAATAAATCCTAGCAGCAGCTTACAGTTCATTAAGCTAAATCTCCTTTACTGTTTAAACCAATCCATGCCTGTAAAATGAAAATTAAAAAAAAAAAAAAATCTTTAGGTACTGTTATTTCTTTTTGTAATCTAGGTTTGACTGTTATTTTAAACAAACTGTTTAATGTGAAGCACTTTGAAAAATTCAAACCAGTTTGAAGAAAAAAAAAAAAAAAAGCTGCAACAGTTGGTGATGAATTACTACGACCTTTAAACCTACACGTGCCAATGTACGTTACTGTATGTGTTAGCCCACCTAGCACTACTAGAGGCTGCCTCTGCGCTGTCCGTGTTCCTGCCTTTCTCTGGTCCTTGGAGTAAAACGTGTTGATCTGTTGTGGTGAAGACTTTGTGCTGATATTACCTGGCACTGGTGTAGTGGAAAATATTTTAGTTAAGACATTATGAAGTCAGACTTTATAGTGCGCTACAGTAAAGTTTAAATGCACTGCACAGAATATGAGACGTAGTTAGTTTATATTATCTGGGGGACAATCGCATCAAAAGTTTTACCAGCATTTACACAATGTCATTTAAGTTTTAACCCTGGTAAAAATCTGCTGAAAGCATTTTTTTTTTAAGTAAATTGGAAAAATCATACTTAAAAAAAAATTAAAAAAAAACATTAAAAGGTATAGTGGAGGATCTTCGAATTTTTGAAAAGACCCGCATTTCCACTTAAAAAAACACCTATTAAACATGTGTGAGAGCGTGCACGAGCCCATTTCTCCTCGTGCAAGCCCTGTTTAAAAGTTGCTGTTTGCATTGCTCATACAAGCTCACTTTCCAAGAGAAGATTTGCAATTTTTCCACTATGTCAGACTCTCCACTGGTAAGAGAAAACAGGGACGAGTATTAACGTAAACAAATAACCAGAATGACAATTAGGAGGACCACTTATTTTGATGATCCACCCTGAAAAAGAAGATCCTCTACTATACCTTTAAGAAGAAAAATTTGTTAAAAAGGGAAAGAAAATATATAAAATTTTCTAGCCTATCTTGAACAAAAAAAGCTATTAACTAATTAGCTAATTAACCTGCCTGCATATGTACAATTTGCACAATAATTATAAAAGTTTAAAATTTATTTTACCTGTATGTATGGCAATAAGAAGGCTTTTTCTTTTTACTCATTTTTACCAGGGCTGCCCCATGTTTGGACGATGGCGGATGATCTTTAAAGGATCATCTTTATTGGCTTTCCTGTTGGCTCACCTGAGTTTCCACCAACCTTACATATAGGTTCTATTTTTCCACTCTCTAAAAGTTTGCTTCCTGCTTATTAGACGTAAAATAACCAAAATGGAAACGTACGTAAATCAAGATTAAAACCACCCTGTGCTGCCAAAAAAAACTACAAATCAATGTGGTATCTTCACAGAATAAAAATAATTTATTCTTTTAAACATATATATACTGTATATGTATTTACATTTCTAAATTACTAGCTGTACTTTCACAGCATATAAAAGCTATAAAAATATTGAACATGCATGGTAATTCATGCTTTTTCTGTCCACTCTTTTCCACTAGAACTCGTCTCCTTGTAGTCTGACTCTAAAGGACTCCATTTCCGCTCCAACCCTGTAATGTTCCTCATGAATCATAGCCGTGTCATATTTTCTGTGACTGCTGTGTCCCGTTTCCCACTGCAGGTTGACAGACTGTTGTGTAGCTGATGCGAAGACAAGCGTATGAAGCTGAATGTTTGAACCTGTGATGACCAACAGTGGGCAATTATTATTCTTTTTAAGACTTCACATCCAGTTGTAGCGTTGAAATACTCTGCCTGATTATCTACACCTCTCTTCAATGTGTTCAGTCAGAAATGTTATTTCAAGATGAAGTGGGATCAACCACTTTTGTCCTGTTCTTGGTGTGTTTAGATGCCATTTCTCTCTGTCTCCTTAAAACCCTTTAATGTTTGGCCTTTTACACCAAATTTTTATTTTTTTTTTTTTTACAGTATATGCTAAAGCTTCGTTTTTCTATGCTTTTCTTACTTCAGGTGCTCCTTTGTGAAGCTTTGCAAACACTCAACCGATAATTGTGGCAGCTGTTTATTTTTAATCAGATTTTTTTTTTCATACCCTGCAAAAACAATCTTAAAATGAGTTAAAAAAAAAGATGTATTTACCCTTAATTTGAGTAGGTAAATAAGATCATCTGCCAATGGAATGAGTATGTTTAGCCTTAAAATAAGATGAATAGATATTGTTCACTTGAAATAAGAGAATGCAATTTTTTTTTCTTATTTTAAATGTAGATTGTCTTATTCCATTGTTAAAATCTCTCACTTACTTGCTAAATTCAAGAAAAAATGCACCTAATTTTGACTTAACTAGATTTTAATTTTTTGCTATGTATATAACTAAATCCATGTTTGGTTTTATTACAGCGTTATGTGGGTTAGGGCTTTTCTGGAGAACCATCAGAACAGCAAAAACAGTAACCTTTCCATAGGAACATAAACATGGCATCTAGGAAACTAGTTTTGCAAAGTCTGAAGCGATAAGAAACAAAATGTATTTGATAATGATCCTATTTATTACATTCTTGTCTAAGACACATGATTGTTTTAGTTTACAGTAACTTCTTTTGTTCACATGATTTAAATCACGTGATTTAAATACTCAATGGTAGCAGTATAAATTAACACAGATAAGTATGTTCTTAACCGAAAGGTTTTAATTGGTAAACCAGGAAGTATTTCAAGACTGATTTCAGAAGTTTAACTATTTTTTTTCTTGGTTATAGAAATTAATGTGAAAACAAACTTCAAACCCACCTAAAACTAAAAGGTACCAAATTTGACTCTAAAACACTTGTGTTATGCTGAAATATTTTTTTTTTTCTTCGAAAACTTTTAACTTATTTCAAAGTGTTTTTTTTTTTTTTTAGTTCATTGCATTCATTTGCCACAAGAATGTACATTTTTCTACTGTTAACCTGGATGAATATTCCCCACAGGCCTTTAACACAATAAAGAGTGAATAAAGCTGTGTGTCGTTTGTAATTTCTTAAACAATTAAAATGTTTTTGTTCGAGTTGAAGCGAATTTAGGAGACTTACAGGTCTTACCAACTCAGGAAGTTGAACTCATTCTTGTTTGGCTTACAGCTAAGGAAACCCCAAAATTGATCAGACATTTAGAATATGGTAAATGGCCTGTAACAATATAGAGTTTTTTCAAGCCAGAAGACTTGACCAATGTGCTTTACAGTACATGCAGTCATTCACACACTAATTGTGGCAAGCTAAAATCCAAAGCAGGTAGCCACAGCTGCCCTGGGGCTCACTGACAGAAGCGAGGCTGCTGTACAGAGGCGCCACCACCTCCGACCATCATCAGATAGAAAGGTTTTAGCCCAGGCTGCAGACCTAATGGCCATCCAGCAGACAGTTGATCATGTCCTCCTACATGGAATGTGGGCTACAGTGAAGAGTCCACTAAAGCTGCAGCTCTTATCCAATTATGTATAGAAAGCTGAATGGAAGGACAAAGTGTGAGAAGAAAAAAAGTGCACAGGTGTCGGGAATAGAGGTGAAATCTACTTCTGCAAGGAAAAAAATGTATGCATTGGATGGAGCTAACAAAACACACTGCTTCCAGGATGTGTCGACATGATCAAGAGACAACAGCGGAGGTGTTTTAGGAGTGCAGTGAAGAGGAGGATATGAAACTTTGTTCCTTTTCACTAATCAGAAGTCAGACATGAAATCCCAAACCCTTCGCTAAGAACTTACCCTTTGTTCGCTTGTTCCCGCAGAGAGTCTGCCACATTAAGGGCCGTCCCAAACCACATAGTGTTTAGGGTGAGTGGACTGTTCAGCCCTTAAATGTGCCTGGAATTTGGCTGCAGGTGTAACGTCGAACTTTTGGCAGAGGAAATGCCTGCATTCAAATGTAAGTTCTGCTGGTTTGCTTTGTCTTCGTCCCACTGAGAGAAAATTACGTTAGAAAAAAAAAAGCAGATAAAGGTATAGTGGGGGATGTTCTTTTTCCGGATGGATCATCAAAATAAGTGGTCCTCCTAATTGTCAATCATCCTGGTGATATGTTTACATAAGGCAGTCCTACGTGCTAGTTTCTATTTTCAATGACCGGTGGAGAGTCTGACATAGTGGAAAAATTGCAACTCTTCTTTTGGAAAGTGAGGTTGTATGAGTGATGCAAGCAGCAACTTTTTAACAGAGCGTGCATGAGGAGAAATGGGTTTGTGCAGCTGGTACACGGTTGTGCATGTGCATTTTTTAAAATTTTTAAGTGGAGAGTACTGTTTTTTTTTTTAAACTAGCAAAAATCCTCTATCCTACCTTTAATTCCAAAATGGAAGGTCCTCTATTAAATTATTTTGATTGATTTTATTTTTAAGGGGCAAATATTTGCTATCATGTCAACTTGCATCACAGAACTACATCCGTGCATATGGTGCCTCCCTTTGTTGCCATAACAACCACTGTTTCCTTTTCCATTGAAGAGGCTGTCCCCATCCTCATTTATGTCCTGCGCCCCTTACAATCAAGGTGCCCTCTACAGCTGTGAGAGTCACTTCATTAGGTGTGATGCTCCATAGTTGAGGCATATAGTGTTTAGGGCCGGTTTGGGATTGAGCCAGAGTCTGGAAGATGAGGGGAGGAGAATAATCAACAAGAGAACAAGTGCTTAAGCTGTCCAATGAGTAAACCAACCTCCTGTTTCCCTCTGATTACTGGTTTCATGGAGATGCTGGTGTTGTCATTATGGTCTAGCTGTGCTTCATAGAACTGCCCAAACCTAAATCCCTCATAGAGGTTATGAAATTTATCAAGAGGAAAATGAAAAAAAAAAAAAAAATGAGGCAAACATGAGGTGAAACTGAAGGCCAGTATTAGAGCAACCAAGGCTTTCTGAACACATCAGAGCCACAGACTGGTCTGTCTCCATGTTTTTGTATTCTAATATGACCTTTTTCCCCCTGATTATACATTTATAATTTTATAAAAAATATCTTACAAAATATAAAACATGAATTTATTTAGATGTAGTCAGTTGTTATTGATCTTGATAAAAATAAAGACTCAGTTAAAGCATTCCTATTTTTAACGGTCTAATTATGTTCAGTTTTAAAACAGCCTAAGTGGAAGCTTTTCCCAGCAGCTGTCTCTCATAGTCTCTGCCTTGCTCAAAGGCACTTCCAGAATACCTGAAAAAGCACAGCACACTTAAAGACCAACAAGTAAACATTCTCATATTTATTATACAACTTCATGTTGCACACCAATCTGCAGAAAACATTGTGTAGACAGTAGTTTTTACTGTACAGATATGTTTTAGTGCTCAGCTGCTGCTTTTCCATGTTGAACACAAGGTGGCAGCACAACACTGCATTCCTTTGACATGTAAAAAGATTATTTGAAATTCATATTCCTCAAAACAAACTGAATCAAGCAAATATGTCTATTTACATTCAATTCTTAAATCTAAGCAAGCTTAATTAAAACGATACCAACAGGGGGATTTCAGATTGCTCATGCTGACAAACTGCACAATATTTATTTTAGTTTTAAATGACCATTTAATACACAATCCTAGCAATAAAAGTTAAACTGCTAATTTTACTTCACCACAAATAATCCTCCGGACAAGAAAAACTTAGTTATCTCCCTCTTTGTCTCATCTGCTGCAGCTGCTTCCAGACTAAGTAAATCAATATGTGACTTTTGCTTTAGCCCTTAATTTTTCTCATGTACAAGTTACCAGATTTGTGCTCTTTACCCTCAAGGTCTTAGCAAAATTCTACTTTCCAAGATGCAGGGTAGAAGATTATCTGATCTACTTTAAGATAAGGTAACAATTTTAACTGGCAGTTGAACAAAACTAACAGAATAAAAAAAAAAAAAAATCACTTTTCCAAACATAACATGTTTCAATGTCTCATTGCAGCAGAAATGATCTGAATTTTAAGGCAGACATAATTGATGTTCTTGTTACAATGAAAGTTTTTAACTTTGTCATCAAGTCAGAATACATTTGATCGCTTAATGTCCAACTATTTCTCCCTCTAGGCTAGTTACTTGTTAAAAGTTTGCATCACCTGAAACAAGACAAAAAACATCCATAAAAGCTTAAACTGATTTTCCACCAGTTGTTCCACCATATAGCAATATGTCTGATGTTACAACACATCAGACAAGTCGTTTCTTTAACAGCATTATTCACCAAAAAAAAAAAAAAAAAGTTTCTCCATTTAGTTTCCAACTAGTTTTTTCTTCCGGGTTAATTTCAATAATTTAGAACATTGAAAATGTTTTGGGGATATTGCAAGCAGCTGAATGAAAACCCCATATTTTTGTTCTTTAGACAACTTGAATGTTAAATTCAGAATTTTATTTTATTTATTTTTAAAAGGGACTCTTAAATCAGAAATGTGATATTTTAGGCAGGGAACCAGAAACTATACTGGTAAACAAACTCGCTTCACAAGGAGGGTGGCCAAAAAAAAAAAAAAAATTATTATAAAGTGGTCATTCAAAGTGCTGTACTTTGGGGATATAGATGGAAAATTTAGTGGAAGAAAAACACGCAACGTGCTGAAGTAACAGAGGATCTATGTATTTGATCAGCTAGTGATCCAAAGATAGGAAGACATGAAATCCCACAATAGAAACAAGCCAGAAAGCCATAATTAAATTAAACATCTTTCCTTTAAGATCTCAGTAGACCAAAGGTTTACAGCCTACATGGAGCATTAATGTGAGGATAAAGTAAATAAAATGTCCAGCATATAGGTATGCTCAGTAGGACAGCATTATTGCATTAAAATACTTCTTTATCCTTACTAGCATTTCTAAATACTAAAATAATTAAACAAAAAAAAAAAAAAAACTTGGGGTTTTCATCAGGTGGAAGCCAAAATCATCAAAAGTTCAACTTTATTTAACTTTAATTTAATGAGACACATTTTACTTCTTTTTAACTAAGTTACCTAAATAAATAGGCCCTAAACAATATCCTAATCTACTGAAACCATCTGCAGTTAGTTTGCAAAAATTAAGAGCTCCATTTCTGACAAGTTATACGGTAGATGTAAAATATCTGGTGCAGCCACCATTTAAACAGAAATATAAAAACAGAAGAAAAAAAATCAGTGTAGTTTAGAGGATAAGTCCTGCTATTTGGTTCATGTATACGAAAAAGGAAACAAGACAGGGATTCAGAAATATCTTTTTTTTCATTAAATAAATGTTTTTGAGAGAGAAATCTCAACCATGTGGAGCTTCATCTCCGATTACTTCTAAAGAACTCAATTGCACAGATTGTGGGACTCTAGTTAAGAAAACAGAAAACAAGCAAATAAAGAACCTTGAAACGACAAAAGAAAAAGAACTTCAGTTTCCCAATGATGCATCTTGCCATACAAAACATCCAAGTCCTTCCTTATAGAGTTGAGAAACAGATAAAACTTTAAAAAAAATATGCAGCTACATCAGTTCTTCATGCATAAACATTATTTCTCGAGGTAGCAAACACCATAGTTCTATTTTTATTATTTGATCAAAGGTTTTAGATGCAAAAGACATTTTATGCATTGTGTGCTCCAACTTAGGAGGAAACAAACACCTTTGTGAATAAATAGTGTTGGAGATTTTTTTTTTATGTAGAAAGTGTCTCATGACAAAACATGTTTCTTTCCAGTTAATTGCAGTGATAGCAAAGCAGACTAATTGTTTTGCATTTTCTTCTTGCAGTCAGAACCTTCTGGCAATTAGTCCCGCTTTCTGGTTAAATAGGACGACCGGCTGTTGATCCTGATGTGGGGAATAATTGGAAAGAGGAAGACATGGTTCCAGGTGAGTGCTTCCCCTTTTAAAAGCTACTCAGGCGGCTTTCATGGGAGGCCTCTGTCCTTTTTTAGCCTTAAACATTTGATTATTTAAAAAGTCTAAGCTAGGTGAAATGTACAGAATAAAGAAAAGCAAAAGTCACAGAGAAAATGAATATTCTCTGCCTTCTAATCAGTTTAAAATCAGTCCACTGAATAGATCTACCTGGAAACATTGAAAAGTAAAGTGATTCTGGGAACTAGAAAGGAGAAATATAAATAAAAAGTCTAAGTGCTGCTAAGGCATCGAAGTAAAAGTCATTTGAAGCCAGTAAATCCCCAGTACTCTGCAGATGCAGCCGTCTTTATTCGGTGAGCAGATGAGTTTTGTTTGCAATAGCTGGAGTGATTTAGCAGGAAAACGCGAGAAAAAGCCAAAAACTACAACCAAAGTAGTGCTACTCATCTATCCTGTTGGTTAGACTGCTTTAAAGTAGTTAACAAGCTACAAGTAGCATCCCTGGTGAGCAGGCTGGTAAGAACAGCAGACAGTCTAACTGTAAATGTAAACTATTCCACACAACAAGCGTTTCAACTCAACTAAAGGTTTGTTCTTCGTTTTACTGATGTGTCAAACACAAAATAATGATTAAATTCATAATTATAAACAGAATCATAATAACCATATAAGAAGAGTCGTTCTCTTGGGTTCTTACCCAAAGGGGATTGAACCTATACATTTTATGTTAAGTCTAACCTTGATGCTGTGGTATTTTTACTTAAGGTTAAAATAGCATAAGAAGCTCTACCAGGCCAGTCTCTAACCTATACCAGGTCAAATCGAAGGAACAGCAAAGATTACTGTCAAACTTCCCGTTTATTTTCCACCTTCACTGGTCATCATTGCAGAATATTGTGTTGTTTTAGAGCAGGACTCATCCGAGTCCCCCAGATATAAAAGGCTAACCACCCCAGACAACTTCTGATCTAAAACATGAATCAGAAACAAAGCAGAAATCGGTAACTAAACTGCTTGTCAACAGTCCAACAATAGAAAACATGTAGTTTGTGGTTAATTCCCAGCAAAGAAAACCAGAACACCCCCTGAATCGAAAAACATAACGTTTGACCCTCATCTGTCATTACTGCAGAGTTACCCTTTATCTAATCGATTTTAAAGCTAATTATCTTATAAATTTAGAACACATGATAGTTTTAGGACAGTTTGGTAGCTGCTAAGCTAACATTTAGCTCATATATGTGGATACTGTAAAATCCCCATGTTAATCAAACATACTATAGCATATTATGTTGATCAAACTAGTAGAAATAAATCTTCAAAGGTTAACTAGTTTCTTTAAAAGTATGTTTGAAAGCGGCAGCCTTTGCAGAGTTTAGGGACTAAAAATGAGTTTTAGTGTTTCTTTGAATGCCAGCAATCAGTCTTTTAGGAGCTGACAGAAGAATCAATGAGGAACCGGACCTCTTGATGGAGACTTATTTTTACTGAATATAAATAAATGTGATACCTGCACAACTGACTAACTGAATCAATAGATGCCAAATATCAAAAGAAGAATTATTTAGTAAAGCTGCTTTGTTTGAATTCAGCAGGAGGGGAGAAGCCGCCTGAGTAGCACAGCAGGGAATCCTCCTGAAGAAATACTCTTTAGTGATGTTGAATTGAAACCGAATCCGGTTTGACGTGGTGGATGGAGCCGATTGTTAGGAGGAGTGTGATGCTGTTTCGCTGCTGGGATGTGCTTCTGCCCCTTTCTGCTTGTCATCTTCATCGTGGTCGCTTAGGAAAAGCAGCGGAAACATTCCCAGAATGCAGCCGATGGTGATGCCGATGGCTTTGCCCTGCAGGAAGCAAGAGGAGCCACACAGTTCTTTATAAACATTCTACTAAAACGTAGCAACCTGAATACAATGGCTGGAAGTTTATCTTAAAAACATGCTTCATGGGGACATTCCTACTGTTAAAATGTAGCTATATTGCAGTGCAACTCAGGTGTGTTATTCATAGCGGCATAGTGTTAGTGCAGCAACTGCTGGTTGTAGTTAATTTCTTTGGATACACTAAACAGGATGCTATGCTGCTTTTTCTGCTCCCATAAAAATCCAGATTTTCTAGGCTTGTTGTAGCTTCTTTTTGTCTCTTACTTTTTAGGTAAACCTCTCAAAAGTGGCTTCCCTTAGTTTATTTTTTCCCCAGCGATATTTAACACAGTCGCTTTAATTGCTGGAGTCAATAAAGAATACTCTAAGGTCTATATTTCATAACTTTATGCTAGAATAACTAGAAACGTGATGCTAATACTTTTCATAGAGAACCAGACACATTTTCTCACTTTTTAGATACGCTAAGGACCTATAACTGTCAGACTGATGTAGTTTGGCTCCACCAGATAAAAAAAGGCAGATTTAGTGCAGACTCACAAAGCAGTTTCCCAATTAAAAATACTTTGAAGGCCCTAAACCATAAATTTTAAAGACTTTCAAAATAAACTATGGGTATTTATATAATGAAATAATGCCTTTGGAACTACAGAGTATTCATTAGTTATGAAATGTCAGAAGAAAGACACTTTAATCACTGCTACCTCCTCCCATGTGGGGGTTTCATCACATCACACTACTTCTGTTTTAAGCCTCTTCTTTAAACAGTTTCTCAATTCAGACGTTCGCTAATATATAAAAATATTGTGCAGATAAGCTGCTAAAAGAGACACTTTGTTCAGCTTTAAGGTGAAATGATCACGCTCTTCATCACATCACCGCTCCGTGATCAGAGAAAGTGGGCGTGGGGAGGAGAGGTGAAGGAGGGGGCGGGTTAAAACTGTAGGCCTGCGTTGGCCTCTTGTTTGCTACAACAGGGAGGGGCTGCTCAGAATTCATGAGGATTATTCAGACATACATGGATAAAGCAAATAGCACTCTGGGCAAGATTGTAATGAAGGAATGGTTTCATACAACTGTTAAAAGTTAAAGTAGATTATTTTTGTTTCATACAGGCCTTTGCATAATAAAACATTCCTGAAAATATTCTTGGGGGATGAGAAGCTTGAAAAAGGGAACAGTCCCATTTTTAGAGCAGAAGTATGTGTTAAAATACATCCTGGCACAGAATAAAATGTAAAAAAAGATTTATTATAGCGTAAAATAGCGGAAGACTGCACTTAGCCAAAACGTGGCCCTTATTTATTTAAAACTAAAACTCGAAGCTTAGAAATTCAGCGGAAGAAAGGTGGCCCTGAAAAGAGAGTTAACCTCGCTAATATAAAACATAATTTCATTATTTTTATAAAAGTGAAACTTTTAGCTGCCACCATTGACTCTTAGAGATGAGAAGCAGTTTTTCTTTATTTAATATTTGACATAAGCAAGCCGAAACATTAAAAAAACAGACGGTCTTCTGCATTCTTTCGCACATGTTTTGGTCTGTTGTCATGGAGATTGCATATGTGCACCCAAATACGACGAAAAGAGGAACAGCAGCGGAAATCTTCTGGTATAGCTCATAGTGGGGCAAAAACATTCAGTCAGCCACTGGTTATGCAATCATAGGTTCATTTTAATTATGAGAAAATTTGAGAGATAAAATGCAAGATTTTATATTGCAAGAATTCAATTGTTAATTATAGTGGAAAATATGCTCTTCTGTCCTCTGCTGGTTACCGGTAATAATGACACCTTTTTTAACTTGGTATCTGTATAAAAGACACCTGTCCACCGCCTCACACACCAAACTAAACTCCACCATTCAAGACCAAAGAGCTGTTGAAGGACACCAGGAAAAAAAACGCAGACCTGCAGCAGGCTGGGAAGACTGACTCTTCAATGGCAGGCAAGTTGGTGTGAATAAATCAACTGTGGGAGCAGTTGGAGCAATATGGAAGTCAAGACCACTTTTAGCCTCCCTCCATCTGTAGGGCAAAAATATTAAATGAGCAGAGAGCATAGATATACATGGAGGGACCTGCAGGGATGGAACCAAACAACTGTACCACTATTCTAAGAGGGACTGGGTTCCCGCTGCTTAGGCCAGTGCATGTCCAGACTGTCCTCCGTTACTCTCTGCTAGAGAGCAGATGGATGATCCAGAGGAGGACTGGGAGAACATAATGACAGATGAATCTGAAATAAAACTTTTTGGCACAAACTCAACTCATTAGTTTTGAGGAGGCAGAATGCTGAGCTGCATTCAAAGAACATCATACATGCTCTAAAGCACAAGGGTGGAGACATCATGCGATTGACTGATCTGATCTGTGTTAAGGTAAGAATGACTGGGGCCCTTTTATCGTGAGATTTTAAGCCAAAACCTCCTTCCATCAGTGAGAGCATGAAGATAGAACATCACTGGGTCTTCCAGCAAGACGATGATCCCAAAAATACAATTCTGGAGTGGCCATGCCAATCACCAGAGGGAGTTTAAATGAGTTTAAAGTTCACATTGACGAGCAACTGCCGGAAAACATCACTAATCTAGAGGAGCTCTGATACAGGAGTGGACCAAACTACCAGCTACAGTGTCTGTAAACCAGGTTAAGTATTACAGGTTATGGGACCAAGCATTAAAATTAACATTTGTTTCCCACCATTATTTACAAATTCATTATTCTATACTTTTGTCTCTTATATTTGAAGTGAACCTATGATGAAAATGAAGGACCTCTCATGTCGGAACTTGTGCAATGATTGAATACCTTTTGCCGCACTCTAAGTGATAAAGACAAGTAGTAAAGAAGGAGCGGATAAACATGATGTTACCTCTCCATCAATGTGTCACCTTAAACTCCACCTTCTGCAGATTTTTTTAAATGTGTTTAAGATTTTCTTCACAATCCCTGTGTTTTTGCAGTTTTCCTATGAATTAGAAAGCAAACTCAAAACTGACCCATAGTGGCTCCGACCCAGGGCAAATACTGCACTTTTATAAACAAACTGAAAGCATGAATGCAGTGAAACCTGACAATATTAGACACCTGCTGAATTATTTAGATAAATGGAGCATAAATTGGAGCCTTTAAATACTTTAGGACGGTGCCGATCTATCAGGTCTCTAAACTCCAATCTTTCTACAGCTTTTTCTTTACTTTGTCGTTGAATTTTTTCTCTCCTAACTTTTTTTTTTTGCAAAGTTGGGTTGAATACTTAGCTTTTTCAAAAGTGAAAATTAATACTTTGATTATAATCCACAATATTACACCTGTTTAATGCAAGATGTTTAAGGTTTATCGAACCTATACTTCATTCAGCTTTTTAGTTGCTGTGAGGTTGATGCAAACCATGCTCATCAGGTTTTTCCACAATCCTCTCAGCTGAGAGATAGAAGGAAAAAAAAACCTTTGGTCATCTCACCATATGAGAGCTGAGCCTGGTCTGCCACATGTCCACCTGTTTGGCCGTCAGATCAGGAACCTGCATCCCCAGCCTGGAAGCCAGAGCCTCCACGTAACCTGCAAGCCTGCAAAGACATGTCAGCCATGAGAGTCAGCTTCAACTAAATCCCATTTCTGGTGGCCAAAAAATATAAATCTGAATTACTGACCATGTGTAATCACTTAAAAGCTTAGGGACAAAATGATGACAGATGTGAACATCAAGTATTACATCTGCTTTACCAATTATGTCCAAAAATAAGGACAACTGTGACTCTAAACACTAATCTTAAAACACTTAATGATTTTGGTAACCTTAGCATCTCTAAACATGGTGTAGCTTTACAAAGAAGCTTTAAATATAAAGGGAATATCTATTTCTTTAAGGAGAAGAAAAGCAAAATAAACACTCAACATCCTTATGAGCAGTTCTGCTTTAGTGAAAACATAGAATCCTATTAAGTCTAGAGCAACCACACGATTTAATTTAAAAGAGCTATTAGCATTCCACAAGAGAAAAAAAAAATATAGCTTATTCATTTTTAGCATTGCACTGCTCCAACCTGAATTAAATTCATCAGATTTAAAGCATCTACCTCTAAATTAAAGAGAGTCCTTACAGGTTAGAGAGCTGCTTACCCAAGACCTGCCAGATCTGACACCAGGTTCCCCAAGGCTGCAGCTGCGAAAACACAGAAAAAGGCTTTGATTACTGCTGAGAGAGAAAAGAAAACTCTGGAGAAAGATTCTGGAGTTTCTGCATCAAATGAGTAACTGATTGATGACATTCTTTGAGGCAGCTTCATCTGAGAACCTTACAAGCAAACTCATTTCAGATTTAGCTATGAAGTGAATTCCACATCAGGTGTTAAATATGTAGAAAACAAATAACTTTAACTTAAAAAGTTTTAAAGGTTTCTCCATTGTGGTATCTAAGATTTTTCTGATACAGAAGCTGTTAAAAAAAAAGATCAGTTTTCATTTATCAGGGTTCACTGCGGAAACCAAAGACTACAGAGGAAATTCGCTTTCTGGTAAATGGACTTTATCCAGGCTACTAAACAGCACTATGGTTGTGATGGTTCTTAAATTTGGTTAAAATTTGATCAAACAATTTCTTATTTTTGGCTTTTTTTTTTTTTTTTTTTATCATCTAACCGATTTCAGCCACTAACGGAATCGACACAAAGGGAGAGACAGACGACAGATGGCCGTCATCCCCACCACCCTGAATCCCAACATACAGGACTCTATTACGACTCAGCAATTACCAATCACAATCCTACGTCACTTGTCTACAAGAATACTATTAGTTTATAAAATAGGAAACTTTATGACATATTTAAAAAGTCTGTCCGAGACATAAAAGGCAGCAAGGATGAAGAGTTAGAAGATTTTATTGGAATTGACCAAAATCATACCTAGGAAAGTTCAGCTGAAAAGATGTTTTCCTAAAAGTTAAAAGTTGTTCCACACACTGGAGGCCACGTTACCTCCTATCCAAGAGCAATTCTAGCCAAACAAAATTTCACACTCGTATACATGCAGGGACGCACATCAGGCTTGCAATGCAAGGTTTAAAATAAAATGATGGATCTCTTTCGCTATCACACAAACAGAAACCCCTCAGTGAGGATTTCAGTGACTAATGATAAGTTAGAGGAGAGTTTGCTACTCACTGCAATCTGCAAACACTTTCAACATGTCGGAAGACATCATTTAAGCTGTGTTACAACTTTCCAAGCTACAGTAATGTGATTTTTTTCCCTATGCTCCTGTCGGGAGCAAAGTCCCAGAAGACTAAAAAGTTGCCGGAAGCCTGAGTTTGTTATGGAAATATTTTAATTATGAAAAAATAACACGCTGTTTCAACAGAAAAGAAAATATCTATCTTGTCTTTATATATTTACTAAGAATGAAAATGTAAAGTCATGTACTAAATTTTCCCCAGTAAAAGTTAAAAACTAGTTTGTTAGGAACTGTCTTTGAATGTTGAAGTTAAGCTATAACTGATTTATTATTGTGCTTTTATTTTTCTTCTACTTTATAGTTTAATTCATGTGAAGCATTGTTTTTGTATTGAATTGTGTTTTATAAATAAACTTGTGCTGTCTAAAATCCACCTCTTGCTGCCTTTTCTGTCTCAAACCACTTTAAAAATCTCCAATTCCCTCGAATTCCATAACTAATATTTCTTGAAGACAAGCAACATGAGTCCAGTAAGCTGGGCTTCAGGGCGGCAGTGGTTATGGCCCTCTGTCGCAGTCGATTTTCGCTCCCATAAGCCTGGGAACATTTAAGAAGCTCCTGAGATCAGCTGGAGGAAATGAGTCTCATCGGCCCTGCTTCACCTGAAAGCCTCCCTTGGATCAGCATCTGAGAGAAAACATGGATGAACGGGAGATTAAAATCTTACTGGCAAAATATTTCTGATCCTGAGTCTTTGCTCTTATTAAGTCTGCTGCATTAGACCATAAAGTGAATATATCCTCACTTCTCTGTACCACCTCGGTATATCCCAAATAAAAAGCAAAACTATAAATCATGGCGGTAAAATGTAGGATTAGAGCCCTTTAGGGTGAGAAAGGTGTAAAAGTTTTATAAATCAGGGACACTTTTGGACAATCACCAAACAAACGAATCAATTTCTTTCCTTTCTGCCAATGAGGTCAGCATGGTCAGCTTTCAAACACTTTTCCCTCTGATGGACAACAGCAGCTATGAATAATTCACACTGTGGCTTCTGTTCCCACAACAGAACGATGACAATATGCCTGATTACAATCAAAACAGAGTAGATTTTCTTTGTTTATTTATACACATTTCTGCTGACAGTTGGAGGTGGTGATATTCCTGAAGGATTTAATTGTCCAGATGGAAGGTTTTAGTGTGAACTTCTTCCAAACGAAGAAACTTCCTGACAGTGATGAAGTGAGACGCCACTCCTGTCTCACCTCATTTCACTGGCATTACGGACACAGCAGAGAGAGGGTGAAGAAGCCGGAGTCACTGACACGGTGAAACCGGGAAATGTGTCTTTGATATAAAATAAGAAAATAAATTGGCTCGCTCAACCGACTGGATGACGAAAAAACAAATAGAAAAGCAGATCCTGCATGGATGGAGGCAAAAAGATGAGCAATTGATCTGTCTTCAGGCTCTGATTTGCACTTTGCAGAGGTATTGAGAGCCAAGTAACCATGGAAACGGGATAATCTAGCAGTGAAGAGAGGGAGAAGGCAAGCTCCAGTGCCTTTATGGTTTTCACAGTGCAATAAAATCCCAAACTAAGACCCAGAAAAGGTACTGTGATGAAAGTCCTCTGTGTAGCAATAAAATGGAACAAGATCAGGAGAAAAAAAGGACATTTCAAGACAAATTTATACGACTGCTATGATCTAAAAATTCTCTGAAAACAGGGATGGAAAAAGAAGGATCTGGATTTGGACATGAAATTTACTTGTGAAACTCCAGCATAGATAAAAGCAGCGGCTGCAGGGATTTTAGGTCATTTAATATCTGATATTGTTGTCCCTTCATCAGTCTGGGGGGAGGCCATCCGACTGCATGCAAGAAAGTTCAGCCGAGAATAAATTAGAATTGGAAAATTGCCATTAACATGCTGCAAGATGAATAAAATCGGACTTAAAGGCAGATATAGTTGGAACGTTTTTAAATTAAATTTAAAAGTTGATCAACTTTTTTTTATATTTTCCAGTTTCTAAGAGCCTCTTCTTTTGTATTGTCAGCAGATTTGCTGGTTTCCTGCTGTATCTAAGGGGGGCCCTCTGGTTGGATTTTGAAAAGTCAAATTTGGAGATAAGAGTCGGCAGGATGGGAAGATTTTTGTAAACTATTAATTTGTTAAGTGTCATTATGCAAGCTAAAAAACAACAAAACTCTTTAACCCATCAGCAGCTTCATACACAAAAATATAAGCGATTTCTTGAGAAGGATTATATCCTTTATTACTGTTAAAACTGTTTAACACAGAAAAATTAAATATCAATTAAATTGCCTTGAAACTGTTCATAACCTAGTTCATAAATTAGCATTTTAAAGTTTATCTCTCATGGAATCATCCAAACCAAAGGAGAACAATCTACCATGAATAATTATCAACTTTGTTTAAATTTACTGATGTGTTAAATAAATCTATTGGTCATATGATAAGCCAAACTCTGGGAATATCTACTGTAGAAACTGTTAAAATTTATTTTGCAATTAAAGCTGAAAAACATAATAATCTTGAGCACAACGTCAGGTTCTTTTTCTCCATTTTCAAATATATCATCTTTATTTACTCTTACAGGGTGATAAACTGTGTTTCCAAATGTTAGGTTTATTCAGTGATGATTATAAAATTAATGTGTGCTTATAAAACATTTGTGCAAGGGGATGCTCCACTCCTGTGTCATGATTCAGTCAGGAGACCATCCTGCCTTGTCATTCTGATGGAGCATTCTGTCTTCATGAACTGATCAATTGTTCTGTCAGAACAATACTCTGTTTGTAACCATGCGTCATGTTCTGTTTATAAACACTCTGCAGAGGAGGTCCAGTGGGAGACAGTGTGTTTGAGTCTGGGGTTCAACTGTCTCTCCTTCCTGCAGGAATCGTATCCATAATTGTGTATTTCAGTTCTTCTTTTGCAAAAACCTGCATTTTATGAACCAGACACCAAACCAAATAATAATCAAGCTAAATCATTTCAGTTTAAAGTTTAAATAAAGCTGTATAATATCAAATAAATAATTCAGAATAAAATATCTGCTCCTTGACTATTTTCCAGTTTTATGAGTAAGTACATGACTCGCAAACCTAATAAAACTGCAAAATACATCAACAACAAGCAAATAATACATAAACTTCACCTGGATTTATGTGGATCATCTAAAATAATCTGCATTCCACCAAAAGTTGTTCTTTTTTTTATGTGAAGTGCAGTCCATTTATATTAAATAGAAATATTCCCCACCAGCATCAGACAGGTGAATGTTGAAAAAACTCTAAATCATATAACAATGTGTTTTTTTGCACCATGTTTTTTCACCCACAGTGTTTACATTAGATCACTGCGACAATTTGAGAGCTGTACAAAACACAATTTTGTTTTGTATACAAGATGACAATAAATGTCGTCTAAAACAAATGAAGTTCATCCTGTTTTATGGACGTGAACAGCTATCTTAGGGCCAGAGGTCATGATCCGTTACAGCAGAAGGAACGTGAGGTTTTGCCATGACACCCTACCAACTCCTCCTCCTTCTGACTGAGGCTCCTTAAACTGAACTTAAACATTTAGGATTTACTTTGATTTATAGTAACATCAGCAATATCTATGGATTTAATATTGATTTATCTTGTTGTTTATTTCCAGGTAGGGAACTTGCTGTAAAACCTTCTCTGCTACTAACAATAAAAAAGCTACAGAGCAACAGAGAATCAACTCTAAAATCATGATGATATCAGAAAGTTTAAACCCGTTTAACTGGTGGGACATGAAAGAAAAAAATCTAGTTATCTGGTGTCACAAAGATGAATACAATGTTTGCAAAGCTAAATGACTTTTATAATCATCTATTCTCAACTGTCTCTAATGATTAATTATGGAAAGACAACAGGTCCCAGCCGACAAGATAAGTCATTTTAAATAGTAATGGGATTTCGCTGTTTGATCTGTTCTTACCAGCCATGGTGGAGATCCCCAGAGTGACTCCGATGGAGAGTTCAATCTGTGTTCCCTGTAAAACGAAAAGGAATCAGGTCAAATATTCTTCCTGACTCGCTGTTATCGCGAGTAAACATGATAAAACATACATGGGAGACGTTTTTACTTCTGAAGGCATCTGATTTAACTTTACTTACTGCTGCAATCATGATGGCATTATCCAGGAAACCAAATCCAACAAAAGGGACGGCGTTGTGGAATAAAACTGAAGCAAAAATAAATGGGGAGAAAGAACAAACAATATTAATAATGACAACATAAGAAATGTGATTTTAAGTCCAAAAACCCTAATTACAACCATCTCTAAAAAAAAAAAAAAAAAAAAAGAAGTTTGGAGGTCAGGTTTTTCAGCTAATATTTCCAAATCATGCTTCCTTTGGTCCTCAGTTTCAGGTCTGTTCATGAACAATTGTACAAGCAGTGAAAGGAAGTCAGCTGCTGTAACAAACTCCAACTATTGCATGGAAATGGGACCATGTGAGTCAATTAGTCTGTTAAGACGTCAGAATTTGTCGAATGTTATAAAACTCTAAAGGCCTAAAAAAAAGTTTGGAACCTAAAATCAAATCAAGGCTAAAGAAATTCAATTTGATGGTAAGATATCTATAATTACATGTTATTTAGCTTCCCTTTGCTGGATGAGCAGTAAACAGTTATTGGTTTATGAAACTAACAGGCAATAAAAAATTCATTCATGCTGAACTGTGGAGATCAAAGAAACACCAGTGAATGAATGTCAATCTGGACTGTTTTTGTTAGATACCAACACTTAACAGCCTCAGTGTGCGTGCGTGCGTGCGTGCGTGCAGCACATTTTATCTCTCACCATATCTGATCTGGGCTCCAGTCGGCGCTGATGGCTCCAGAGTCTCTGAGGAGAAGAAAGGGAAACATCAAAACATCAGAAGTTCTCTTATTAACCACCGGGGTTGGAGTTTGCAGCAACACAGACAGTTTGCACATCACGGTCCACTTTTGTTTGGCATTTTCCATCCTCTGACGATGCTTTGCTCTGATTTCTGGCAAAACGTCTCAGCAGAACTCGCTGCTTCTGTGTCTATTAGACTCACAATAAAGCTGAGAAAGGAGCTTTTAGGAGGTTTGGCTTCGGATCAGGAGTTAGCTAAATTTGATCTAAAAATAACACATGGTCTCCATGGTGATGTGGCTTAAAAAATTAAAATGAAACCCTAATAATACTACTTATTTGTTCACTTTAACACAAATAAAGCATTTGGTGACATTAAAACAGAGAACAGAGAGATGGTTAAAAGGTTCATGGAGCAGAAAAAAAGCTAGTATGGATAAGAGATAACATGGCTACATCTTTCGCTAATGGGTTTGTTACTTTTGACTAAAGCATTTAGAGATAAGCATGAAAGAAATCAAAATATTTTTCATATATTTTTATCCATCTTCCGTTTAAGTCTGACAAGTCTTTCTCACAAAAACAGACCCTCTTCCTCCAGGTGGAACTGAGACATTCAGCAGCCATCAAACTGAAACTCGGTAGAACTTAGCTAGCAATGCGTTCAGTGTACATTGTATGTCTTTTACTAAGAATAATAGTAAGCTAGGTATGGCTTTGATATGCCCTGATTTCCCCCCAGAATCTTTGCACAAATGTTAAAAATTTCACAAGCAGCAGATGCTACAGTTGTAAAAATCAAACTTTAGTTGCTTAACATGCCACATCAACCAATCAGAGAAGCTGATCTGGGAGCTGCCAAGGAGAGGGAGAGAGGGAGAGACACCACTCCACTGAAACTGTTTATAAATGTCTAAATTTACTTAAAATGTCAAAACCTTTTGGCAAGATATGATCACTTTTATTATTCTGGTGCCTGTAGTTTATACCACATACCTGAAAAACGCTAACGTCACAGTCAGCCCTTCCACATGCGGCTACGCTCTACCTCTTCTATTCATTCGGCTAGCTAATCTGGATAGTTCAATTCCATTTGGAGAGCAAGATCATCTGTGGTAGTAGCACTAGACAGCTTCCAGATATGTGAGTAAAACTAGCAGCAGTTCAGGGGACAGGACGAATGAACGGTAGCCGGCTTGATGATGTAATAACGTAAAATCAAGGGGCCGATGTAAAAAAACGGAGTTCCCCTTTAATGTGTACAACCATCAAAAATAAAGCATGCTAAAATCGTGATGTGAACGTAGCATTAAGCTTTCTGATTGTTTGAATTAACCTACGAAACATAATATTGTACCTAAAAATGATCTCATATCTTCCTTATGAAATTTCCACCTCTAGTCAAGCACACATACTTCCCCTAATCAGGACAAATATAGTGTTGTAACAAAGACAAAGAAATAGCTGCCTTCGAATGGCAGCATTTTAAAGAGTCTAAATTTCAAAATTTAAGGAAGTGATACACCAAGGTCTACACCTGATTAAATGTCCCTATCCAAAAGCCTGCAGAGAACAAACTTAAAAGGTGGGTTTGCAGCTTTCTCGAACCACTGCTGTTGTCCTGATTAAAGATGCATAAATTTTCCCCTGACCCCATTCCCATACCTGGGCTGAGCGTGTGGGCAGATCTCTGATATGGGTCCAATTCAGCTGATGAATTAATGAAGCATATATCTTGCCATGTGAGTGAAGGCTTTAGCCTTGAGATAAAATATTGTTTAAAAAAAGGCAAAAATGCAGATATGGTTTAGTGATTTGGTTAATAAGTCCTGTAAAGATGAGTGACTGAAGAAGATGAAAATCCTGCAGATAATGATACTGAGAATTTACCTGTCAGCTGAGGAAGCACAAGGTTGCAATCATTACCCCTTCAGCCCATACACAGCTGCTCATTTCAACTCTGAGCAGCCTCCTCATTTCATTGATGGAAAAAAAGACAGTTTCAGGACGATGCTAATAAATCCTGGCAGGGAAAGGATCCGCGAAAATACTATAATATCACCAGATGGATGGCTGGGCAAATCTGACTGGAGATAGAGGAGGACAGAGTCTCTGAGGCAAAGATCCAAAGCTGAACAATGAGAATTTCTCATTTGTTTTTGCTCAAAACCCTTCAGCAGTGAAAGCTCCAGAGGAAGGGATGGTCGATTCCAGCAAAACATGTCTAGATAAATGATATTTTGATTTCATGTACCACTAAATCTAAATATCTTGAGCATTTTCATCCCTCAAAAAGCACAAACACTAAATCCAAGGTGAAGAAACTTTAAAACAGACAGCAATGTTGACATGAATTTAAAACTGGATTTGTCCTCCAATGCAGGACAGCACGTCCACAAACTGTAGGCAGAAGTACTGCTAAAAGCAACCAGCTGCCAATCCGGGAGATGGAGGTGGCGTTCTCCATACTGGTTCCGCACTGCAAGTCGCTCCATGAATCCATGTCCACCAATTTGACCCCTGGCAGAATTGTGGTGAGATAAACGTCATCTAATCATTCTGCTTCAACCTATTTTTAGAACTCTGATCAACACCGATAAGAATGCTATCAGCTGACTGCGATCTATTGCATATTGATCGGTGCATGTCCAACTTTTCCTTTGCAATTCTTTTTCAATAAAAAGGATGTATGCTAAACTCTGCACAAATATCTTGAAAAACAGCAACAACCCTGTAATATTGTTAGGATTATATCACAAGCAGTTACTGCAGTGATATAATCCTACTGTTCAACGTCTCAAAATTGAGTATCACATTACTCAATCATCTCCAGGCTTTACATTTCACATTTCATTGCTTTCTACCTCTACCAACTCAGCATCCTCTAAGAACTAGTCTGTCAGTTTTTCATAAGAATCCGATGTCCCTCTATACAGTCAGCTCGGACCTTTTTGTTGCTAGGCAACAAATTTCCCTCCTATAACTGACCATCACCGTTTAGGAACAAGGAGGTAATGTTGAGGTGAAATTAAATATAGCTTCTCTAACATCAGCAGGAAAAAAGCCTAGTTTCTCAAAGACAAACATTTAACAAGAAAGTGTAAAAAAAAAAAAAAAAAAAGAAGAGGTTTCACTTCAACAACGTTGCTTATGCTTCCTCTATATATAACAATCTATATGGGTTTCTTAAAATAATTTCAACTCTACTGAATTCTGAAACTTTTAACATGTAAATATTACTTTTTTTTTTTAGAAAAGAACTTTCAGAAATATAGAGCTATATCAATACAAAACACAGATTAATGTTTATTTCACCTAAACATAAAAAAACATGATTGCTGATCTGCTGCCTCCCAGTGAGACAACAGATAATGTGCCTACGGAATACCGATTACATGTGATTACATATATCAACTAACCTGCATACCTTAAATGTGCATTTTAGAAAGCGAAAAATATAGGCTCCAAATAAAAAAATAACATACATGGAAAAAATAAAATGCCTGACGTAAAAGCTCTGAATAATCCTTCAAAAGATGCAAAACAAATCTACTTTTTTCTATGTAAACACTTGGCAGTTTTATACCAGAGAGAAGGCCTTAAATCTTACAACTGGACAATAAACCGATAAATGAATCCAGACTACTGGTCCATGAAAGCCTAAAAACATTGTTTTCTGCAGGCGTAGGCAGATATCACACACCTGTTCCAGCTGTGAATCTCAACCTAAACCCTGAGTAAATATGCTGAAGTTCATTTATTTAAAACTACAACACGTTATCAGACTAATTAACACAATTACCTTATTTCAAAATGCTAATTTCTTCTGAACAGCACTTATAGATCTAACAATATTGCTGAATCATGTTTGGCCTTATTTCTCACAATCAAATAGATATTAATTCAAGTAATGAAAAAATGTAAAAACAGAAAATACACAACAAGACAACATTAATTAATTTCAGTAAAGATCGGGTAAATCTGCAATGATTCCATCAATTTGACAACTATGTTCCTCAATTTGATATTTTTATGCTTTTATTTACACAAAACATTAATATAAGGCTCTGAGAAGGCAGTGCCATTTTTTATTAAGTTGTTAAACAACATATTTCATCTCAAAGTACTGAACTATAAATCAGGCTCCAAGCCCAAACTCACCATCTGTTTTCCTTTTGTAATCACACTTCCCTAAACTCTTTCCCTACCTAGAAAAATAAAAATATATCATTTTCTCTTTTCTGGGATCCCTCCAGCTGGCGAAGCCGTTCTGCTTACTGTCCATATTTAAATAAAGCTCATCTGAAGTAGATGTGCTGCAAAATTACCAGTAAACCACATAGATGCACTGATTAATGTACATTACACTAATTGTTCATTTCTAAATGTTTCAATAATAGAATAATTATACAGGAAGACATTTAAGATTTGCATTAAGAGGCAACAGTTTATTTTAAATGATCAATCCTGTTTAATATGTTTTGTTCTGATATAACACCAGGAAGGAATAAAGTCCTTAAGAAACAAACATTAAAGAAAGTATGAGCTTATTTTAAAGCTCCAAAAGCTTCCTTTTAATTTGCCTTAAACAAAACATAACTTCTGCTACCAAAGGAGCTTATCTTGCATAGTTTGTAAAACTGTGTGTTAACTATGCATTGATCTGCATTTATATAAATAAACTTCAACAGCTGAAGACGCCTGCAGATCGGCTTTATACATCAGGCCACCTAGTGGGAATAAGCCATTTTCTGCCTTTCCGATTCTGACTTACTAATGAGTGCAGTGTAAATACAAACACTGTGACTCCTGGGAAGCACGTCCAGAAATAGGTCTGACTGAGAAAATAAATATCAAAGCCCTTCATACTGCAGCAGCAGATGTGTAGTCTAATAGGCACTAACATGCAAAGGAGATGCACCTTGTTAATGTAGAGGGTCGTAAAGCTTAAACTGACAGCTGTGTGTGTTGAACGCTGTTCATAAGTCATTGGGAAATTAAATCAAACATACCCTGACTGTGTGTACATGTTTAGGCGGCTGCAGATGCTACCTCATCTGTCTGTTTTCCTGCTGATCAACAGCAGTGAAATGGCAGGAGGTTTGATAAACAGACGTCTACAATCAGGCTCTTCCTGTGAATAAATCTGAATATTTGAATACATGATTACCATATTTATTATTATGAGCCAAGCCTAAAGAAATGCATGCATAACATTATTATCACCATGCGCTGCACTAGGAAATGATATGAATGCCAAAAATATCAATTCATTACCAGTAAAAGGTTAAACAGCGAGAGTAAAAATTGAACCACTGAAGCCATTTAGCACTAATTAAAGTTACTCAATTGTGGAATAAAAAAAATTATTTGTGCATTTTTTTTGTTGTTTTGTTTTTAAAAATGGAGCCCCAGCAAAATAACCACACATATTTGTCAAAAACAATCAGTTTCACTTATTGAAATTATTCACATCTCTTATGAATATTCAATACAAGGAGTTCAAGAAAAATGACAAATATATATAACTTTAGGAACAAACCTGTAAAATAGCATTATAATTTAATGTTTTAAAATATATATAAATAAAAAGTTTAACCTTTAAGATGAAAAAGCAATTTTGAGGAAATAAGAAAACCGTCTTTTGTTTGTCTTTTGATGTTTGGTTGTAAAAAAAAAAAAACCTTCCTAGTTTGTTGGGACTGTTTTTTTTAACAATGCAAAAAGCAAGCAAGGCCCAGATCTGTGCAGTTAGGTTAAAGTCATATTTAAATGTCAAATAATTCTGGCTTAAACATGTATATAAATGTACTCTTTATTAGACAATATTGTCCCAAAAGTTAGAAAATTTCTATTTAAAAAATAAATCCTGGCTTATAATATATGTTGTTTTTTTTCCTTATCTTATGCAGGCCAGTTAGTTATACATCAGCTTGTACACCTAAATTTGCCCAATCATATATCGGTCATCTGCCAATCAAAATTTTTCAGTCATAGCATTTAGATTCATATGTCGCAGCCAATATGAGAAATAAGAATCATTTCCTTTTCCATTGAGTTCCGTCCCAGTGTTTATGGGGATGGACGTCTGTGTCTTCGGCAGGCGTAGAGCTAACAGAACTGGCAGTGTTGCGAGGCAAGGGCTCAAACATGTACAGCTGTAAGCCTTTTACACCAAACCAAGCTTCTGTCCTGGCGTCCTCTTCCACAACAACTTCAACCCCACTTTCCTCCTCTAAATAAAATATGTATGATGGAGGAGACTCATCCACGACCTCTGACGCAAAACCCTCCTCATCTTGCATGTTTCCGCTGTCCATAGCGTTCCTTGACAGTGTCGTTTCTAAGTTAGCAATTTAGTGCTACTTGGTCCCAAAGTAATTTCCCTTTGGGAACCTACTAGCTCCAAGTTGCTAACTGGTTAGCAAGATGCTTCCCAGAAACCGGATACAATCAACTTGCTTGCGAACCTTCCGCCACAGCAATCCCGGCCTCATGATAATCAATGGATCACATTCACTTTATCCACTCGTGTAAAGTCCTGCACCACTGGGGAGAATTCTGAACAGCAACGGTATACAGCCGCTTACCTATGACTTTAAAACTAATTATGAAACATGGTCAGAATCTAAAAACAAACCACTAAGAAATTATTATTCTATTCCAAATAAAGCCCTTAGTTTATCACTTCATGTGCTTGATTTGTGGATTAAAACATTTAAAGGAATAGTACACCCAAACCATGATTAGCCTTCATTTTCTACTCACTCCCATGCTGAACAACACTCTGGAGTACTTTTTTGATATCTCAAATGCATCTGGAGATCTGGGAGGCTTCTTGCTGTCTGCTGACATTCAAATAATGGAGGTCTATGGTGCCCGAGGCAGAAAGGTCCATAAAAGTCCACAAAAAACGTGTCAATATTCCTCCATACTGCTCGTCCAATGTATTCCAAGTGTCCTGAGTGGGTAGCGTCCATAATTTACTCGAAACGAAGTCATTTAGAATGTTTTTAGAGCATAAACAGTAGTGTATAGGATTTCCTAAAAGCGCGCCCCTGCGTGTTCACGAGCCTACGGAAACCGCGGCAGACCAAGCCAGATGAAAGTGCACATTCAGCGTCTGCTCTTGATAATGCAAGCGTAGAAGAAGAAATTTGCTGTTTACCTGTGCAAAGAAAGAAACAACGAAAGAAAAATGTCTGAGGACTTCAGTGTTGAGGAAGACCATGAGTTCTTTACCGAGCTGAATGTGCACTTTCATCTGGTTTGGTCTGCCGCGGTTTCCATAGACTCGTGAACGCGCTTTTAGAAAATCCTATACACTACTGTTTATGCTCTAAAAACATTCTATATGACTTCGTTTCGAGTAAATTATGGACCCTACCGACTCAGGACACTTGGAATACATTGGAAGAGCAGTATGGAGGAATATTGACACGTTTTTTGTGGACTTTTATGGACCTTTCTGCCTCGGGCACCATTGACCTCCATTATTTGAATGTCAGCAGACAGCAAGAAGCCTCCCAGATCTCCAGATGCATTTGAGATATCAAAAAAGTACTCCAGAGTGTTGTTCAGCATGGGGGTGAGTAGAAAATGAAGGCTAATCATGTTTTGGGTGTACTATTCCTTTAATAATCATCAAGAATCCTTCATCTTATTTAGTATGAATCTATTTAAAACTGTCCTTCAACTTTCTAAAACCATCTTAATTTCACACCAACGCAAAAATGTTGGCAGACCCATTTCCCTAGATCGCCGTCATCATGTGTTTATCTTTAACTGTCTGGATAAAATGAATAAAGTGAGGATGAAAGGCTTTGAATGCAGAGGAGGGAATAATCCCATCAAGCGTCTTCATGTCACAGAAATGAAGAAGCATATCTAGCAAAGCCATCTCCGCCTCTTCCAACCAGACGTTTCACACCAGGATCCTAAAATTATTACGAATAGTGTCCCTTTAAGACACGAGAGTCTCCATTGTGATGAATGTTGACACAGAAATATGAGTCAGCCTAATTAAATGTGCCATTGAATAATATATGTCGGCGACACTCTGAATACAAATGATGCTTCTAATTGTAAAAGATGATCAATGGAATTGCAGCTTACTGCTGCTTCTGATCGCAGCAGTGCAAAATGAATGAATATTTTATACCTGTTGAAAATATTTTTTATTTTTCTGCCAGGAAGTCACATAAAGTCAAACAACAGGCCTCAACAACATGGGGGCTTAAATATGGAAGCTACAGAATAAAATAATAGGTACTGTTATGATCATTATTACTACTTGAAGAGCTTAAACTGATTATGTAGAATTTGATGCAGGTTTAAGGGAGAAAAAGGGTTAGTTCCTGGAAGTGTTGATTTATAGTTTATTAGTTTTTCGGAGTTAAACATTCATAGAATATCATAGGAACTTCATCTATAATCAAATCATTCCAGGGGTCTGTTATGTATCAAACGTTCTCTTTGTTTAGAGGTAAAAGATATTTAGGAGAAGACGCTTCAGTGGGAGCATTTATCTGCTGCCTGCCACACAGCAGGGAGAACACAAGAGAGCTTATAGGATGAGCAAGAAGGGGAGCACAGATGTCTCCTAAAACAACAGAGTCGAACTAATGCCAGCAGTTAAGCTGCTTCTTTAGGATCTCTGGTTTATCTAGAGTCCAAAACAACCAACATCCTGGGGCCCTGTCTACACTCAAGCAAAAGTGGATGGATTTAGAGTAAATGTGTGTTCACACAATGACATGCAGGACCACTGAGCAGGCTGTATTATCTATGCCAGGCCCCTAGGTGGCGCTGTGACTAAAAAAACATGAAAAACAACTAAGAAAAAAAAAAAGGAAAACAGCAGACAACTGCAGACTTACCCCCAGGAAAGTACAGCAACATGGTGGCAACAAGATGCATGTAAGTTACAGAACTTAAATGTCTTATTATGTTCATCATGTTTGAAAAATAAAAAAATATGAAAAACTTTAAAAACGACAACACAGCACCATTGTGTCTGAATCTTTCCACACTGGGAACCAGATTCAAAACTGATTGTTTGGTCTATATTATGCCAGATCTGTGTGGAGCGAACATCCTAAGTACAAAATACCTTATTATTTTTTTAAGTTATACCTGTGGCAAATAAGATTAATGCTGTTTGTTTGAGCTTTAACGAATCAGGCATTGATTAGTGTCCGATCCAACAGAAAATCTAATTGTACAGGTGCTGGTCATAAAATTAGAATATCATGAAAAAGTAGATTGATTTCAGTAATTCCATTTAAAAAGTGAAACTTGTATATTATATTCATACATTACATACAAACTCATATATTTCAGATGTTTATTTTGTTTAATTTTGATGATTACAAATGACAACAAATGAAAATCTCAAATTCATCATATCAGAAAATTAGAATATTGTGAAAAGGTTCAAAATTGATGGCCCCTGGTGCCACACTCTAATCAGCTAATTAACTCAAACCACCTGCAAAAGCCTTTAAATGGTCTTTCAGTCTAGTTCTATAGGCTACACAATCATGGGGAAGACTGCTGACTTGACAGTTGTCCAAAAGACGACCATCGACACCTTGCACAAGGAGGGCAAGACACAAAAGGTCATCGCTAAAGAGGCTGGCTGTTCACAGAGCTCAGTGTCCAAGCACATTAATAGAGAGGCGAAGGGAAGGAAAAGATGTGGTCGAAAAAAGTGTACAAGCAAGAGAGATAACGGCACCCTGGAGAGGATTGTGAAACAAAACCCATTCAAAAATGTGGGGGAGATTCACAAAGAGTGGACTGCAGCTGGAGTGAGTGCTTCAAGAACCACCACACACAGACGTATGAAAGACATGGGTTTCTGCTGTCGCATTCCTTGTGTCAAGCCACTCTTGAACCACAGACAGCGTCAGAAGCGTCTTGCCTGGGCTAAAGAGAAACAGGACTGGACTGCTGGTGAGTGGTCCAAAGTCATGTTCTCTGATGAAAGTAAATTTTGCATTTCCTTTGGAAATCAAGGTCCCAGAGTCTGGAGGAAAAGAAGAGAGGCACTTCATCCACGTTGCTTGAAGTCCAGTGTAAAGTTTCCACAGTCAGTGATGGTTTGGGGTGCCATGTCATCTGCTGGTGTTGGTCCATTGTGTTTTCTGAGGTCCAGGGTCAACGCAGCCACATACCAGGAAGTTTTAGAGCACTTCATGCTTCCTGCAGCTGACCAACTTTTTGGAGATGCAGATTTCATTTTCCAACAGGACTTGGCACCTGCACACAGTGCCAAAGCTACCAGTACCTGGTTGAAGGACCATGGTATCCCTGTTCTTAATTGGCCAGCAAACTCTCCTGACCTTAACCCCATAGAAAATCTATGGGGTATTGTGAAGAAGAAGATGCAATACACCAGACCCAACAATTCAGAAGAGCTAAAAGCCACTATTAGAGCAACCTGGGCTATCATAACACCTGAGCAGTGCCACAGACTGATCGACTCCATGCCACGCCGCATTGCTGCAGTAATACAGGCCAAAGGAGGCCCAACTAAATACTGAGTGCTGTACATGCTCATACTTTTCATGTTCATACTTTTCAGTTGGCCAACATTTCTATAAATCCTTTGTTTTTATTGGTCTTCAGTAATATTCTAATTTTCTGATATGATGAATTTGAGATTTTCATTTGTTGTCATTTGTAATCATCAAAATTAAACAAAATAAACATCTGAAATATATGAGTTTGTATGTAATGTATGAATGTAATATACAAGTTTCACTTTTTAAATGGAATTACTGAAATCAATCTACTTTTTCATGATATTCTAATTTTATGACCAGCACCTGTATAGTAACTGTGCTGCATAGTTCTGTCCAAGGTTAAATTGCTGGTCTAGTTTGGTCGAACCTACACAGCAATTAGGCAGACTAGATCACACACAATCAGAAAAAAGAAATTCAATAAACACCAACTCCAAGCTAGAAACTAAGGATTACAGAAAACAGAAAAAGGAAAACAATGATCTTATTTGAGCTTCAAAAAACACGTGGAAAAAGAAGGATGCTTATCAGGCTAATTGTCATCATCTAAATCACTGGGCTGAAATGCATTAGTGTCAATAATCCCAGATTTGAGTAAGTTTATAGGTAATTTAACCTTCTGTAACCCACCGTTGTGCTAAAAGGAAGGGGTTGGTTCTCTCTGTAGCACCTTTCAGTTATCTGGGTCACTGCTCAGATCAGTTTTAGGAGCCTCAGGCTGTTTCTGTAGCACTACCTGTCATTCCAAAAAAATAGGCCAGAGGACCCATGAAAACATTTCCAAGTCCTAAAGTTATCCTAGAAATTATTGTAAGATCCTTACTTATTTTTTCATTGGTTTCCAAATTATTCTGAAACGTGTTAAATTATCACAGCTGGCTGTAAATTGAGAGCTGATTTAGTTTATTCCCTCCTAAAGGGAAGAACATTTCAAATTCTCGGTAGACCATTTCTGTTATTCTGGTGAGATCAGCACCAGGCCTGCCATCTCTGCACTTTGCTTTCAGCCTTTCACTCCCAATAAGCTTTGCATGGTGCCAGTACACTGTGACAGGCTCATCTCATGCTGTGGTGCCAATACTACAGGAACTTTGAATGGAGCTCTGATTTGCTCAGAGATTTGAGACAGATATTCTTTCTTCAGGGAAAGCAGTAAGAAGGTGCTGACCGGCACCTGGGAAGAAAAGGTGCTGATCGACGGATAAATTAGGTCTTTATTTGGAAACTTTAGCCGCCTCTTGAAGACAGTTTCCAAGCTTGTCTGGCAAACTGCAGCGTGATTTCGCTTTGAACTGAGCAGGAAGTCCCGCCTCATGCTGGGAGATTGAGATACGTTTCCAGAGAAGCATCAGAAAAGATGATGAGGGCACACACATGCAGTGATTTGATGAATAACAGAGTGAAAATGCGTGGAAAGTGAAGGATAGGAGGGATGGGAGAGAGGGCCACAGTTAATGCTTTGATTAAGTTGTGCTGTTCTACCAGATCTGTTCTTTATTCCTCCAATAATAAGAGTTTATTTAGAGACAAACAGGTCTGCTACCATATCTAAACATTCATTAACACCTTTATCAGTGTATTAGTGCTTAGAGTGCCTTTAGGGCTCTAAGGCCGGGTCACACTGCATGTATCCAACTCTTCAAAACGGATTTTATTCTGTTTTCCTTCAAATCACACTGGCTGCAGTGTGTATAGAGAAGCTCCTGTTATTTAATGAGCAGATTGTCAATAGTGTGGGACAGTGCAACATTTTTCACCATGTGTCCCATTATAAAAAAGTCACAAAAAAAAGAAATACAACCGTTTTTTTTTTTGTTTGTTTGTTTGTTTTTTATGTAAAGAAAGCAGAGCTGCAGTCACGCAAATGCTGCTCACACCTTATGACCCACCTGAGCACCGTGCTCCTAAAATATAACAGGTGAAGGACTGTGATGTACAGAGACTATAATGGAGATTATGTTTAAAGAAAAGAAAATGCAACTTAACACTGGAAAAAAATAAAGAAAGATAGGTCTCACAGAGATTTTAGTGATGTTTGCCAAAGTTTTTTTTTGACAATTTCATAATGAGGTGAGCTTGTCCCACATCGTCCAAAATAATGTGCCATAATACAAACATTAGGGGATTTCTGTCATGGAAGCTGATGTTTGCAAGCAGATCAGATTTTTTTAAAGCTTTCTTCAATGAACCTCTGATCCCTACTTTGTACGTATTAGTAATCTGATTAAGCTATAAAAACAGATGCAAAGTTTAAATATTAACATTATACAATTTTTAGCCAATTTTGAATCAAATTTCCAATAAAATAGTTTATTTGAACAAGAAAAGTTGTTTTACCGATGCAAATGAATTGACATGAATTGTGCTCCTACCAGAGAAAATGTCTTTACTGTCTAAAAAAACTAGCTATATAAGGTGATGTGGATAAAAGCTAACCATATCGACTAAAAATAACGTATCACCAATCTAAATCATATAGGTTTGAACTACATCCCAAAAGCGGTGAGCACTGTTTCTGGTTGTAACAAAATGATCTTACAGCCATGCTATGTTGCAACCATATCCGGTCTTCATAAATTCGAAACTGACCATATCCACAGCTGTCTGCACCAAATTCCAGACGTTCACTAGGGCTGGGCAATTAATCGCATTTGAAATATTATTGCAATTTAGCAAAATAGAGTTTTCTACTGACAGAGGCAATCGATTTTGGTCATATTACATGTAGCCAGAGTAAGTAGCTAAATGGATCCCTCCAGCCCTTTAGCTGGTTGTAATATGCTTAAAGTCGGTTCACAACAACACAGATGGAAAGAGAGATGTGCAGCTAGTATGCAAATTTATACATTCTAGTAGAATTTGTAACTTTTTGACAAAAGGTTACAGTAAAGTCCTCCAATAATGGACCCTGGATGGGCAAGCTTTCCAGTTCATGATAAAACCTTAACCCTGTAGTAAAACATTTACATGATTTTGGTTACTACAACGAAAAATCCAAATAAAAATCACAGTTGCAATATTGGTTTAAAATAATCGCAATTTTCATTTTTGGCAAATCGTTCAGCCCTAATGTTCACTCATAACAAAAAATAAATAAAAAATCCTTAATGCGTCTTACTTCATTAGAAAACACCAGGAGAGGAATATTGTTTTATGAAATATTCTCATACAGTAGTAAACTCCTATTTTAAGTGGGAAAACATGATTAACACAAGGTCCTGTTGGCCAAAAGGCTTATTGGGTTATGATTAAGGCTGGGCGATATAGAAAAAAAGCTTATCGATTAAAAAAAAATGCATATTGATAGATATCGATAATTATTGAAAAGATTTGAAACCATATTTTATGTGCAGCTCTGCCTGGACTTTTTATGATATTGCTAAATGATTTAATTTTAATAAAAAACACAAACACAGACTTCCAATTAAATATTTATTTAACCAACTTTTTTAACCATAACAGAATTGTTTTAATGAAAAATAACTTAAGAGACCTGGGTTATGTTATTAAATACTGACAAAGAATAAACTAGTGACCAGAAAAGTGACCAAAATAAATATAACAAATAAATAAATGCCCCCCCACCGCCGCCGCCGCCCCCGCCCCCGTTTCCTGCTTTAACCTGAGTTATTACTTTGAAGTTTCTGGCCCCTCAGCATTTTTCTCTCAATTGTTAGAACTACGTGGGAAACTGCCCAGAACTGAAAATATATTTATATTTTCCCGAAATTCCCGAAGATTCCTCGGAGGAGAGCCACGCCGGGGCCTACACAGCTTGTACTCCTGCGGGTGTGAGCGGCTGAGATGATAAAAAAAAAAAGTTGGTTGTGTTATTAGACTTCGTTTTCACTGGTTCCCGACACATTTTACAGATGACTGTGGTTTGTTTTTTGTCCGACTTGCTATAACCGAAATACTGCCAAACTGCCGAACTACAAAAACCCTTCTTTGAAACAATTTCATCCGACTCTCCTTGCTGCAACATCTGCATGTGCTCTGTGTTGTGGTTTGAGAGGGCGGCGCTTGGTGACGGCGTGCCTGGGTCCGCGATTGTGATTGGTTGGGAGGAAGCAGTGACTAGCATAAACCTACATGCTAGGCTACAATGAGAAGGAAGGAAAACTGCGTTTCTTTTTTATCGAACTTTTATCGACCCTCTTTTTTTCTATTGCTCCACAGGCCTATCGATCGATATATATCGTTATTGAATTATCGCCCAGCCCTAGTTATGATGTCGAAAAACACCAAGCATTTGCGTCACATGGCAGGATACTAGGAATACCAGCAGACAAGATGTTGTTTAATACTGCAATGGCAATGTGAGCCCTCATAAACCCACACTGCCATCAACACGGTTTTTTATGACTAAGTTGGGGTTCCTTCAAATTTTTTTTCTTTTCTTAAAATCCTTAGGTCAGTTCTAATTACTTTTTAGGCATTTAGGACCAAACAATTACACGTTTTATCTCCACAAAAACAAACAATGATCAATATTACTTTCTGACTCAACATACAAAGTTAAGAGTTGGACAATAATTCAGCATCAAATATATATTACAATATAACTTTTCTGATATTTCAATACATTAAAGTTTATGATTACAGTGTTTTCCACTGAAGGACATTCTGGGTGGTATACATTTGGATTTTAGAGCAAATATGTTAAATGTTGGAGTTTTATAAACTAATAATTGTCATACTGTAGGTTTATACAGGATTTGATTGTGGGTATTCTTCATGGTTTTGGTCATATAGTCCATCCCCTAGGTTAAGGGCCATTTCACTGTTTGTTTTTGATATTCAAAATTATTTTGATTTATAGTCGACTGGAAAAATCCATGATTAAATTCTGATAACTTGTATTAATAGTTTGTGAGCGGTGTTCCCACCAGTTTTCAGATGAAAAAAGAGAGGTATCCTTTTTTTTTCTTATTAACAGAACCCAGTTCAAAAACTTCAAGTCCAGTTCAAAACCCAGAGCTAGTAAGATTTAAAGGCTGAAAAAGACAGTAAAATGTATTTTTTCTGAATGATGATGTGTGATCTGATCGCATTAAAAAAAATATCAAAGAGATTAATTAGTGGGATAATACTTTGAAACCAAAGATCAACATAAAACAGCATCTATTCATCAGATTTTCTTTCTTCTCTGCACCCTTAAGACTTTAAAAAGGATCAAATTAAATTCTGACTCTGCAAACACTGAATGGAAAAGCTTTGAAATTCATGCCATTAAAGTCTGTATTAAACCATTGAAAATCCAGTACAGCATATGATCAGGTTTCTGATGTTGTATCATGGTGGTAGCTTAGACTCCCTAACATAGACAGACAGCTCCATACCTTGATCCTGCTTCAGGAACTAAAGGAGAAACACCTTGCACTCATGGCACGCCTGTTGCATCAGTAACCCGCCACAGGCGTTACCACTACTCAGCTGTTGCATCGTGCTTATTGTAGGTCTGCACAGATGAGAATCCAGAGTCTCTGCAGCAGAAGAAATTCCTGATTCATAGCAGCACAGATTGAAAACCTACACCAAAGTCATACAGTATTTCCGAAGTAAAAGCCCTTGTGATGCCACCCAAGCTGCCTTAAGGTGAAGAATTACTTGGAACCTTTAAATGGGAGCAAACCACACACCCCTAAAGCATCATTATCTACATTAAAGGCCCAACAGTGTGACTACTGCCCATATGTCAAACGCAGCACGAGCAACTGCAGATTTCAACAGCGAAAGTGAATTTTAATTGGACTCAGTGGGACATCTCGTCAATCTGGAGACAGAACAGCAAAAGTTAATGCCTCTGTGGTAAACAAAACGGCTAGAAATATGAAGAAAAGAACGTTTATCGCCTCTAACTGCTGCATTTCTCTGTTTCTATTATGAGCACTTAATAACAGGAAGTTGTTTTTCGAGCCGTCACCCTGTTAGATTAATGGTGTCCATGAACAGAAATCTTTGCATTCTGGCTGGATGATAATACCCATTATAAACTGTTTTTGTGGTACAATTTTGCACAACCACAACATTAGCAGAGTGGTTGATAGATTCAACTGGTTGATGGATTCTTCAAATAAGTGATAACTAGTTTTAATCTCCACCCTAAAAATATGGTCACAATCTAGACAACACTTCAAAATGGCAAACTTCTCTACCTACAGTCCTATATGTGATAACCATGCTTTCCCACCATCCATATTGGATTCTGTTTTTGCCCACTGGTAGTAGAGCAAGACTCTCAAGGATTTATTCTACAGTCGGTGAAATCTGTGCTTGTTGCAATATAACTAAGGCAAATTTAACTCACATGTTCTGGTTATGTAACAAATTGTGCAACTTCTGGTCCACAATTTTTCAGGTCATATCTGAAGCCTTTGTAATGGCCATCCAACCCAGTGAATTGGCAATATTTGGAATTCCAGGGAAGGGTATATCGCTAACACATGATTTTAAAAATTTACTTTCTCCACTCTCCTCACCCGAAGAAGAATAATGTTAGCTTGGAATTCAGAACACCCACCCAAGGCTTCTTTTTGTCCCTGTTCCTTAAATTAGAGAAGATCAAATTTTGTGTTAGAGGTTTGGTACAAAAATGTTACAGAACTTGGGCCCCTCTGTTATCTTATTTTGAGAGACTGGATAGCCTCCCTTGAGACTGAAAGTCACACAGGAGCTGGTTCTGCTGTGTGTGTGCCTGTGTCCCTGGCCCGAGGGCCTCTGTGGTCCCTTGTGGTTTTGGCTGTTGACAGTGATTGTCAATTTGTACAGTTTTAAGTATCCCTGTCCTGTTTTGGTTCGTGTGCCTACGCCTGTACGGATTCTTGTTTATATGCTGTCCAGGATTTTGAGTTCTGTCTCGGCTTTCCGGGTTTTCATGCTTGTGCTTTTTCAGCCGAATAATTAATAAAAAATATAATAAAAAATAAGTGTTAACTGTAAAAAAATTATGACAAAAAAAAAAGTTTTCTTTTCCATCCTATTAAAAATGTTTAATTACAAAATTATCGTGACATCACTGCCGGAAGATGTCAGGAGTGAGGTGTTACTATATTTGGGCAAAAATGGCCGCTCCCAGACAACGTGATCGCAACAAAAAAATATTGTTTACATTTTTTTACTGATTAACACTAAATTAATTAAATCACCGCAAACCTATTAGTTTTAGGTATAAATAATGACCCACTGATTATTCCTTGCTGACCGGACTTTTCCTTTAACCAGCAGATTGAAAAACTTTAAACAGAAGCAGATAGCAGTGTAGAGTTTCCATCAACATGCTAATTTTAGGTTTAGATTTAGGTGCAATTTATTTTACTTTTAACAGTTCCTGGGCAGGTCTATGGACCGGACCACACTAAGAACACTACACCTAGCTAACAAAGCCAAGGTTAGTTTCTGCTTTTAAACTGTGCCAAACTTAATATCAATTTCTTTTTTATGGAATCACGATTTTCAGCAAAAGAACTTTCGCCAAAAAGCAAGTGAATCTTGGGACTACATTTTTTAAAATCAAACAGTAATGAGATGATAAAAGAGAAAAAAAATATTTTATGAACTGGTCAAACCCCAAATTATTTTATTCTATATCCCAATTGACTTCTAAAAAACACTTTTAGTAAATCATAAACCATTTCCATGTGTAAGACGAAATAGAAATCTGGATTATTTGTTTCCCTAAAACAGAGGTCATGGATTAGCGGATGGCGGTCCAGATCTGGACCAACCTGCTGGCTAATCTGGATCCAACCTGATTTAAAACATTTATAAATTACCGCATGTTGTCCGACAATGGTGTCTAAGTAAGCCAATGAGCTGTGTCAGTCTGGGTTGCTGCTGCTAGCTATTTTTAGACACAGGAGGAAAACCTGTGGCAAGCCGGGCAATGGGCAAGAAGGAGAAGAAGTTGAGAAAAAGTGGAAGAAAGTGTGGACTGCTGGAAGAACTGCGGTGAACTGGTGACAGAAAAGTGAAATGGCGTGCTCAAAGATGACCTTCCACATTCTGAGTATGATTGGCTCAGCTTCCTGCTGTGAAGCAGGATTCTCCACAATGAACATACTCAATAAAATAAATATGGATCTAGGCTCAAAATGAGCACCTTGATATGTGCTTGAGAATGGCTTTGTCTCCATTCAGACCTAGGTATAAAGCCTCGCAGGGCAGCATAAAGCCCACTGCTCTCATTAGGCCATAAAAAAAAAAAAGGTGTTTTATTAAATATCTGAATCAGGAAATTGTCTATATATCAAACTGAATGATTTATGTTCTCTACTTAAAAAACAATTTAGATTTTAAAATGTAAAAAAATGTTCTTTTTTTATTTATTTTTTATTCAATGTATAACATGGATGCATAAAAACGTCCTTTTATTTCAGTTTTAAATCTTGTTTAAAGTAACAGATTATGATCAGAAAAGTCTCCGGACCTTTACTGGTTGATGATTTTCTTTATTCGGACCCCACTGATTTTTAATTGGTTACCCCTGCCTTATTTTTTTAGTTTTATCCAATATAGCATATCCTAAAAGCTGGGTGCATATGTATGACCCTAAACTCTAAAATAATCACCTTCTGTTGAATTTTAAAAGCCCAACTTAGTCCACTGAAACTGATCAAAAGGTGTCAATATTAAATAGTGCAACACTAATGGCACAGCTTTTCTCTTCCACTAAATGCAAGTTGTCCAGATTTCTGACTGTGTTGTCATTTTGAAGGAGAGGGCCCTCAAAATGCTTTACCAGATGTTTCTTGTTCCTAATTGTAGCTCCATTGTCTTTAAAGAGGATTTGTTACAATATGACATGCTGTCAACCGACAACATTGATGGCTAGTTTTAATGATGCTCCAGGTAAAACAGGAAAACTTTTTCTGGGTTTTCTCGTTCAGTAAATAATCCCATCAAGGCTGCATGTTATTCTATAGCTCTCTATATACAACTCCAAACATTGAGATGGAGTTTTTGCTGATAGCAAAGTCGGTTTTGCTCTATAAGTCTAGAAATAATCACAATAAAAGTAGGTTTCCTATAGTGATAGAGTTCATGAAATGTAGATTTAATGTGCTGTATTGAGTGAAAAGTCAGAAAGGGTTTTGGAGCTCGGCAGTAAATCGCTTTTGTTCCCATCACTTCTCCTCGATGGCATTTAGCTCATTAGCTGTTAGAGTTAAAGGGGGTGAAGCTGCTTATTAGCACAGACATTCAGCATCAAATATCTTTCTCTTCTCAGCTAGATGCCCTAATTAAAACACTGGACAGTGCAGCAGCATGATGCAGTGCTTTAGTCAATGATGCTGCACAAAACCACAGAGAAACAGTCAAGAAGATAAGCAAGTTCACCAAGTTCCTCTGGAGATGTTTACACTCACTCAAGTTTACATTCAGGAGAGCAGCTTAAAAAGAGGGGCCCTGGTAAGACCTAAAAAATAAAATAAAAAAAACGTAAAATCAATGTAGTAATCAGTCCTGATAAATATATATTTAGATCATTCCTCTGTTTTAGTGGGAAACCTTTTAATTTATCGTAGGATCTACTCTAAGGACCTGAAACTGGCATGCAGTGTATGAATCAATGGAATACGTTGGCAAGCATTTATTAGATATCAAATGGTATTTTATAATAGCAATATTGCTCATACTATTCAAGGGATGATAGTGTAATTAAGACATAATTTTTTTCTTTTCTGAAGGCATATCAATGAAAAATCCATATAGGATGTGTCACGGTATTGGTTCTGTTAAGTTTTCTTTGAGTTTTCAGTTTCACAGTGATCTTTGTTTTCTAGTTTTATTGGTTTAATTCCTATTTTGTTGTGGTTTCTGGATATATTTGAGTTCTTAGGTTTTTCCTGGCTGCCCTCTGTTGCCCTCTTGTGTTGTCTCGTTTTCCCTAGCTCCCTTCTAGAATCCTCTGCTCACACCTGCTCCCAATCAGCTCATTAGTCCCCTCTGCTCAGTCTCTTATATATCCTCTCCCTGTGCAGTTCATCAGTGGTGGTTCCTTGTCTTTTCCTGGCTCTTCATACATGTTTTTCCATGATGTCTTCAAGGTTCTGGTCTTCTCTGTACTTATTATGTTGGACTTTGGATTCTTGCCCCAGTTGCCTGTGAGTACTCCATTAAAAACTACAAGAACTCACCTCTGCCTCCTCATCTCTGCATTTTGGTCCTCAAAATCTCAACCAAACCCTGACAGGATCGGAATTTTCCTTTACAATCTCATTTGTCTTTTCTGATTCTTACCAAGAGTTCAAACACCTTGGTGTAGAAATTGTTGTAGTTAAATGATTAAATGAAACAACCTTTGAAGATAAAAGAGAAAGTTTTACAGCTTCTTCGTGGGAGGCAATAAGTGAAGGAATTATAGGTTCAGAATCCGAGTTCAGCTTAAAATGTTTAGTCTGAGCCACTTTATAGTCCCCTCAGTGGTGTGGTTGGCTAAATCCACGTCTTTGACAGAGAGGAGTTGAGTTTTAAAACCAGCTGTCAGGAAGGGCACATAGCTTAAACACTCTGACAAGTGTGTGTGAGTGGCGGTGATCTCTGACTAAAGGAGAAGTCGAAAGGACACACACCCTCCGAGCCTGTGAAATGGAAGGCCATAATAATTTTAACAGTTTCTTCTCAGAGGAGATTAGCTACTGTTTTTGAGTCAAACCGTCTCTAAAGGCTCCCTGCAGCCGGGCTGACATTCACTGCTTTACAAATCATAAAAGGCCAAAACACTGTGACCTTTTGTGTGAACTTTCTGGAGACTCAAAAGAGCAGAGATAAATATTGAATCATTAATGCCCCAATTAATATGAAGTTGTTTACTTTCTTTTATTGTTATTTAAAGACACTATGTGGGGGAAAAAACCGACATCTAGTTTAGTAAATGGCATAATCATTAAATGGACTGTAGAGACTATAAAATCCCATTTTCTCAAACCAACATATAGCAGAAATTAAGCCAAAACTTCACAAAATACATGTGTGGTTAGCATTTAAATTGATAATTTAAAATGAAAACCTTTATCAGTAAATATGCTCTACTTAGCTGAACTGGTGCAATTTTAATTTTATCTGGTTCAAAGACCGTAAAAATTCTATTATTAGGCCTCCTTTGTGAGCTGATTATTAATCAATTAAAAGAAAAAACTGATTAGCAAATTAATCTTTAGTTGCAACCCTAACGCAACACAAGGTTCAGCAAAAAGTGGTACAATACTGGTACAAACTCTCCTTAGAAAAACAACTGTGGAGGTGAAATAATTAACTACGGGTGGAGACTAGAGGGGCGAGGTGAGGCACTGCTCCAGCTCGCTTGAATCAAAAAGACTCCCGGTTGAAGCTGAGATCATGCTGTGCAGATTATGTCCTTTTAGTCTGGAAAGGAGATTGAGCCCTGAAAACAATAAAGCGAGAACAGAACATGAAGCTGGGTCTCAGGTAATTAGGACGTCACTCAGACAAAGCATGCAAATGTATTTCCTCTGTTCTTTATAGTATTAAAAATATATATATACTTATAAATTGGCAGCTTTTAAAAGCGTTTGCATTGAAAAAATAATTTTAAAAAGAGCCTTGAAGTCACCTTAATGAGCAGCCTGGGTGAACAGTAATAATAAGCTGTGTTATGCAAATCTAAAGAAAGAAAGACAGTCAGGGCGTACAACCGTATCTTTAAGGAAAATGCTTCTGTAAGGAATGCAGTTTTATAAGGAATAATTGGTGAGATGTTAGAGGATACAGCAGAAATAAGGAAACCGAACCAACAATTTAAGCCAAAGAAAAACTGTAAACTTCATCTCAGATTCTTGTAACTTAAAGATTTGACAAATGTAAAACTGAGTCTCAGCTTTCTGGCCAACAGAGCGGATTTCACCCAAACCAAATACGCTAACATATACAGACCCGCCCCAGAAAATAAAGGACAGTTTTTGGATCCTGTTCCTTCTGATTCAGAGACTGGTTGTAGTGTTTTCTACATGAGTCACTCAGTCTCGTGACCAACTGTCTTAGGACCAACAGAAACCAGCAATGACTTTACAAAATTATCTTTCTACCAACAAACCACAATATTAGAATAGAGCACAAGTTGTGACAGAATAAAAAGTCCTTATAGAGCAATTTAAGCAAAGAGACAGAAAGAGGGAGAGCTAAGCACAGCTTGGCACTGATCCTGGACGGAGAAGAACAGTCAAGACAGCCTGCATACCTACAAATGTTGTGTAATTTGGGGTGAAACATGGTAGGTTAGCCATAAATGACTTGGACCAGCCATTCTCAACCTTGCGATCAAGACCCCGATCGGGGTCAAGAGATGATTTCTGGGGGTTGCCAAATCATTTGGGAAAAATTTAAAAGTGCAATATTAATGATACTTTTGACCGGACATTAGGATGGTTAACGGTTTGTCTTAAAGAAGCCTTTTTTTTTACTCAAAACCTGTCTGCTGTCTTACTGTCTGTTGTAAATAGGCTTGACCAAAATAGGCTTCAATGCAAATCTGTCCAAAAAGACCTTTTCTGCACTAACACACACAAGAAACAAATGCAGATCAGGACTCCTCAGAGTTGAGAGTGATCTCTGCGTGGCCGTTTCTAAGCGTTCAAAACATAGATGTTTAAAATTAAACATGGGCTGTTTTCTACTGTTTTGAATAAAACATGCTGTTATAGTTTTATTTGATTAATTAAAAAAAAAGTTTACGTTTGTTTTTGTTTTTTTGGTTTTTCTTACATTTTAACAGCAAAATAAGATGTAGCAACCATTGTAGGTCTGTTCAGAGAGTTGATGCTTGATCTTTGGAAAAAAAAAACACCCCAATGTGTTTCAAAGTAAAATGAAACAGACTAAATGTTGAAGTGAGTTCATAAGTGCTTGTGATATTATGTAAATGAGATTTATAATTATATTAATCGGGCTATGAGAGGTTGTGGACAATAGTGAATGTTAAATAGGGGGGTCATGACGTAAAAAGGTTGAGAATAGCTGACTTAAACAATAAGGTGTAAGATTACAGCCTCCATAAAAGGACCACTATTCAATAAACAATTATTAAGCTATAACATACATCTAATTAAATTATTATGCTTTTTTTTTATTTAAACATAATTTTCATTTTTACAATCTTTATATTTTTTAAGGTTGTGCTTAAGCACAGCATGCATTTATCTGTCAGTAGGAGGATTCTGTATAAGCAGAACTCAATATAATTAGTGAGACATGGGCAGTTACAGATTGCAAGATTAAAAATGATCGGTTAGGAAATGGGATGGGTATCAATATAAACACAGGTTTTAAATTTGAGCAAAGAAATTTATCTATTCTTTTTTTAAAGCAAAAAACTGATAAATACTTGTATTTTGACCACTTAAAATTTGAATTAACCTTTCGATAATCGCTGTTCAACCCTCCTCATCGGGATCCCAATGTCCTGCATGATTACATTTTTCCCTGCCTCCACTCCTGACATAAATGGCTGATAAACAGGCCTCTGCTGCGCATGATGGCTGCTTATAGTAGGAGGTAATACAATCAGGTTCACTGGGGCAGAGAAACATCCCCAATTTAAATCTTTGAGCTTAGGAGGCTTTCTTGCCATCAAACTTCTTTGTTCCTCAGCTCCAGTAAGAAGAAATATAAAAAAACTAAATCTACGAGAGGTGTTAATGTGAAGATAAACATATAATGCTTTCATTCCATCAAAACAAAGATTTTATATCTAAATTATTTAATTATCTGATAAACTGTTGACATGTTTTTAAAAAAAAAATAAAAGCTCTGCAGTTTAACTTTGACACTGAAATAAATTATTGACGATATTTCGGTTCTTCTGGTCCTAAATATCTAACCTCTTGATTTGTGGAAGCATATTCGGTAAACGATATTAGGCTGTTTACATTCATTTAATATCAATCCACACACTGACATTCTTCTTCTGTTGGTGTTACTCCTAATTACAGTTGGCCCAGAGTGCAACATTTGCTGTTTAATACCTGATGGGTCACTGTTTTTTTTCTGACTAAACCAACCCTGCTGCTTTTACTATTAAAGATAATGCACTGAAACGGGAGCCAGTCCCACAGTAAACCACCCTGATGTTATCACATTGACATCAGGGCTTGTTTACTACTTCTTTTGCAGCCTCAGACTTTATTCTTTGTCTCTATAATGAGTCGAATTTAGGGTTGTCAAAAGCATTGATACTCAAAACTGTATCCAGATAAAACAATCATTTGCAATTGTATCAATACTAAGTACAAGTAGTGTTTATATATTTTTTTTGCTTTCGCTATTTTAAGACTTCTCGGTTATTGGCCAACTGAATTATTCCTCAACAAACCTTTAAATATTTAAATACTGTCAAACTGTGCCGAGTTGGGTTTGGTCATGTGACACTAGCTGAGTTTCCATTACAAATATGTGGAGAATCATGTCAATATTCTGCTAATCTTGAAAAGGCAAATTTTTGCAGGTATTTCCATTAAATTCAAGTTCAATTCAAGATTGCATGTAAATATGTTTAACTCTCCAAAACAACACAGCAGCAGTGGATGTTAAAAATGATCTGAGATATATACATATTTATTTCACTCATGAAAAAAAACTTCTCCGACTCTTCAGGAATGTAAAAATGTCTACTTCCAATCTTCTTTGTCTTTTTACAAGACAGTATGATCCTGTTGCAGACTTGTGTGATGTGTACATATATATATTTCTATGTTTATTTAACTGACATAATCTGATATTCTGATGATAAGAAAACTCCATGATGATATTAAGTTTTTTTCATTTCAATAAATATCTATAATTATTTGCCAATTTTATTCCCATTGTATTGAAAATCATATCGAGTATCTGATATTTTTCTTGAGTATCAATCTTGAGTTTGAAATCTTAGTATCGTGACAACCCTAGTTGAATTTCAATCAAATATTTTTAAATAAAAACTGTAGCTTTAATAAAACAGTCTAAACAGGGAGGAGAGTTTAATAACAACGCATAAAGTTTGCATCTTTCAGTGTTAGCATAAACCGCAGCTTTTAATGTGAGTCAGATGGGAGTGGTATAACTCCTGGCGCTATTCCAGGTAATAATCTGTGCCCTCCCATTAAATCTCAGTGTGTAATGGAGCTGCCACCTTTAACCCGGGCTGCTCCGTTCTTACCTTGAGCGATGGCTTTGGACTCGAAGATCTGCAGCTCCTTCAGTAAGCACGTCCTCTCACTCGGGTGTAGGCGATAAATGAACTCTTTGGCCCTAGTGGGACAGTTGAGCGTCTCCCTCGGTTCGTTTCTCCCATGTGTTCCCATCCAGCAGCTCGGTACATGTCGCGCTGTCCCCGGGAGTCTCACCGCTTCCACCGCCGCCGCTGGAGACTGCTTCAACCCCGACGGTAACTTCTGTACCGCCGGCCAGAGAGCCTTCCGTAGGCAAACCTTAAACATGGACCCTGTAAACATAACTAAGTCGGTCTATAAAAGCTATTTCATTGGAGGGTTTTTCGAACGGTGGGGCACGAAGGCGACTCTCCGCTCCACGAATGACTGCCGCTGGGGCTTAATAAAGTTGCTTGTCGGTCGCTCCTACTAGCCTCATTCGACGTCAACTAAAGAATGAATCGACGACTTTTGAAAGATGTAAAAGCAGAACTAGACGTTAGGAAGACGGACATGGTCTGTCTTGTCGCTCTCCCTCGCCCTAACCTCATGATCTCTGAAGACTCGGTGCTCCGGAGTTTGACACATGAATGAAGTTGAAGCCGCAACAGAAGAACTGGAAGTACAGGAGAGTCAAGTCAGGAGGATCACCGGAAGCTGCTGATCCGGACTTTCAAAATAAAGTTATGCTTCCGCTCAAACCTTTCATAGTATGGTTAATTAAATACTGTTACTAGTTCAGCTCTATAGATCATTAAAACACACACACAGAGGCGGAGCTGCAGATTAGGAATGGACCCCCAAGAAAAGAAGAGTCCCCCGTGAAATAATTAACATGTCACTCTATCCACAGTATTTTACCGAAATGGTAAATGACTGCAATGCAAGAGGTTTAATTTATACGGAAGAGGATTAGGGCCGAATAATTAACTGGTTTTTAATTTAATTTCAGTTTAATATGGGGAAAAAGTCAGCATTCTGAGAAAAAAAGTAAAAATTCTGAGATTAAAGTCAAAATTCTGAGAAAAGTCAGAATTCTGAGGGGAAAAAAAATAAGAATTCTGAGAAAAAAAGTAGTTTTTCCAATATTAAACTGAAATAAAATGTACAAATCAGTTAACTTCTCTGATTTTTTTTCAGTGGCCCTAATCCTCTTCCTTAAATGTCACACCTATACAGAATTATAGAATCAGAATCAAAAGAATCGTCAATGAATGAATTAGAAGCCTGGATGAAAGACCACTGCTAGCCATTTATTGGCCCCCACATGAAGTATGAACACAGACGTATGCGCATGTGTCAGTGCTCTTGCCTTTTACAACCATTTAAAGGAGGATAGAGTGACTAGTCTAATTATAGAAATATATATATATATAAAAAAAAAAAACTGACCAAATGACGCCACTATATTTTTCAAATATGTATGTGATTATTGGGTGTTTGTGACAGTTTTATAGTTAAATCTATAATAGAGCTACATTTATCCCTAATGGTTTTGAAAGCCCAGTTTTCTGTAAGGTAAATTTTGCATGTACTGATAACTGACCGAATTCATATGTAATTTAAACCTAGCGGATTGGATATTAGTTTAGAGGTCAGCAGCCTCTATAGGTCTGGGTTGAGTTGCAACACTTGACTTTTTGCATTCAGATTAAAAAAGGAAAAATTAACTTTCTTTAATGAACTCTAAAATGTATTTGACTATAAACAGAGTATATTGCATAAACATCTGGTCTGTCAAATCCAAATGTTCTTTAAATAACAGAGTCAAATGCAAAAAATGTTGCAACTGTCTTCGGTCTCCCTTTATACGGTGCATTTGGATTTTTTTTCACACTGGTCACTATGCATCATATCTTATCATCTCTGTTAATTCAACAGCATTAATTTAATTAATATGCAACTCTGATGTCTTTTTTCCCCTATTTCTAACAACCTTATAAACATATAAACATTCTGTATAAGTAGGTTATACTTCAAATGGTACCTTTAGAGTCTGTGTGCCATTCCTCTAGGTAACCACTCGGTTAATAAATTATTTGATTAGTTTAACTGACAAATCATGATAAAAGGATTGATATTGTCAATCAGAATCCGCAAAATGCAAAAAAAATGAAGTCATTGCATTAGCACCACATAGATAACATTTCTCTTTATTTTTAGGAAAGCATTAAGGGTTTTCTTTGGTTCCTGCCATAACTATACAGAACCAATCCTTCTACTCTTTATGAAAAGAGACAATTTTATATTTATTTCTGTAAAGATTTGCATCGTTAATTGGATGAATATCTAAAAAGTGTTAAAATTCAAATTAAGCTTTAAACTTTAAAGCTTAAAGTCTTCTAACCCTCCTTCAGTGATAGACTGCTGCACCCTAAATGCACCAAGGAGCGTTATCACAGATCCTTCCTCCCAGCAGCTGGAAGACTTTATAACCACCACTGTTCCCAACAACTTCAGTAAGTTGTTACATTCATGCTGATTTTGCAGTTTCTACCTTAGTCAGTTAAATAACATGCTGCTGTCATTTTGCACATCTCTGATGTTACTATTTTCAAATATCCATTACTGTAAAAATGTCCATAGCTGTATATTGGTTTTTATTCTCCATCTGCACAGTATTTATAATAGTATTTAAAACACTTTAAAGTATTTTATCTTTTAACTCTTCACTAGTATTTTTAGTTTTTATAAATTTTTCTAAGGTCCACATTTGTGTAATCATTTTTTCTGTTTTTGCTGCTGTAAAAAACAGAATTTTCTCCTTCTGTGACAATAAAAGGGATTTCTATTCTTTTCTTACTCAGCATTTTGGAGAAACAGCACCCTCTAGCAGCTAACTGAATCATCACGGTCAATTTTTAAAGGTTAACTAAACATTAAATAATTGAAGCCAGACTATATTGAAATAAATACAGTGTTCAAAATCAAATATCAAATACATTTTTATTTACACAGTCTTTTCAAAACAAAAGGCAAACCGAAAAGCCTTTCAAAAAGCTTTGATTTTAAACGACTAATCAAAATGCTTCATATATTACCGTAATCACGTTTCATTGCATTCCCCAGACTTGATCAGGTCCCATGTAGCAGGATTCGAGTTATATTCGGAGGTTTAAGACCCGGGACATGAGACAATAAGCTCTCCGCTTTAGCCATATTGCACAAGGGAAACATTGAGAAGTGATGCTACTTAGAAACAAGTGTTTCAAGACTGATAGAGCCATCTGGAGAAAAAAAAATATTTTACCTGATATATATATATATATAAAAAAATACTTTTTCCCTTTCAAGTAATTCAAAAAGTTCAGTTGGCAATTTTACCATAACTATGATTTTTAATTTGTAGAACCAGTAGTCTTTCCTCACCTGAAACAAACATTTAACCAAATTGAATAACTGCAGAAAAATGTGTAAATATTAACAAATCACCTGAAACCTCTCATATTAAAATGTGAACAGGTTTCATTATATGTACGACAACGTACACAGTAAGCGAGGTCACAGAAGAGACCAGTAGTTAGCAATGGGAGGTATATCAGGGACAACAGTAGTAAATTATTCTTTAATTAATCAGACACGCCTCAGTTTTCCCATCAGTGCGAGCCCTCGCACTGGGCCGTCTCACAAGGCTTTCACTTGCATGAATAAATAAAAAGGCCAAAAATACTGAGTTTAACCATAATCTGAGCTGATCTTGATATAAATGTTGGGCTATGAGGAGAGAAGAGATGTGGTTAGAAGTTTCTGTAGCTCTAAATAAAAAAACAAAAAAAAACACTTAGCATGTTAAATCAGATACTTTTGATTGAAAACCAAATATTTTTGGCAAAGCGGAAAACAGCAGGGTTATCAATGATTCGGATTGATAAATGAGATGACAAAAAAAAGGATTGAAAAACTAATAAACTTAAGAATTGAATGCGATTAGTCATTAAAAAAAACTTGCACATTTATACCATCCAGCATTTTCTGCAAATTACAAGGAAGCATGATCGACATTTTTATGAAACGTTAAACGTCGGCACAGAGACGTCATCATAACACCGTTTTCATGGAGGCCTTTAAAGATGAATTTTGATAACTAAGCCAGGATGATGAGAAATTCCCTTCAAGAAAAGCTATGCCATCATGGGAAACTTTGTTTTTAAATAACTTTTTGTTCAATTTAAATAAAATATTGTGGATCTTTTTGGTCTACATCTTGCACACACATCCACTCGACTAACACACAGAATGAGAGCAGCTATTATTCTTTCCACAAGCCCTTAGAGAGTAAAACTCAAAAAGAAACTAAGGAGAATCAGACTGAGATCCCTGACATTTTTCCAAGAACAAATTAAGTGTTTTTAGTAGTTCTTTTTAACTTAAATATAATAAAGATATATCTGTGTCATTTTCTATAGATCCTCTCAGTCGTCTGTAGAGTCTGTGTCGTCGTTCATATATTCTTCTTCTACAGACGTGCGAGTCCCCCACTCGTCTTCGTCATACTCTATGCTGTCATTGTCCTCTACCAGGTCGTCGAGCCGGGGCGGCTCTCCCGCAGCGTGCGCACCTCCTGCCGCTCCGTTTGGCAGCAGGTCCGCAACCGGTTGTCCCTGCTGGTTGTCAGGCTGCGCTGGTGGGCCGGCGGCAGCGGCGTCCTGCGGCGCTGCATAGCCCCCGTTGTTGTTGGAGAAGGCGGGTCTGTCTCGGCCGTCTTCCTCGACGTAAACCCGCTGGTGGCACATTGGGCACGTGTCCTGGATGTACAGCCACTTCCTCAGGCACAGCGCATGGAAGTAGTGGTGGCATGGCGTGAGGCGCGCCGAGTTGGCGAAGTCCTGGTAACAGATGGCGCACACGTCTTCGATTTCCCTCAGCTGGTCCCCTCGAACCTCCGGGAGGGAGTTGATCTTCTTAACCGCGGTGCGGCGGTTGATGAAGGTCTTCCAACCATTCTTGGCCTGAAGGTAGATGTTGAAATAGGCGTGCAGGCACATCATGCAGGCTCGGATCTTGCTGCCCGACTCGAACATCATGGTGTAGGCGCCGTTTCCGAACATTATGACCCCGAACAGGAACTCTATGATGTTTCCGGAGGAGCGCACGTAGTAGACGTAATCATCCAGCTTCTCCCAGAGGACGTTGGAGAATCCGTCCACCATGAAGAGACCGTAGACGGTCAGGGACACCACGACCTGAAACGAAAAGAGGAGAAGAGTCAGATCTGACAGCATAGATGGTTCCTGCAGCACAGGAGCAAACAGGCTCAGCTGATGAACCTTTACAGCAGCTCCACAGCTTTAAGGACACAGAAATACACAGACTCCAGGAGCTTCGGGTAAACATTCCCGTTTTAAGCTTGGCCATGTGTTAAAACTGCCTCAAACTTCTCGACAGCTCTAAAATGGTGGTTATGCTTCCGCAGCAGTGTGTCGCAGTGAAATTGTCGCCTTATAACACAGATATATTTTTTTTATTTAAGCCCAATATTGAAGCGTGGTCTGCACTATGTTACACAACGCCAGAGGGACAATCACAAACTAGCTGTGGGTCTAGATACGGCCGAGGCGGTGCACTGGAAAAATGATCTACAAATAAGTAAATATTTCTTAAATTAAGTGTATTTACCTTTAATTCTAGTAGGTAAATAAGGTAGTTTGTCAATGGAATGAATAGTTTCACTCTGAAAATAAGTTAGATAAAATGCACTTGATATAAGACAATGCAATTGTGTTTTTTTATTTTAAATGTAAATCGTCTTGTTCCAATGGCAAAATGTCTCTTCTACCTCATCAATACAAGAATAAATGCACTCATTTGAAGAAAAAATTACATATAGATTTAAATTTTTTCTAGTGTGAGAAAGTTGAAAAACGCAAGGATTAAGTTTGTGCAACAATGAAGGGACATGAAGGCAAAAAAAGAGCAGGGATCCAGGTGGAAAAAGGGTCCCAGCGTTCTGACGCACCTCGCTCTTCTAGCTGGTCCATCTTCATGAGTCGTTTTCCACAATGGCGGTCATACAAACAAAACAAGCCAGTAAGGTACCAAACAGGAAATACGCATAAAGTAGAACGGACGTAGATTTGACCAATGAGATGCCTCCTGTCTGCAGTCACCTACAGTTTTGGAGAGGTGCAGCAGAGTGTCTGCGGAAGGGGCGGGGCATATCTGCATTAACTGTGACACACACAGATAACCTGGTGTCTGAGCATAAACCAGCCTTAAAGGAATAGTACACCCAAAACATGATTAGCCTTCATTTTCTACTCACCCCCATGCTGAACAACACTCTGGAGTACTTTTTTGATATCTCAAATGCATCTGGAGATCTGGGAGGCTTCTTGCTGTCTGCTGACATTCAAATAATGGAGGTCTATGGCGCCCGAGGCAGAAAGGTCCACAAAAGTCCACAAAAAACGTGTCAATATTCCTCCATACTGCTCGTCCAATGTATTCCATTTACTCGAAACGAAGTCATTTAGAATGTTTTTAGACCATAAACAGTAGTGTATAGGATTTCCTGAAAGCGTGCGCCTGCGCGTTCACAACGCTACGGAAGCCGGCAGACCAAGCCAGATGAAAGTGCGCATTCAGCGTCTGCTCTGCCGATAATGCAAGCGTAGAAGAAGAAATGTGCTGTTTACCTGTGCAAAGAAAGAAACAACGAAAGAAAAATGTCTGAGGACTTCAGTGTTGAGGAAGAGCATGAGTTCTTTGCGGAGCTGAATGCGCACTTTCATCTGGTTTGGTCTGCCGCGGTTTACGTAGCGTCGTGAACTCGCAGGCACGCGCTTTCAGGAAATCCTATACACTACTGTTTATGCTCTAAAAACATTCTAAATGACTTCGTTTCGAGTAAATTCTGGATGCTACCCACTCAGGACACTTGGAATACATTGGACGAGCAGTATGGAGGAATATTGACACGTTTTTTGTGGACTTTTATGGACCTTTCTGCCTCGGGCACCATAGACCTCCATTATTTGAATGTCAGCAGACAGAAAGAAGCCTCCCAGATCTCCAGATGCATTTGAGATATCAAAAAGGTACTCCAGAGTGTTGTTCAGCATGGGGGTGAGTAGAAAATGAAGGCTAATCATGTTTTGGGTGTACTATTCCTTTAATGCAGATCAATCTAACGTTTCTTGGTCTCTGTAAATGATTTTCACCAACGTAAACAAACTTTGAAGCTGAACTTAAACTGAGGTTATTAAACATAGAGGGAATTTGTATAAATCTGTTTATTTTTTGCCGTTTTTGTGAAAAAAATTAAAATAAAAAACCCTTCATGTATACATCCTAATGTAATGCCCCATTGATTTTATTATTCACTTAAATCCCCATAAAAATGAATTTTGTAGCAGCAATGTGGCACAAAGTTCAAAGTGCATGTGGAACTTTATAGACACTGTAAAATAATCATACATCATTTCAAGTAGAAACGACACTAAAAGTCTGAAACTCACCTTGAGACAGAGCTCTACACAAAAGGCTGTGACGGCGAAGAGCCAGGTGTTGAAGGCGTAGTGATGCCAGAGGGCAAAGCTGAGCACCACAGGGAGCACGAAGAGGGCCACCAACACCAGCAGCACGGGGAAGTGGCGGCGAAAGGAGGAGACGTGGGATGCGCTGAGAGACATCAGGACGGGGTCGGTCATGCCGTGGATAAAGTGCAGGATGGCAGTCAGTAGAAGGCACATGTTTCGGCTCAGGCGGACCTTTGTTAGAAAGAGACAGACGTTCTCTCACCAACACATACGTTTTTTATCGTACAGAGAAACAGTCCAAAGGCTACAATTTAAGAATCGTGACAAAACAGTGGCGCCAGACCTTCATTCAATGACATCAATAATTTAGACTTTAAATATCAGACCCTTGGGTGAGAGAAACAACTTCCTCCTCAACAGCTCTGAAGGACCAGCTGCTGATTTTGGTTCAGATGAAGCCATGCTGCATATTAAACATGGCGCCTCCTGAACTACACAAATTCATCTTTATTACTTTTGACAATGTAGAATCGCTTATTTCTTTGCTGTGAACAGTTCTGACATTTCCTACATCATTAAGCCTCTACACTGCCTGTTCTCTGTTGATTTATAACAGGAACCATTTTAAAGCAATACATCAGTCCAACTCATTTCATTTAACGGAATCTGATCAAGTCATTTCCCTTTTTTCAAACACAAAAAAAATCCCATCCAATGACAAAGTCTGTATAAAGCATTTTATAATAAAAAAAAAGGTAAAATTGATTGTTCATTTGATGTCAAGTGGTAAAAATATATCTGATTGCATTGTTTAAATTTACTATGATTTCAACCAAAAACAAACAGCTACCTGAGGGCTTTATTCTCATCTAACATCTCCATTCAATCCATTATTTAAAACTGGAACACTTACAGCACAACTGCAACCTATTAAGATATGATTGTCCACCTAAACCGAGGAAGCAGGTTAGGAGAAAGATTTCAGAGAAGCAGCCAAGAGGCCTTCAGGAACTCTGCGGCTGGAGGAAACAATCTTTAGGAAGAAAAGCAAATATATTGCGTACTCAAACAATCCTTTATAGGGCTTTCAGTGAAATCATTTGAAAATCAAAATTTCAAGCCAATAGTGTTATTGGAATCCAAGACACATCTTATTACCTTTGTAACCTTTAAAAAAATATGAACATTTTGATAGCAAAAATTGATGTCAATGTAATAAGAATAAAAGCCAACTTGCCTGAATATATTAAGAACAATAACAACATTTCTTCTATAAGAAATTCATGAAACACTTAGTGAAAGAAACACTCAACATAACATAACCTTTAAGGCATTAATTAATAATAACTCCATTTGTATACAAGTGATCAAAAATGTTAACCTGCCTTATAAAGGGATAACCTGGACTTTAGGTTATCCTAAAGAGAGCGGGTGAAAGACAACCTTTGTTGAAAGAAACTACAAGTCTTGTTTCCACTTTTATCTGGGAAAAAGATATGTGAAGAATGATATGTAAAGAGAAAGAACTTAGACCTGTTGGCCTGGGAACAAAACAATGAGTCTGGCAGGAGGCTAATACTACAAACAAACCCTATCACATCGCAGCACTATGCTTGAGTCATCTTTTTTTTCTGCAGCAGAGACACCACAGTCTGCCAGAGCTGATAGAGGGTGGATGAATCTTAGCAAGGCTGTTAGAGGCTGAAGAAGACTTGACCTGATAGGAGCTTCTCCTTACAAGAGCTGAAAGGGTTGTCAAATATACAGAAGCTCCATAAATTATATAAACACTCAAACACTATGTGAAACGGTACTGATACTAAAGTCCAGCATTGTTTGCATATGTTTGCTGGGATTATATTTCACATTTATGGATTATTTGCACATCAAAAGAACAATAACTCAAACAATTTTAAATATTATCAAATTGGTTTATATTTAGAATTTTTAGTTTGTATTGATTTATACACTTATTCAACCAGCATCTGTGTTCCTGTTGAGAAAGGATTTACCATGTTCAGATTTAAAAAGGTCATTTTTTTCATGTTGATAAAGATATTTTTTGCCCTTATTTCTCTTTTATTTTACGGTATCAAATATTGAATATTTTTACCACATCCAGTCAAAAAGTTTAATATAGCGATCACCCCAAGAGTAAGATGTTTTAGATGTGTGTTAAAGGGACCAGTACAGATTTAAATCTGTGTTCAGCCTTAATCTGAGGAGGACATCTCGCTCTCTGCACAATCTGACTGATCTTGAGCTACTTTGCTATTCTTTAAGGCGTGTGCTAAGCTAGTAGAGACATACTGCCAACATATTTGCACTATAAAGCACTTAGAATATAAATAAATTAAGAATTAAAAAAAGTATTATTTATATTCCATTTTAAAATAAATGCACCACCTTATTTTAGCCTAACATATAAACATTTAAGTTGGCAAAATGTTGGAAAAGTTCCTCTAAAAGGCTCTGTTAATAAAAAGTTATTAAAATGAACTGAATATCAGGACAGTCAGCTAGCTGTGTCAATTTTTACGAGAAGTGACCTTAACTGTTAAGACAGCGAAGGTGAAAGGTTGGGAGTCCAGCCCAAACCAGCTGGGTTCAGGATGAATAGCCTGTGTTTAAGGCCCTTGTTTTACAGCTACACCACACCCTATGTGCAGGATTCAAATAAAACTAACGTCTGAGTGTGCCGTTACCATGCCAATGTTTTAAGAAAAAGAAAACCAATTGTTAATAATTTAGGAATGCTTTTTACATGCTGCACTAATGCTGAAATAAATATGCAAAAAAAGCACTGTTCATGACTGCTGCAGGGACGTACCAAACGTTCCTCTGGATCCAGGCTGCTGAGGCCAGTCTGCAGAGCCAAAATAAAGAACAAAACAGGAGCCACGAAGCCCAGCCGCTTGTCCTCTTCCTCAGTGGAACCTGGACATAAAAAAAAAAAAAAAAAAAGATAAGACTCAGATCCAGGAACCTTCCAAACAATGGTTCATCCTGTAGATCACATAGGTTTGAATTCACAGGGAGAACACATTACCTATGAAAGCTAGGATGCTGAGCCCGAGGTAGTGTGCCATGGAAGAGATGACTGCGCTCATGCCCAGCACAGTCAGGGTGGAATCGCATCCAGAAATTATCAGGTTGCTTGTCAGATCCCAGAAAACATCCCAGCTGAACAGGTAACCCTGAAAACATTAGATACACAAAAATTAAGATATTTTTCCTGGAAAATGCACAGAAAATTCTGTAATGAAGATGTTTATACAGTCGTAAAGATTAGGATTTTTTCTTCCAATCATTCCATTCTTTATAGTTCTGAACGGTGCTCCTTACCTGTGATTCAGCACTCCCATCCGCTGCCCCACCGGCTGCATCACCACTCTCCTTCCTCACCGCTCGCACAACATAAACCAGTATGAGCGCCTGGGCGGTGACCCGGGTCAGCCAGAATACTCGCAGGACATCGGGGAACCTGATTCTTTTCCACGTGTCCTCCAGCAGCAGCCGGAGCCCGTAGATCCTGTACATGTGCCGCACCAGCAGGTAGACGTACCGACACGAGTAGTAGAACGATTTGAGCCTCATGGCTAGGCAGACGGCCGTGTTCAGAGCGAGCGCCAGGCCCGAGACAACCGCCGTCATATGCCTCACATCGGCAGGAAGCTCTATCATCATCCCCCACAGAGGAATCATGATGTCCAAGACCACCAGCGCCGCAAACACTGACTGAAGATTGAGCAGGAATACGTATGCGATGCCGAAGATCAGCTGGACGGCGGCCATGCCGAGCCACAGCGTCGTCCCATTTCGAGGCAGCAATCTGAACCCCAGAGCTGCTTTGTAGTACGCACTGTAGAAGTCTATGTGTGAGGTGGTGTAGTAGTTTATGAGGACTGCTGCCAAGCCAAGAAGGACAGCCAGGAAGAGGGTGTAGAATTTGAACAAGGCTTTCTGGGAAAGCAGCAGCACCACAGTGGAGATGAGGACACCTGAAAGAGAGCGTACCACAGGCATCGTGAGCAAGACGATGGACAGGTTTACTGGAAAATTCCAATTTGTCAGGAAACATAGCAATGTGCATGTTTTGTATGTAGCTCTTTTGCGTTCATGTGCACAAATCGGAAGTAAATAAACCAAAATACTAGACATGGATATTGTTGTTTAGACACAATCTTTTCATAAAGGTGAGACGGAGCAAGAAGTTGAGGAAAACACATTTTTTTCCAATTTTCAGAAACATACTTACTAAAATCCTACAGCTGCGATCGCAGTAAAAAGTTGTTATAAGAGGCACTGATATAGGAGGAACTATTTATCTTTAAAGTTAAAATTAAGCACTGCTTTGTATCAATCAGTCACATGAAACCAAAATAAATATTTGGTGGTAATATGGAACAAAAAGATTCAATAGTTTAACCCTTTATAGAGCACTCAATGAAATCCTTTGAAAATCCAAATTTCCAGCCAATAGTGTTATTGGAATCCAGGACAAGACCTTATTACCTTTCTAACATAAAAAAATATGGATATCTTGATGGCAAAAATGTATGTCAATCTAATAACAAACACGCTAACTTGACCGAATATATTAAGAAAAATAACAAAAGGGCTTCTATAAGAAATTCATGAAAAACACTCAAAGTGAAAGAAACACATTTTATTTGGTCCAACATAACCTTAGAGGCATTAATGCTGATACTGGAACTTACATTTTTTAGCTTATACACCTAAATATAATTGTTAACTAGGCTTATTAACTTTTTAACCCTACTTTTTAACTTTCGGTTAACTTTTTACCTTATCTTTCTTGACTAGTTAACTTTTTTCAACTTAATTTACAGGTGGTAATAAATCATTCAAGAGCTCATCTACCTGGTCAAATGCCAAAATAAGACATACAGCCATGTAGCAGTATCTTTCCTGAATGGCTGGATATAAATCTTGTGCTTGTAGATTGGGGCACTCCATTTGTGAGGGGTATGCAAGTGATCAAAAATGGTAACCTATCCTATAAAGGATTAAGCACTATAAACCTGTTTTTAGCCTAATAGATGGCCACCTTACAATAGAACTGAACTCAAGTCTTGTTTTGAGTTTAAACCTCACAGCCTGGCTGTTAACAAGAAGTTTTTACTGTAGTCCTGAACAGTTCAAAGGTCTCCACACTGTAGTTATGTAATCCGTCTGTTTACTCCACAAAGATTAGGCTGTAAAAGCTACACTAAAAATGTCTACTGATTGTAGACTATGTAACCCCCACCAAAAAAAAAATAAAATAAAATTAAACCACTAGTCAACAAAGGCTAGGGTTTCTTTTTGAAGTGACTTTTTGGACAGGCATTATCATGAGAAGCTGTCAGACTGTTCCCCACAGAACGGCGAGACTAAAACTGACACTACACCTGTGCTTTTACATTTTATGCTAATAGTTAGTGAGCAAGAGTGAGTTAATGACGGAGCCCGGCAAATAACAAAAATGTAATTTTACTTAAGCAGTTTATCAAACAGATTTGCACCCAGTAAGTGCTCCTGCTGCTAGTTAAGACGGCTTTATTCTGTCTGACAGCTGCCGCTGGACCGCAGCTCCGGCTAAGCTAGCTTAAGTGTTAGCGCTAGCTGCTAGCACTGACGTTTGGCTCTCTGTCGGCAGCTTTCCTCTTAAAAAAATTAAAAGGCTTACCCATGACTCTGACCAGGACCTTTCCAGTGAACCCGGCCCATCCCGAACCTTGGTCGTAGTAAGAGTTAAAAATGGCGTCGATAATGAAAATACAGGGAACTCTTAGAGCCACATCCAGCAAAGCTAAGGCCTGCTGGCCTAACCGGGCTTGGGTGGACGCCATACGGCTACAGCGTTGGCGTTGTAGTCCCGGTCAGCTCCGGTGTTCCATGTAATACCAAGCTGTGTAAAAGTCCTCCAAACAGACGCCCCTGTCGTTTCCAGATTTGTTAGGTATTACATCTGCTCGGGAGATGGCAAGTTGCTGGGGCTCGCCATGTTAGCCTGCTCCAACCTCCTGTTGCTTCTCTTGTTTCTGTAAAATAATGAAATCCCAGTTTTCTCCCAGTAGGCAGTCTTTAGATGTCAGGCTGTTCCAGTAGATCCTGAGTTTGGTAGTTTAAACAAAATCACGGAGTTATCAATGAAAACGCGGTTTCTTTCTGTTTAAGTCTGAGAACTAGAACCACTGAAATTGTTTGCTTATTCAGGCGTAATAACGCTACGTAGAGTATCTGCGTCTGTGGGTGTGGCAACTGACGTAACAAGTTTCACATAACTCTTCTTATGGCAGGCTGTTTTGACATAACTAGAAGCGCTGTCCTCTCTAGAGTTACATTTGATGATCTCCAAAATAAGATTATTCCTAGAAATGTACATATAGATATCCTAAATTAAAATTTTCTTAGCAAAAAATATATTTCAGGCTGCAAAAATATAATTGTACTAATAAGAATAAACTTTCCAATACCTAAAAAAATTTAAGTGGCCCTTTTGACATTTTAAATAGGAAGAATGTTTATTATAGATAGGAAGAATGTTATTTTAGATATCTCGAAGTAAAAGCCCAATACACATGAATGGGAAATGTGATGTAATTTGCACTAGTAAGAATTACATTTCAGCTATCTGAAATGTATAGTTTAGATAGGAAGAATGTTATTTTAGGTATCTGAAATGTTCATTTTGACTAGAAAGAAATGCATTTGAGACATCTGAAATATATATTCAGTCAAGCTAATAAATGTCAAAACAAGTGCCATACCTACTCGTCTTAACCCTAATTTCAAAATGATCCCTCGAAAAATACAAAAGTGTAACACATTTTAAATTTCAAGTCATGTGAATATAAGGTATTTACTGTAAGAACTCTTCAGATGTCAAACTCAGTTTAGTTAGTTTTTTTTCAAAGGAGTTGATCATAACCGAGAGCAACATTTAAGAAAAACTTTCAGATTTGAATATGGACTCGATTTAAACAGAACAGGAGTAGAACGTCTGAAGGTTCGTAAGGGTTTGTTGCCCTCCAGGGCTGATATAGACCCACCGAGAAAGCAGTAACTTTGCCTCTTCATGTTGCACCATTTGATCTAGAGCAGGGGTTACATGCCTCTGCTTTTTGTGGACTGTAGCTCAGTAGTCAATACAACCATCCCCCACAAACTGACATTAACTGACTGACATTAAATAAAACAAAAAAGGAGGTCTGCCCTAATCTAAACTGTAAATGTCATTTGCTGGACTAGATAACTAGGATTATTTCTGCCAAGTATGTCTGTTTATTCTCTGAAGAAGACAAAGTAAAATGCAAGGAAAACATTATTTAATCTCTAATTTTTTTTTTTACCTTTACCAATAGTGAAAAATATACAGCTTTTAGTAAATTATCCATTAACGCATTTAAACTGTATGCCCATTTCTTTTTTACTTATGTTTATTTCAAACCGTTTCACATCAATGCACTATTATATTCCCTGCAAAGTTATTTTAAGTGGATCAATATATTTTGAATAAAGGAGCATTCACTTTAAAATGTCTAAGAGGTCGCCACTTTGTCTTCCAATTTTGGTAATCATCTCTAATCAGCATTGAATGTTGTAGGAATAAAAGCTGGGGTTAATGCGTTGGCATTTTAGGAAACTAAATTCAAAGATTTCTTCTAGAAATAACCTAATAATGCAGAGATTATAAAATATATCTTACATATGTTCCCATGTATCTGTCCAATCTTTGATATCTGAAGGCTGGTTGGCATATCAAAGATTATGCTTTTTTTTTTTCTAAAGTCAGACATTTAAAATATATCAGCTAAACATAAAAGATTATGCCGAATTTAAATTGATTGGCCATAACAAATATTTTTAGTTTTCTAGTAACACAAAATTTGTTTTGCTGCAAAATGTAGAAACAAAGTTTTTTACTCTAAAAGCAGCTCACATGATTAAAACTGGAAAATAAAGGATAGTCTTGCAGTACAAGTTCCATTTGTTTATGTAAAATTATATATTCCTCATTTTTTTATGTAAATTATATGCTTGATTGTGTGTATTTATCATCTAATCACCAATATAAATGTAATGTTTTAACTACTTGGCAACTCTGCCTTTTCTGATTAGTTTTATTTCAGCGCTAACGACCCGAGAAACAGGAAGAAAAGATATCAAAGTCATAAACACTTATACATTTGTTCAGAATTAAACATGTATATGTTTTCTATGTGTTCAGTTGTTTATTTCTACAATCTCTAGTTTGTACTTGTGTTTCCATTTTTGACAGCAGGACAACCAAAAAGGGAAACTAGGAAAACAAAAAATAGGACATAAATATTTCCATCAATATGGATATTCATGTCCTTGTATAAATCATTGATTTAAACGTCTCCCCTGTCTGCCTTATAGAGGCATCAATGCAAAAGGGAAGATTTTTTTTTTTTTTTACTGCTGCGATTCGGAGATATCAGAATATTTCATTTTAGAACATTTTTAACTCATACGTTTATTTAAGCACAAAATAAACACAAATTCATATCAGAGCACATCTGTACATGTTTTTATTATCAGCTGGAGCTGAAAAACACTTTGATGGTGTTGTTGTAAATTGAGTTGGCTAACTCCACTGGATCCTCCTCCCTCGCAGCTGCCATCACCTCTAAAACTTGTCTGAAAAAGAAAAACATTTCATATAAAGCCAACTTCATTTTTACCCTCTAATTTACCCAAGAAGAAACTCACATGATGTGACAGGGCTCATTTCGGTCCTTCAGGCAGTGTCCTGCTTCCCATTTCTTCTTCGTGGGAAACGTTGTTTTAACATATTTAGAGCCAGCGTGAGTGTTTTTCACACCGCACCATGGAGCATCTGAAGGAGAAACACCAAAAAAGATCCCTAAGAACTATTATGAACTATTAATAACTATATATATATAAGAACTATTATAAAGTAATAAAGTAAAGTCATCATACTATTGCTTAATTAGGTCTAAGAATGGACAAAATAAAAATAAGCAAACAGCAAAGGAAGAAATACAAATTAAAAAGTAATAAAGGCATTGTTAAAAATGTATCACACTTCATTTTAATTGCCTTAAAGTGTGATATAATATTCTATTCTTAAACGTCATGAGTTTATTGTCCTTAAATGAAAAATAGTCATAATTTACTGAACCAGATTACCAGATTTTTGTAATGTGTTTCACGCCATAAATCGAGTTCCTTATATAAATAATCTTTTCTGTAATACTCAAACTCATCAAATATGGCTGTGTATATAACAGTATATTTAAGCATAGCAGTTGTCTCACCGGTTTCAATCATGAGCCGCTCAGTGGGGATAGACTTCATAGCTTCAATATTGGCCTCTGTTTTCAAAGAGCTGAGAAATTGGAATATTATCAATAGTTTAATGAATAAACAGCAACATTGTTTGTACAATACGCCTAGAAAAAAAACTCCCCATGCTTGGTTTTTATTATAGATTATTTATAAAACCTTTTTATTTCTATTTCCTACTTAAGACGTGTGATTAATCAATTATAATAAGAATGTTTTTTTTTCCGCATCATGCTATTAATATTTTTTTAACATACTATGTCAGTTTCTTTCATTAAACTACAAATAAAAGCTAAAAAAAAGTTTAAAACAACATATTGTTTCTGTAGTTATAGCTGAAATTATACTATATAATCTGACTAAGGATGAGAAGTGACTCTAATTAGCAGTCAGATGGAGTGAAATTCAAATATTGAAGTTTAACAGTTAGAAGATCTACTGACCATCCATTTATTCCAATATAAAGGTCCAGGTCAACGAGTGCAGCAGCATCCTCCGCTGATCCATCGAACGAGTGGACCTGTAGGAGAAAACCTGAACCATTTATCTGACTGTGATTCTTATCAACCAACCAGATTTAAAGTTTTACAGAAATAATGATGAAAATAATTCACTAAATGACTAAAGAATATTCTTCAAGCTAGATCTAATCAAACTGTGATCAGAAATGTATTGATAGAGGTAAAGAAAAAAAAGTAGATGAAAATCAGCTGTTTTCTCACCACTCCTCCAGGACATCGGTCTCGATTTCTCTTCATGATTTCTATAAAAAAAATAAAAAAAAGAATGTTATTTTTCTCTTTAGTAAGATCAATGCCTGGTGTGAAACTCGTTTTCTGCAAATAAATACCAATGAATTCCTGATGGGAGTTTCTGCAGTGGAGGAACATGGGCAGCTTGGTCTCCTCAGCCAAGTCAAACTGCTTCTCAAAGTATCTGCAAGAGAATAGAGAGAAAATAAACAAAACACATCCGTTTTTCTAGAGCCAGGATATATGTTTCAGTTATGAAAACAGCAATCTTTCACTTTCCTATAAGGTTATTTGAAGCAAGTGCTAATTTGTGGCTAAATTCTTACATAGAAAAAAATAAAATTGTTGGAAGTATGCACACGTTTTATATTAGATACGTTCCAATATTTAAATATCATAAGAAACCTACTTTAGTTGAGTCTCTTTCGGGCAAAACTCCAACCTATCAAAATCTGGAACATGAAAAAAGGCAAAAATAAGAAACAAAAGGTCAGCTGTGATCTGCTTGAGAATCCTTGAACAGAGGAAATAAAAGGAGACTTCTAATAGGAAGGGGAAAAAAAAGAGTGATAAATTCAACATCCATTTAGACCCACCTAGGCCACACTCTCCAATGGCCACCACCTTTCCACTGTGTGCCGCTGCCAGCTCCTTCAGCCCCGACAGGTACTCAGATTCTCCAGTTTGCTCAAACTCACTGCAGCGAGTCGGATGGCAACCAACTGTGGAATAAAACTCGCCTGCAATGAAAAGGGAACTGCTTTTATATACAGACCCAGCATTTGAAAAATAATCACAGCAACAGGGCTGATTCTAACCTAACTGAATAAGGAATATAAAAACAGGCGTATTGGGATTTTTTTTATGTGTTACGTTCCACACTCTTTAATAGTTGTTACCTCGGGTCTCAGCCAGTTTGACAGCTTCCTTGCTATCTTCAAGGCTTCCTCCTGTGATCATAAACTGCAACACAAGAAAAGATTATTATTAGTGAAAAAAGACATGAGATTTATCTTAATTCTGGGTAGTAATATGAACATGGACCCAAATGCACAATATCCTCCATCAAAGTGATAAATAGCAAACAAACCTTTTCAACTCCAACTCCGAGAGCCCTGCTGATAATCTGATCAAAGTCATCTATCAGAAAAACAACAGAGATTATCTAAATTAATATTAAAGAATATTGATATTACGCACACTGATCTTGGGAAAACAACAAACATCCAATATATTTTACCACCCTTCTAACACAAGAAGCCGAGTATCAGGTCAAACGCTCAGGAGAAGGAATTAATCGATAATTTAGCACATGAGCAGGTTAGGGTTGCAACTAACTATTAATTTGCAAGTCGAGTATTCAGTTAATTATTTCTTTGATTAATAATCAGATAGCAAAACATTTTTTACAGACTAAAACCAGGTGAAACTAAACATTTTTTTCCACTTGAGGAGCTCTGAATAGAGCATATTGATGAAATAAAACATTTTTTAAATCTTAAATTTAAAAAATGTTTAAGTATTTTATTTACTATTTTTATATAATTACTGCTCTTAAGTGGGTTGCTCTGTCAGCTAAAGGTATGTTTTACAGGCTCTATACTCAAGTAGACAGTTAATAGATTACTAAATAAGTTGATGATTATTTCAATAATGGATATATCATAATACGATTAATTGTTTCAGCCTTAATATATAAAGAATTTAACTGAATGAAAGTATTTGTCTAAAGTAAACTGACCCTCAGTTGATCTGACCTTCTACCAGCAACTCCCTTCATCTCAGCTGCCCAGATGTAGAATTTAGTACTTCAAACGTTATACAATCTGATCAGCCCTCAAGTCAGGGCACATGTTCTTCCTTCAAACCCTGTTTGAATAAATTTATAAAGACAAGATCGATCTTTTCTTTTGTTGATAGAGCTAAACAGTTGGCAATCAGCATTACAGGCTGTAATGGGAAATTTAGAAAGTAGCTCTTTACTTCCATGCAGTATAACATCACATAAAAATTCAGTCTCTCCTCACAGCTGCAGGCTGACTTCTGCACACAGTTAGCAGAGCAGAGGAATGCTCTGACACAGGTGGGGGGAAAAGTTAGTGTAGGTTCAAGGTCCTGTCTTTACAGTCTGACTTTCTGAGAAAGAATTGTAACAAGGGTCATCCAGGCTAGACGTGAAGGCTCTCCGACATCAATGCGTCCGTGGGGCCTTTGTTATGTGATACATCCTGTAAACAGCTGCTGTATATAGTTACAATGCTCCCTGTTTTGTGTGAAAACATATTGGAAGCCATTGAGAGAAACCTCATGGTTGTGATCTTTCTCCTTATGTAGAGTCAGCAAAGACCATCAATCTCATCTGTATCATTTTTTTTCTCTAGAACGCAGGGCGTCAGTCGTGGCTCTACCGGTTTGGAAATATGTCATCAAAAAATCAGTAAGAGACGGACACCTTTACTAGGACTTCTAATGCTGTTTGGTGGTGGGTTATTTTTGACCATCACTTCCTGTGTTTGTATTTGCCACCTTACAGAAGTGTTTAGTGTTTTAGATAATCAGAAAATGTTTTCACATCAAGCCTGAAAATTTATAAAAAATAGAGTTTTTTATTTATTTTTTTCTTTATTAATAGAAAAAAAAGTGAACAGCAACATAAAGAAACCTTAGAAAAGTGATAAACATTCAAAGGAAAATCAGGCCTACTAAATATCTCGGGTGCACCATTGACTGATCTGGGGAATTGGTAAAAAAGCTGAGACACACAGGCCTCACTTTCAAGTAAATGAAGAGTTGTTGTTTTTTATAGTGGCCTAGTCAAAGTCTGAGTGAAAGTGCTGTATGGTGATCCAAGATGAACTACTTCTGCATCGTCTGTGGTCTCCATATATAATGAATTAGGGTTAATTCTCTTCAGTGAATGCATGGAAACACTAAACAATGCCTCACCATCATGTTTCTGCTTCCCTCTGTAAAGTCCCCTGAACATGGGATCAGTCAGGTTCACACCAATATCTACAGGAGAGGGTGAAAACCATCAAATTGTTAAAATGACAGTGTGTGATTTGTTTGACTTTCAGCATTCTGATTCATTCTACTCAGACAGATTCTCTCATATAACATAACACCATGTTTACTGCATGGACAAGCAAAAATAGGGAGTAATTGCAAAAACTAAAAATGCAGCAATGTACATTAACACAAAAATGCAGGATTTGGATTTTCTGATGCATTTAGGTAGGAAACACTGCTTAGTTTACTCTTTAAAGCCGCAGTAGCTTTAAGAAGAACGCCAGACAATTTGATATACATTAAAATCTCGATAGATTGACTTTTATTTTTAACTTTAGTAATAGTATTCATGACAAACATCACAGGAGCTTCAGCTTTAAGGGGAAAGGGGCTGAAATGTGTTAAAAGAAAACTAAACCAGGTGAAAGGAAATGACGCAACGGCTATGATTCGCTTTGTATCTACGATTTATTTACAAACATTAAAATGCCTCACCAATGAATTTGTGCTGTGCCATCGTTTTTATAATTCTACAGAGAGCTCCACGAGCAGAATTCGCCATTCCCACATCCTTTTACCGTAATAAACGTGCTTACACGTGCACACCAAATCTGAAACACAATGTCAACAGCTCCTGATATCTTCCCGCAATGTTATAGCCTACATCGAAGTGTGAAATAATCATGCACAGCAATGCAACATTCCAACAGCTCTTTTTATGGGAAAACTAAGTAGATAAGAACAAAATAATGCGTAATATTTTTTACCATTACGGTACTGACGTCGACGCTTTCAAACTCCCAGGATCCTTTGCGCAGGCTCGGTGGGAAGGTGACAGCGGACGGCGAAAATGGCCTCTGCCTTTCTTACTCACCAGCAGAAAGTGCTGAGGCTTTACAAGAAGTCTCTCAGGCACCTTGAATCGTGGTGCATATTTCGGTAAGAGTGCTGCTTATATTTGGGGGCTTTACAGAATAATGTTAATAAACAGCTTTCCTGAGATGAATTGCTCTTCCTGCAATGCTAAGTTAGCATAAGTAAGCTAATAACTGTTAGCTTCCCAGGTCATTCATTCCTTAAACCATTTAAACACTGTGTTGTCGGCCTTATTATATTTTAAAAATGAATATACTCCAGTCTTTGCAGTCTTATAATGAATCTATGTCATACCCTGCTTTGATGGGTTTGTTAGGAGTTTGTTTGTTGCTCATTAGCGCTCACTAGCTTCCAGCAATATTTATGCAGAAGCTTCTCCAGCTTCTATTAAACTTTGTCCTACCCAGAACATAAACATTATTTTTTGTTCTTTCGATAAAGTAATTCACATATTTTAATATTATTTCTCTTTTTGCTCATATCAGTTTGTGAAAGGTACACATGTCAACACTAAAATATAGGATGCGAGATGTTTTAATTAAATAATTGTATGAAACATGCTTTTTTAATGAGATATTTCAAAATTTTCGGGATTATTTGTGTAATAAACAATATCTAGCATTTATTACTTCATTTACAGACAATTTAAGCCACTTTTTTTTTCTAAAGAACACGATTTCAAAAGTTACAAAGTTTAAGATAATCTGAAAAGCAATATTTGGTAGACTATTCTATTATTTATTACTGCAGGCATGTAAGCAGAAGTTTCAAGCTTTGCATGAAGCAAGTGTTTCATTCGAAACCACAAACAAGTTACTCATAATATGATTATGTGTAGAAGCATAAAAAAAACTTGAATTTCTTTGGAGACCTGTTTCTGATGTTGCATAAAAAACAGACAAGAATAAATAAAAGAACCAACATATGTAACTCTCTATGAATAACATCAAGGAATATGATATTTCCTGTTATATGTACATTACTGTAAAAATGTCCGTAGCTGTACATTGGTTTTTAATTCTCAAGGTGCACAGTTTTTATATTGTTAAACACTTTACAGTTGAGTATTTTATTCTTTATCTTCTTACTCTTTACTGATATGTTATTCTTATACATTTTTGTGTGACCACTTTTTTCTAAAATCTTTTTGCTGCTGTAAACACCAGCATTTCCCCATTAAAAGAAAGGTATTTTCTATTCTAAATCAATGACTTTGGTCAAATTCAGCCTTACTTGAAAAAAAGAAAATTAATGCATTCAGAGACACTTCAAACGGTACCTCTTAATGTCTTAAAAAATTATGTCCATCCATTTAAGTTAAACCTTTAAAAAATTGTGACCCGCTAAACAGAAAATACCTAATAAAAACAAAAATCTAGATGTTGTCATGAAATGTTGTGTGTTATATAACTGAACCTGTTTTATTTATTAGAATAAAGGTCAGATAATGATCTTCTGTTACAAATTTGCTCACATATCAAATCAGTTTAATTATAGAGGAAATGTCCTTGAAAACCATTATCTAACTAATTATGTTGTTATATAAAGAAATCTACTCCTCAGTTGCACAAAACATTTTTTGTATTGTGGGCTATAGTGTTTAGTGACTTAGCTCAAAAAGTTCAAAAAACGGCGGGCAATGTTTGATGACGGAATGAATAAAACATTTTTTATTTTGAAATCAAAAAAATTATCAAAAATATAGGGTGATCCTAGTTTTAAAAAAATAGTCTTCCTAATATAATGCAGCTATTACAATCTTTGATTTTTGAAATTGATTTCTTGTTCACCTTAAATTTTGGAGTATTTTCAAAAATACATTGCATTTTTAAAATGAAATACTATTTTTTTTAAGGCTTATAACGGGAAATATTTCAAAAATACATTTGCGGTTTGTGGTTTTATGTCTTTTCAAAAGCATAAACCTTTCAGTTGCAATTTTCTCAATTCCAGATGTTTAAGAAAAGAAAGCACAGAAGTGTCTCACTGTTGATTGCTTTACTTAGATTAAGTCATGGTACTTCACTTGTATTTCCACGTTTTCCTCAAGCTAGGTGACCTAGAAGTTCACTTTTCTTATCAATAATCATGTAAAAGTCACACTCCTTATTATTTGTATAAAACAAAACATTTAAGTATTCTGTTGTATTTTCCTGTCACAGAGATAAGTATCGTTTCTATGCCTGTATGCTTCGCGCTCGGTTTGATGAGAACAAGAATGAAAAGGACATGGTGAAGGCCACCAAGATGCTGAAGGCAGGTGAGGAGGAGTTCTGGGCCAACCAACATCCCCAGCCCTACATCTTCCCTGACTCTCCAGGAGGAACCTCCTATGAAAGATATGAGTGTTACAAGGTGAGAGGAGACTTAATAATGATGGCGTTTGCTTGATCTCTTGTTTTGTTGTCGTTTTCTGTTTACTTGAAATGAAGGCACTTGGCTTGCTATTTTAAGAGTCAGTTCCAACTCAATAGATTTCTTCAGTAGATTTCCCTTTACAGGTTAAATCAGTGTTTCTGTCTCTATAAGACCATATTTATGCAGCTGAATGTGTTGTAGAATCCTTTAGGTTTACATTTTGTATTATTATAGCAGGGAAAAAATCACCTAACTGTATAGAAAATCCACATTTCATTCTGTAGGTGACTGATCTGTGATGCTTTCTGTGATTGTAGGTCCCAGAATGGGTGCTGGACCATTGGCACCCTTCAGAGAAGGCCATGTACCCTGATTACTTCTCCAAGAGGGAGCAGTGGAAGAAACTGAGAATGCAGAGCTGGGATAGAGAGGTACGTCGGGGTGCAGTTCTTTCTCAGTTTTTATTTACCACTGTTAGGAAATGTTTCTCAATGGTACAGAAGTCTTAATTTTATCTCAATCTTTGCTTGATATTTACTTAAGTAAAAAAAAAATTTTTTTGACTAAAAAAGTAGAAAGCTTTACCTTCTCCGTTCATTTTTATTGTTCTGTTAATATCAGTAAAATTGTTTTTATATTGATCAAATTATTTTTTTCAGATCAATTCTTTCCTGTTTACAACGCTTATGCGACATCACTAGTATATCCACCAGATGGCGTCAAAGTTTAATGTTTAAACAGGGGAACCACATGATCCTTGTCTCGACTGGTTCCAGATAAACAAGCATCACCTTTAGACTGTTGATACAAAGGCCATTAGTAGACTTATCACTTTGCACACATTGTGTCTGTGGATCAAACCATTTGACAGAATATGCACAATTATTCGGCATCAGGGGAGCAGCTGTAACAGTAGGAGTCATCAGGGGATGACTCCTGTAATTTTTATATAAAACATTATTGAATCTTTTACAAAAAAGGTTAAATAGCCTATTTGTCTCAGAAACACAATCATTGTAGTTTATTTCAAGAAAAATATTCAGCTTCATCTAAAGAACTACCTGTACTATACAAATGGGGATTAAATTGTTTTATGTAAATGATCTCACATGGCACCAAAAATGACAGGAAAACAAAACCGATGTTCAATAACAGTACCACTCAATGTTTACCTTCGTCTTCCTCCAGGTTGCTCAGCTGGAAGCCGAGACTCCAGCAGGTGGCCCCAGGAGCGAGGCTCTGCCTCCTGCCCGCAAGGAGGGTGATCTACCCCCTCTGTGGTGGCAGTTTGTCACCCGTCCAAGGGAGCGCCCCACATAAACACCTTACCTGACCTGAGATGAGTCAGTCTGGCTATCTGAGGGGAAAAACGGCCCAAACACACAATGACAGCACCAAGACTGACTGACCCTTTGGTTCCATCTGTCTTTAGAGTCAAGCCTGGAGGAGTTCCCCTTTACAGGCTGCATGACAACGTTCACCACCTGTCTGAATTCACAGTTGATGACTCTGACAAGTTCTGTAGATGTTCCGATTAATACCTGTAATTAATAAAGAAATGTATGCTCAGTGTTGTGTGTTTGTTTGATAACGGTTGGCTTTAATGAAGGTATATTGGGGATTTACTGTTGTAAAACAAGACATGTTGAGCGATTGGAAAAACAAAAACATTTTAATTAAACTGTTTTAACCTCAGTTTTCCAGTATTTTATGCCAGTTACACTTACGTTTTTTTTTTTACCCTGCTTCAAAACAACAAACTAATTATACATATGATTGTATCTGATTTGTTCATTTAGCTCAAGCCAGAAGTATAAATGAAGTACATTCTTGTAAAAAAGGGGTTGTATTTAAATTTGAACATTCTGCTGCCTTTAAAGAAGAAATACTCATAAAGGAAAAAGCAAAGCTTGGCAGGGGATTTTTTTGTTTTGTTTTAGAAGTGAAAATGTATATTGCGCCAACAACACTGTTGGCAGTTCTCTTAAAAAGCTTCAGTGAAAATGTCCCGTCACTATGGCGACAGACGTCTGAAATTTCGTGGTCGGATCATCATGGTGACTGCCTTCAGAGAGTAGAAGTCTGAGTCCTTCCAGGAAAACCAGACGATGCCATCTGGTCCCAGCAGGTTGTGAGCTTTTAAAGAGTAACGGCCACCCTAACGGAAATAAAACAGACATATTTATCTACCATTAACAGTGCCACTTAAAACGGGTCTAAAAAAACAATTTAGAGAAACAGAAAGCAAAAAAAAAATACACATTTTATGGAATAATTAGTTTATCCTGTAAAATTTCCCTGACTTCGTCTGTTCTAAATATGTAAAATAAAGCTTAGAATATATAATTGCCTAATGTGTTCACTGTTGAAACTGCTTCATAAAAAAAAAAAAACTAATGTACATTTCACAGTTTTTCTGCCATCTCCAAGATTCTAAAAATAATCATAATGCCAGTCAATCTCTTGATTTTTTCATTAAATGCATTAATTAAATTATCCATGGACGGTTTCTAAAGTTTAATGTTTTTCTCAAGGAGCGATTGTTGTTGATTTCAAAGAACACTTGAACCCTAATCCTGACGGAAAAATAAATTCCATATTTTTCTTTACCTTTCTAATAAATACCTGACTGTTTATACAGTTAAAAGTTCTAAACAACATTTACCATAAAAGTGAGTGATATTTAAAACTTGTCATCACTCCATTTAACTGTATAAAACTTCTGAGTTGTAACTCCACAGCATAAGGCCACCATCATATATCCCAGGTGGTATTTTTTCTCTGACAAATGTTCAGTTTCCTTTTTGTGACAAATTTAGCAGATTTTGTTTTCTTTCCTCTCAAACTTTCTATTCTATTTTGGAGAAAAGCATTCTTTTTGTGACTCCATTTCCTTAAAAAAAAAAACTGTGCATAATGTCTTAACATGTCCATTGGTTTGCATTTTTGTGTGTTTTTGTGATATCCTTAACCGGTATGGTGCTTTTTTTTCATGTGTGTAACTACTTTCCAGACTTCAGCTAAAGGATGAAAATGAGCAAAATTCAGAATAATCATGCTGGAGTTTATTGAAGCCCTTTAAATGTTAACAGGGATGAAGTCAAGGACATCATATATCATAAACAAACTATTTTTTTTAGCATTGGTATCATGGTGTATAAGCTTCCATTGATCCCATTGCAGCATTTCATATTTTACATTTTGTCTGAATATTCTTTTTTTCCTTAAATGTTTAAATCTAATATTACCACAGACCATACTGAGATATACCTGCTGTAAATGTTGCTGTGTCAGACATACCTTGTAGTAAACTCCATTAAGGTTGGCGTAGAAACACTGGTGGAACCACCAGCCTGCATGGCTGATTTCAGCACAGATGTTGCCTGTGTCAGGTGTGCTGAACCCATGTTGGTCATGATACCAGCCGAAGGAATCCTCCACTGTCCCACTGAAACCTGAAACATGGAGGCGATACTGGTTCTCTTCATCATCTATCCTGTAGAAAGAGGAAACCAAAATATTTACTATTTCTTGCTGTTTAACTCCTGATGGATGATATGAAAAAGTAGTATATACCTGAAAGACTGATAGAGGGCGTGCCTGTGGACGTGGCTCCAGTCCTGCATGTCAATGCGGAGGCTGTAGTGACCCTGGTTGGACAACAGGTGAACCTGATGGTTTCCCAGCCAGTGTTCTCCTCGTGGTTCACCGAAGCCATCTCTGTATTCGGCCCAGCCTCGGTTAAAGTTCACTAAGCCGTCACGCCTGCGCTGAAATACTGTCCAGCCACCACCTGATGCACACATGACCATGATTATCAGTCAGATTAGGGTGAGTTTAGCTACACATGCCCAGTTAAGAGATGCAGGGCAAATGTTTGTGGCAAACAGAGCTTCAAAATGAAAAAAATGTTGAGGTATCTTCAACATTTTGACTTCAAAGAAGAAAAATAAATCATATGGCAATTTTATAAAAATCAAATGACACAATTATGTTTAAAGAAAACATAAAAAAATTATTTTTCACCATCTGTCTCCATGTCGCAGTACACAGGAAAGGTGGTGCCTGGTGACATGACAATGGTGTAAACTCCTGAACGGCGAACGCCATTGTGATACAGAGAAGTACAGTCTGATGGACAGTAGGACAGGTGCTGTCCACCTGAGAGAGACACGGACAAAAAAAAACAAAGAAATGTCAAAAAGCAACTGCCAGCATCGCACAATGCTTTTCAACATATTCAGAGCTCTTAAACCTTTACAAACAACAAATTCAGACTTTTTTTTTTTTTTTTTTTGTGACCCACTTAAAGTAGAAACTGTAAGAATGTTGGTACATCATTCAATTTTTCCCCAAATTTTTAAAGGTACATATTTTAGAATATTACTGTCAGTTAGCATTTTCTCCTATTTCTAATCTTCTCTTAGGTATGTATACATTTTACAAGTCCTCCAGACCTGATGTAAGATCAGACAGCTGTTATCCAAATCATGTTTTTTACTAAATTACTAAATTTGTTGTAACTTAGAAGCAATGTTCAATTTCTTTAGGCTACAACATTATATATTATGCAACTCTGCCATTTTTATTCCCTGATGACAGATCTATTGGTCACTATACTTGCAGATGGCATGTCAGTATTCAGGGGATGCTGGTTCAATTTTTTTGTCATTTTGTCAAACAAAAGTGCAGATCAAGCTACTATTGAAATAACATCTGGAAAAGAAAATGGATGGAAAGAAAGGAGGTTCAGCAATATATGCTGCTTGAAACTCTTCTTTGGTAAGACATGCATTCAGTTCAGTTATCACACAGAATGTGAAATGTATGGGTCTGTCGGAATTCATCAGAGAGATTCCAAAACAGTTAAAAAAAGCATTCCACTGGACTTTGTTTCCAAGTTTGAAGACTTTTCTCTTCCCATCCAGGATGCTTTTTCAATTCAAAATGTCAGAAATAGCTTTGAGTTCAAGATGTCAGAAATAGATTTGAGTTCAAGGCTTTATAGAGTTGACCAAAAACAAAGCATTGTTTTGGCTTAGAAAACATGCAAATTGAACCAGACAATAGGGCCCGCCCCATAGACTTCCTATCCCTACAGTTCAATTTGCATGTTTTGTAAGCCAAAACAAGGCTTTGTTTTTGTTTTTGATTGAATGATATGTAGTTGAGTAAAGGGATTTTTTTTCTTTTGCTTCAGTAAACATTATGGTTATGAGTTAACTCTACTAGAACCTGGAAAGAATTTAACATATAAACGGTTTGTAGAAAGTTTGTAGAATACATTTTTAATTGAATAAGACTCTATACTTAAATTTAGGTATGACCACAGATACCTAGGATCTGTTCTATGTGAGCTTGCAATAAGTGATTTTAAAGAACTCAAAATGTGCAATTTTAGTTGTTGAGATCAAACTGGCTTCAGATTTCTGAATTTCCGAAGGAAAGTGCTTTTGCACAGAGATTAAAATGGATTGTTGTTGAGCTAAACATGGGTTAAAAATTACTGGTTGCATAGAAGCAAACAATAATAAATGTTTTATGTTCTATTTTTATATTTGTAAAACAGTTATGTTACATGGACATCATGCAGCTGCAAACTCACCACAGTGCATGTGTACCTGGTGCCAGAGTGTTTCTCATGCTGAGGGGCGGAGTAGTCTCAATCACATTGATAGTGCAGCCACTGTTGTGACTCATGTGCTGCATGGTGGCAGACAGGTTTCGAAGCTGTGTCTGGAGCTCGTAAAGCAGCGCTGCATGAACTTGGAGCAGAGTATCGGCCTCTGCGTGACGCAGCTCCAAGAAATTCAAGCGATGGCCCAATGTTGAGTTGATTCTGATGCTGTCTTCACCCTGTTGGACACGAAGGAATAAGAAAACACCATAGCTGTAGGGTCATTTGAGGTTGCAACACTCATGCAGTTTTTTAAACAGCTTTGTCCCAAACAATACTCACACCCCCGGCAGATTTAGATGTGAAAATAATTTAATTCAACCAAGAAATATGCTTTCGATACAGATAATAAAGAATAAAAAACAATGAGACAAGGAATATTTTCAAATAAATATCTATTTTATATTAATTTAATGACAGAATCATAGCCTTCACATCATTTTTGGCCAAAAAATGAATTAAACTAGGGCTGCATGATGCAGGGAAAACAAATGATCGTGATAAAGTTTGTTTTATAACTGATGAAAGTGATTGGGATTAACCCACATTTAAGTTTTTTTTTTTTTTCCATCATCACAGTTTTCCCTTCTCCTGTTTCCGAGCAATAGCGTTAAACAAAGGAAGGAAACAGTCCATCCATCTTTCCTAAACAGACAATGACATTGTATCATCCACCGCTTAATCAAGTAGTTCCTGGAACTGCTCACAAGCTTCCTACATTTAATCTGCAGGTATTTTTATAAACGATGTTTGGTGAATTATGTGTCAGGTTGGATTCTATTCAAATTTGAGTCAAGACTCTGTTTGGTTGGGTAATTTTTTGGCTTTAACATGTTCTGTTACTTTCAATAAGTTGCTTTCAATAAGGGGATTCCTTTTAAATAATTGTTTTAGGTTTAGGTTTAGGTTTGCAGAGAAGGGGTCTGACATTTCTTCCATTCAAAGCCTGTATGAGTATAGGGCCCAAAAATAGCATCTAACATTTCTGCATCCTGAGTCTGTTCAATCTTTTAACCTTAAGGAAAGCGCTAGACTTTGCACAAAACCAGCCACCACAAAACAGTTCATTTCCTCAGCCTATTAATCTGTTAAAATCAATAAACACCTCACAGCCAGGGTAGTCAGACAATTATACTTGGATTTACTCTCATCCCAAACAAGAATGTACTCCTGTGTATGTGGATAATATTCTGTGTTTTAACATCCTTTAAGCATGCTTTGTAAATAGTTTGGTTATGATATGAGCAATGGAAAAACAAAGCCATATTTAAAATTTAAAATTCAATCTGATTCTTTTACTTTTTTCTTTAAAAGTCTTGTTGAACACTTCTGATGTGAAATGCTCCCTTAGGGATGTTTGAGCCTCCTGCTGTATGTGTTGATAATTCTACAAACTTTGGTCTTGGATATTAAGTGATCGTCAAAATAAATACTAGCATACAATGAAAAACCCTATATTATTAAGGGTCCATTGTATAAGATGTGAAATTAGGATGTGCATTGAACTGTATACCTCTTTGAACTAAGGCCCATTGTAATATACAGCATTAACAAAGGTAAAGTGGGATGGCTTTAAATGATTAAGTTAAATTAACGAAATTAATATTTTCAAAATAAAAGCATTTTGAATATTGCACATAATCCTGCATATGACCCTACAATGAGCTTTTTCATATATCTATCATCTAGATATGGAATAATAAAATGAAAAACAGGTTGTTGGATAAGAAAACTTTCTTGCACACTCCAGGCTTACTAACTCAATTAAGACAATTGGAAGCGTGTGGGGAACGAAGCCGGAAAGGATTGTCAAAGTGTCAGCAAGAGTCTGAAGGATATAAGTGCCCTGACTAAAAGGTCTCCAGCTAATCCTGTTAGTATTCAGGGTTAAGGAGGACTTAAAGGGTGTGAAGACGGGGAGATAAAGTTAGACAGGGAGAGAGATAAAAGGTCTAGATAAACAAAGATAGCATAATATCCTTTCTTCTACATGTTTTGTTCTCATATAATGAAAGAAGCAACACAGATTAATTCACTTATTTGAAACTCTTCTTCCTGATCTATCTACATCTACTATCTGACTGATACAGATCCAGTTACTGAGTAAAGCAATGGTGAATTCCTTGCTCTTTCAGAGATACATGGCACCATTTATATAGCATCTCAAAATGTGTAAGTTACACATTCCTCTACAATGGCCATATATTTCAATTTAAGGATAAGAAATAAAGAGAAGATATTGTATCCCTTACTTCTGAAGCATCTAAACACAGATTTCCCCGTGTTATATCCTCACTTCTTTCCTTACCACTTACATGAGGGAAAAGCAACATGCAAAAGTGCATGAATGGCTGCGAATATGTCGTCAACCCAGATCTTTTGGAATATTTATCAAACTCGTGACCAAAAATCTAAAAAAATAAAAAAGGTTGGGGGAAATGTTTTCAAGATTTCGGCTGGAAATATCTTTTTTAGATAAACGTATCCTGTATCACACCGGAATTCATATAGAAAGAACAGTTATTGTAAAATCTGAAGACGATGTTTGGTTGAGTCGGCTGCAAAAACGTGGTAAAGTTCAGACTTTTACCGATATGTTTAAACAGTTTTTTTGTCCCCTAGGATAATATATATATATATATATATATATATATATATATATATATATATATATATATATATATATATATATATATATATATATATATATATAGATAGATAGATAGATAGATAGATAGATAGATAGATAACAACAACAAAATAAGGAATCTGGTTATGCCTTGGGTTTTATAGTGGTGAAGCTGTTTGCATGTCTTTTTTTAAACAGCAAGAAGATACTGGGCTCATATACCTTCTGCAGTCCTGCTTCCCAGACTTCACATTTTCTTCTTTGCTTGCAGTTTATTTTTATTTTTTTTTTAGGTATAATGTGGCTGTTAAGTCAAAATACCACAAGTTAAGGCTGTACTTATTTTTTTTTTTCTGTGTAGAACAACCTGTTTAGACTTTACCCTGCATCTCCCCCCATGACTGTTGCAAATAGACACCAGCTCCTCCACACCTGTGCTATAATAGATTTAACTAATCTTTTGGTTGTGGCTTGGAAATGTTCTAGATACTTTTCTACAAGTGCAGAGAAATGAGAAATGAGGCCACCTGAACACATTTTTGTTGAGCGGAGTGATATTTTATAGGGTTAGAGCATGACTGGACTGCATTTTTTTTTCGGGCGCATGACTTTTGATGATTTCCATCATTCTTATTGGTTGAATCTATTAAATCTATTCACATGGATAACTGTTTTCTTCTAGATGTTTTGGTAAGAGTTAGTTTTTTTAATTTTTATTCAAAAGAAAATATCTTTCTCTAGACTGTGATAGATAGGCGACCTGTCCAGGGTTTATCCCCATTGGGTATCTCACCTACTGACAGCTGCAGAGAAGCACCAGTACCCCTCGCAACCCCAGCAGGGATAAACGTGACAGAAAATGAATGAATGAATGAATGAATGCATGGATGGAGCATTCTCTAGAACACATTTAGTTTATCAGTAGGGGAAGCTTATTTTAGGGCTGTCTTAGATGTTTACATTTTCTACCATGCTCTCCTTTCTTTTGGACGATTACAATATTTTTCCAGCTTTAAATAGAAAATGTAGACTTATTCATTGGTTGTTCCTGGATTTTTTCTAAACTTTCTAAATAAATTCTTTTTTTATCCAAAGGGTTTCATCTTAGGTCGTTTAAATTTGCACAGATTGTAGAAATAAATATAGATTTTAAACATGATCCTGGAAACACGAATTGTTCCAACAAGCCATTAAAATACCTAAATTATTATGACATTCATAGCCATGAGGGGTTACAAACTTTCTGGAAACAGATTTAATTGTATCTAATGGTGAGACTGCTTGAGTCACCAAATTGTGTCTTTATCAAGACTAAAGGTGGGTAAATGTTGATAGGGGAAGCCCTCTGCAGTCATGCTTATACCATCACTTAACGGGGCGTGGTTCCATCCAGTCAATGTGTTATTTCTAAAAGGGTGGTTTCATGACTTAACCTTTTTAGTTCCTCATTTATAATCTCTTTTTTTTATGGAATCGATAGATATAAATACATCAAACTCTCAGGTTTTAGTAAATTTACCTGGATTTCCAGGGCCTTGACTCGATGTCGGTGGTTCCTAACCTCCTCTTGCAGCTCAGACATCGTCTCCCTCAGCTCCTCAAGCTGCTCCTTTCTGTTCTGGTTCTCTTGAAGCCAGAATGAAATCTCATCTGTGCAGCGAAACATGTCCGGGCAACGTTTTTCTGTCGATCCTACCTGAGGCAGAGTTGCCATCAGCCGACATTGTCCATTTGGCGTCAGCTGGCTGCTGTACTCACCACATTGTGTCTGGTTCAAAGTTTGGTCGGTGGTCCCATTGACACCATCAAACTCAATCTTTATGACGTTTGGGGCATCAGGATTCAGGTCAGAATATGTTTCCAGGATGGAGGAAGATGGATGCCAGTCGGCATCCTCATAGGTTCCGTGGTTTATATCGGGTACATTCCAGTTTGTCTCCATCTGCATGTCTTGAACATCCCTAGGAGTCCGGTTTTTCTTTTTTGGAACCTTTTCCTTAGATTCTGGGATTGTTTTATGTTGCTCATCCTGCTGCCCAACTTCAGAGTGTTCATTCAATTCCAAAAAGTCATTTCTGGCATAATGGAAGCACCAGCCAGTGAGCAAAAAAGTCCTTAACACTTGTTCTAACCTCATGTTAAAATTCTAGTAAAATGCTGTCTCTGGCTGCTGTTGACTGTAATCCAAAGTAAATCCAATTCACTAGTGTAATTAGTTCCGGGATCAACATCAGGAAAAAACATTATAGCCGCAGAATGACGTCCAGACCAAATTCAGGTACTATCTCTGATTTGGGTTCATAGAGATCTGATGATGTTTACAAAAGTCTATTTTTCTACACTGAGAAGGGGTTAACTCCTTTAAAACCTGGGCTGTATAAAAGCCTGTAAAAGAAAAACAACACAATTCCCTCAATTTGTCAACATGACTCTGCAAACAAATTTGTTTCATCAAATATTGTTAATAAAGCAATTTATGTTCAAAATAGCTTAAAAGATTTATGTCAAGTGAACACTTTGATCAAGAAATAAACTTCTCAGAGACATCATTAATGAAGTTTTCTGTCAGATATATATCTCTGAATGTCAATTTCCAAAGCATAACATTTAAAAATTGGATTTAACAGGGATAGTCCTACCTGTAGCCATGCCATGAATTCAACTCAGTGTAACAACATACAGCCCCGCTGTAAAACCTTTGTGTGTGTGAGAGAGATAGTTAGTGTGTGAGTGGGTCCAGCACTGGGTATGACATCTTATCTCGATAATCCCATAAGTAGATTGGAAGCCATTTCCCTTAAAGGTAATAAATTAAAAGGAGCATCAGAGTAGGTTGTATACAAATTACGTTCAAAACACTACAACAGATTATTACAACAGATTATTGTATATCTAGCATGCATTTTAATAAAAAAAATTTGCTGATGTGTTTTTTATAATGGTTTGTTGACTTTATCTGCTTCCAGGCCTGTATAATTGTATCGTTTATTCTCTGTAAAGCATTTTGAATTACGGTGTGTACAAGTCTACTTCCAGAAAACTGTAAAAGTGTGGAAAGCCTGAGTTCCTTTAAATCAAGACTAAAAACACATTTGTTTGGGATTGCCTTCGACTGTTCTAGTTAAACAGTTCTACTGAAACTTTAGTTCAACTTTTTTATTTTCTTTAGTCCGACTGTTTTTAATGTTCTCTTTTGTTTCTGCATATTTTTTTCTTACTTGCTTTTATTCTGTTTTATTTTCCTATATTTTAATCATGTAAAGCACTTTGCATTGTCTTTGTACTGAATTGTGCTATACAAATAAATTTGCCTTGCCTTACATAGTCTTTGACTAAAATGTCTCAGTGAAGCAGAAGTCGGGCCGATTGGAAAATTTTCGCAGGACTGGAAAGTTGCCCCGAAAAGAGCAACAAATTGCACAGTGTAAGCCTGGCTTTAGGAGGCAGTACAGTACTGCAAGATCCACCAGCTGCAGTAAGCTGCTGGGTCCAGGGACATCATGTTAAATCATTAAAGAAATGAAACTAACAGTACTGAGAAAATAATTATGATGAATTTATCATCAGTTCTAGAATGTTCCATTGCTTTGAACATTCATTAAGCAATGATCAGTGTCTTTTTTGTTATAAAGTAGAATTACTGCGGTTCATTTCTTTTAAAAGGATGTTTTTCAGTACTGTTTTAATTAATTTGTTTTGCACTGTTTTCTTTGTTTATTTTAGAAACACTTAGATTCAACCTGTATGGATTTTCTTGCATGGCTTTGTGTTAGACACATTATCCATATACACACCTGGACAAAGTTGATGGTAGCCCTCATTTAATGAAAGCAAAAGCCATGGTCACAGAAGTGAGTTTTTTCACAGACACACAAGAAACAGGTCAAAGCTCACAGGGCTTGATATTACCATTTGAGTTAACATCCAGGCATCAGAATGCTGACAGCAGGCTCCTCTTATACCCCTAGGTTGATTTAACTACTTGCCTGCAGCTGTGAGCAATCAGATGTAGGTCAGGTCATCACAGGATCTCACTGATGTCATCTGGTGGAAGACTGAAAAAGCAAAAACTGCAACAAAAAAATACTGAATGTATTCTCAATCCGGGCTGCTCAGTTTTTTTGAGTTTTTACAGCACTAGTGGCTCGTTTTTCTGACAGTAGGCTGACAGGAAAGGAGGTGAGACATGCAGCAAAGGACCACAGGCCATATTCGAACCCGGGTCGGCCGTGTCGAGGACTAAGGCCTCCGTACATGGGGCGTGCACTGCACCACCTGCACACCCATCAATGAGGTATATTTGAGTTGAGTTAAACATGATTGCATTTATTAGCAAATAAAATTAGCAGAATTTTGATGTAAACTGATGTGTTCTTTTTCTCTGAGCACGGAGTCTTTAATGTACTGGACCAAATGGATGGGTTAAGGCTGTAGCTGCACTAATGGGTTTATATTTAGCTGGCTGCCTCCTGAAGATGCTCATAGTGTTCCATTAGAGAAAAAGGGACACACACCTGAAACTTCTATATCGCCTCTGACATCAACAAAAGCTTTTATCTTTGTTGCTCCAAAATGTCTTGACATTTAGGAAAAGGATTATCAGACTTTTCAGGTACTTAAACAGTTGAGCTATTGGATTCAAGTTCTGATTAATTGTCCATTAGCAGGTGTGAAGCCTTTTTTCTGTCAAAGCTTGATATTTTCAGCTTTTAAACTCTGTTTAGAGGGAGCTATGATTGAGAATAACGAGTTTACATCGAGATGAACATGCATGTTTTTAGTTTTTTTTTAACAGCTTGAGAGGATCATTAGATCCTTCCACTCCAGATAAAAGTGGTATTAATGTTGACCAACACCGTCTGCCCCCAACAATTTTATTTTCATTTTAATAATCTTGACTAGAATGACTCTTAATTTGCCAGTTTTTTTATTTTTATTTTCAGTACTAATTTCCAAATAAGCAACAAATTATGCTCTTAGAAATAATAAATAAATATGTCTAAAGGACAAATAAAAAGAAATGCAGGTAGTATGTATTTAAATATATATAGACTCATCAGAACAGTGGTTTTAATTAACAGATTTCAATTCTCCCTTAAAATCTTTTTATAGTTGAATTTCAATATATTTCTAGGTTACATTTTTTCATGTTTTTTTCGGAGATCAAAAGTGTACTGAAGTGGGTGGGAGATGTGGAGGACCTTAAATTAATTGTCCACTTTTGCAGAGTTTTTACGGACATCAGTGACAAAATGACTGGGAGTCGTACAGACGTCAGTGTGTTTGTGCGTATGTTTGCGTGTCCTTGGCTGAAAGGGTATAAAGCCAGTTGATCAGTCAGAAGGAAATAAGAGAAAAGACAGAAATCTTTGATGGAGAGAGCAACAGGAAGTCAAAGAGCTGAACGAGCTACAAGAAAAGGTAGTATTTATTATTATTATTATTATTATTATCATTATTATTATTATCATCATCATCATCATCATCATCATCATCATCATCATCATCATCATCATCATCATTATTATTATTATTATTATTATTATTATTATTATTATTATTATTTATATTTTGTACCATAATTTTTAATAATAAAGTATAATAGTCAATAATGATTATGTCTTTATGGGCTTTTTAAGATTTCCACATTACTTTTCAGGAAAAGTTAAAGGCTTACCTAACCCTACAACATGGTCATAACAAGAGGCGTTTATTTTGTTAATCTGTAACAGAAATCAGAGGAATGCGTCTCTTGTTGCCATTGGTGGTGATGGTAATGGTGAGCGTGGCCAGGGCGGCACTCGGTCGATGCTGGGAAAGCCCCAGCTGTCAGGAACTCAACTCTGAGAACAACACAATGGTAAATATGACCTTACAGAGTTGGTTCAGTGAAACCCAATGGCTGTTGGCACCTTTGGGCCAATCAATCAAATGTATCCCCATTGTTACTATGATGTAAAGCATTCATATCATTACCAATATAATTGATCAGAGAAAAGTTATCATTTAGTCAAGCAATTAATTATGACTGACTTAAAAAAATTGCAAGAGTGTTGATATAAACTGTATTATTCTATGGCTGTAACTTAAGATATGAAGAGTGGCACAGTGTTGGGTCCAGTTAATAGCTTTGTTAAGTCCATTTCTTGCCTGGATGCAAACCTATATGAACTCTTCCCTTTTATCATCTGGGTCTCAGAACCCAAAAATGAAATCTTCCATGTAAAGGCAAATCTTTATAGGTAGCCATGAAGTCAAATTTGGATTAAAAAAAAAGTAAGACCAGTGCAACCAAAAAGCTAAATGCAGGCTGAAAAAAAAACAAAAAAACACTCATAGTTCTCCATTTATGACTTTGGAAAATCTCACACATGTGTTTTAAACTCAAACACAGATTTTCTTTGCACACTGAAGGAGTATGATGACGCAGTAACGGTACAAGACAAAAGCATCACAGATGTTTCACAGTTAAGAGATGATTGGTTGTATTTAAAAAAATAAAACTAAGTGGATAATCTGCATAATTACAGAAAAACATTGACATTATGTTTTGAGAAATATGGTAACTGCAATGTTTTTTGAACATGTCTGATTAATGAACAGATATCCAGCCAGCTAATTGAGCAGGAAAACCACCAAAAAAGATCAAGCTCAATGACCTTCACCATGTATACCCTGAGTCAGATCATGACAGACACATGCTAAAGGGTTAATATGTTAACGAAAACCTTCTGATTTACTTCTTGGTCCAGATTTTATTTATCGAATGTAAATCTTTAGATGCAGTAGGGATAATCAGATTAAATCTTTTAAGAGAAAAAAATGCCCATAAAAGTCAATGTTGCCCAACTGGGTTAACAAGCTCTAGCATGAGAAAACATAATTCAAAACAATGAAATAAGTTGAATAAAAAATGGGCTAAGAAAGCTGTAGAATCACAAACTTAAATAGATTTTTTAGTGTTTTTTAGAATTTCAAGGTGAAGGAAATTACTGAAGGAGACTCAACAGTAGTCCAAATGTAATTTATTAGTTTATTTTCATTAATTTATTACTTGTTTTCTTCGTTCTACCAATGTATCTGTTCTGCAGGACTGTTTTCAGCTCTGTGGAATCGACCCTCATGAGTTGACCACCATCCTCGCCAGTGTTTACCCTCAGCCTTCTCCATCAGTCTCTCTTTCTCCTTCACCCAGTCCTCCCTCCTCCTCTCAAACCAAAGCCTCCTACTCCATGAAGCATTTTCGTTGGGGGAATCCTCTCAGGAGAAAACGCCACCCGCTTAAAATCTACACAGGCAAAAGTGTGGATGGGATCACTGTTTTCCCTGGAGAGCTGGGGAGGTGGGAGCTTTCCAGGGAACAAGCAGCAGCCAAGGATGAGGAGCAGGTAGCACAGGGAGAAGAGGAGCAGCTCTCTAAGGAGCGTCATGATAATAAAGACATCCTGTACAAGATGAAGCATTTCCGTTGGAGCAGCCCTGCGGCAGACAAGCGCTACGGGGGCTTCATGAAGAGCTGGAAGGAGCACAGCAAGAGGCCGCTGCTCACACTCTTCAGAAATGTCATCAAAGGAGAGTAGAAAAGAGCAAAGCAGAGTAAAATGAGAAAAGGAAGATGATCAGGAGGAATAAATGATTGGAACATAGAATGTTCATATTTTTGTCCTACAGCTTAATATGTAACAGAAATGTTTTCATGAAGTACATTTTGTTTGCAGTATGTCACCTCTAAGAAATTGCTCTTTAAAGCTAAAAAAAAAGTGATGATTCTTGATGCCAAAGCTTTTTTCATTTTTTCCAGACGTATAGTAATAAAGGAATATATTAATTATCTAACTAAAAGTCACCACGTTACTGAAGTAGCTTACTTTTCATTTATTTTGTGGTTTGGTTGAACAGAGAGCTTATAAACAGATGGCATCGCCTCTAGTAAAGATACAGAAATGATTTTGTCTTATATTTCAGGACATCTGTGCAATTTTGTAAAACTTGAAAACATGATTGATATGGCTTAAATGTTTACAACAACCGCTTGTCGTCCCTAATATGGCCAAAGGATGGCAGTATTGAGATTTACCTTGCAGCTTTATGTTTCCTTCATAGACTGCATGTAAAAGTTAGGCATGGAAACAAGAGCTGCACAAGTTAGCACTCATATTTTTACTGAAATAAAAGCGCACACCTGTCTTAAAATTATTGGGTGAAAGGAAAAGTACTAACTAAACTCTTTTGCTTAAGTAAAGATAAAAATAGGTTCTACATTGTACTTGAGCACAAGAGAAAATTTATATTTTTGCCTTAAAGCAGGCAAAGAACTTCTTAAGTTCCTATTTTTTAAAACTAAAGTTTAATGCACAGAAAATAGATTAGTTTTACTCCACAGCTCACTGTGTTAGATGAGAGAATATAAAACATACTGACTTTCACTATTTTTATATAAAAATTTCCGATCGGATAATATGGATCGAAATAAAGTCCAAAATTAGAAGCTGAATACTTCAGAGCTCTAATATTTACTACATTAAAGTTGAAATAGCATTCAAATTGATAGAAACTTACGTAGATTAAAATCGAATAAAGGAGCAAATGATAGGGAATGCCTTCTGTATCAGAATCTGCATCATCATCTGCAATGTTTCCCAGCCCCCTTATTTCATGCATGTTTCTATCACAGTTTTTTTTAATAAACAAACTGTCTCTGGACATATTCTCATTTGCTCTCAATTTTCCCTCTGTTTTGTTCCAGCTGTCATGTCGTTATGAATATGTACAGAAGAAACACACCAGTTTTGAGAAAGTATGAGTAGAAAGTTCAGATATTTGTGTTCAAATGTAGTGAATAAAAGTGAAAAGTCCCCAGATAAATCAAATATTTAGGTTAAGTATACATACTGCAAGAAAACAGACATCATTACAATAACTAGTTAATCACACTCTGTACCGGAGACCTCTGGTGGAAAAGTAGCCTGAGACAGGAATCCAAGGTGCAGTAAAACAATGAAATAATAATAAATAAATAAATAAATAAATAAATAAATAAATAAATAAATAAATAAATACCTAAGCCTTTCAGGTTAGCTTTCAAGATTCTTACATCAGCTCCACACTCCTAATCATATACAGTCGCTATTAAAAGGGTCAGATGATGAAAAAAAGATGGTGGAGGCGAATTATGGTTTAGATTGTATTACATAAAATTATTGTCGATGTTATAAAAATATAAAGAGAGTTGCAAGCAAAAAACATGTGACTTGTTTCTTTTTATATTATGTAAAATAGATCGAGAGATTGACACTCTCGCTCTGTTTATATATAAATGAAGCTCACACAATGTTTTTCACTTCCTTCTTTTGGACTAGAAACCGTGACAACGGACAATCATCTCTAATGAACCGAGGAAGCAGGCAGGTTTCAGGGTTAAACGAAAGATGTTAAGCATCATATGTCAGACAGATGTGTCATGTTTCAGATATGGTTAGTGATGAGGTGTTAGTATAAGTCAATATAGAAAAAGGCTCATATTTAAAAAGGTTTAATGATTATAGCCCTCATAAATGAGAATAGAATATACTTGTTCTTATCAATGCTAATAGTGAATAATAGTTTACTGAAATAAAAAAAATAAGTAATATGGGAATTATTAAAAAATAAGAGAATCTGAAATAAAAAGATTTAAAAATCATTAATCTCTCTCCGTAAAAGGAATATTTTATTCATTGTGATTAAAAACGTTTTGATTTAAAATCTCTGCCAGAGTCCTCTGCAGTTCAATGATACAGACGAGATATAAAGTCAAACACGTTCTTTAAAATTTATAACATTAAAGTAAGATAATGTAATAAATATTTGATAAGAAATTGATAATATCATTATTTAATAATGATTTTCTTGGGAGAGGAGAATTCTCTTAAGGTAATTTTGATGTTTATTAAAAAGTGGTCAGAGAGGACAGTGTCCTAATGACCCTAAATGAGGACATATATGATAAATTACCAAAATAAATATGAAATGTGGGGATTATTTAAAGAGTAAAACTAAAATAAAAATAAAATAAAATAAAAGGATGAAATTATTTTAATTGTAATTGACAACATATTGATTCAAAATCTGTCCACTTTGCATCAGCAGCTCCATGCTTCAGCGCACTGGGAGAGTTTATAGTCCTGAGAGTTGAACACTGGATGATTGACAGCTGTCCTTCATGACAACAGAAGACACAGTAATCCTCCTCATCAAAAACATGACTTTGATCTGCGTCCTCATCTGGACTCTCCTCTGCTGCTGCTTCACAGGTAAAGTCCAGAGAATCAAACTCCTCTCCTCTATGAACATCTGACCCTCTGAAATGAAGCCAACAAACTATGAAGCTGCTTTATGTTTTTGTCTCTGTGTCCTCAGAGTCCAGAGGTCAGGCCACAGTGACTCAGCCTGCAGCAGTGAGAGCTGATCTGGGAGGATCTGTTACCATCAACTGTAGAACCAGTCCGAATGTATTCAAAGGATCATTTCATGATCAGTTCTGGTTTCAAAAGAGAGAAGGAGAGCCTCCTAAATTAATAGTCCAGTTTTCTGATCAGCGAGCATCTGGGGTTTCAGATCGATTTTCAGGCAGGGGATCACACTCAAGCTTTGCCCTAACAATAAGAGAAGTAAAAGCTGAAGATGCAGCAGTATATTACTGTGTGGGGGCTTTTCCAGCACCAGCCGTTGTGTTAACACAGTGAAATTTTGTCATATAAAAACCTTCAGTGGAGAGAACAGAAACTAGGCATTTCCCAGAAGACATGCAAACCACTAACCATTAAAAAAAAGTATTTGGTGGCAGAACAAACTATTACAAAGGGCTAGGGCTGGGGCACCCCAGGGCATTATTGATCAGTGGCTGTCCAGGCCTTTTAGAGCCAATGAACCACCAAGAATATTAATAAATGACCTAAATTTGTATATTCTCTCTCTTGTTTTAACCTAAAGCCAAAATAGTATCCAATCCAGTATTATTAGAGCAAATATGATACAATAATCTTAAAGGTCTGACACGCTTTAACCTGTCGTCCTATAATTCTCTTCTTGACGACTTAAAATTGAAGCTAAGTTTTATAAAAATTCAAAGTTCTTAAAAAGCAGAAAAAGTCTCAAACAAGGATCAAAAAATTTAGACAGAGGCCGCTGAGTCCAGGTCCAGTGAGTTTATTGCTAAACACTACATATTTACACAGCGCTGGTGAGCCGAAGCTGACAAATGGTGAAACCAGCTCCCTTTTATACATTTCTTATCGGTGGAAAAACCCCCTTCAGAACATATTTCAGTCATTGGTAAAGGTCACATTGATATTTATCTGCAAAACACGGTAACTTTCATAGACACATCTCATACTTGTGAGAGCACTCTCTCAGGCCATGCAGAAACTTATGACGGTTTAGTCAAAAACATGTTGAAACTTATCCTTTCCCTACTTTAAGCCATGTCAGTCTGGCCTAGTGTTCCTCTTTGTGTCTCAGTCAAAGCATCACCCCTTCTGGGATCAGTACTGCACATTGTGCCTTGAAAATAACAACTCTATTTATCACAAGTTGTATGGCCAAATTTTGCTGGGCTGGTTAACCTTGATATGTCAAATATTTCATTTTTATTGCGGGTGCTTTTCTTATCACTAAGGGGCTTTAACCCTGCGTTGTCCTGCAAACCTCCTCTTGGGGCCAGGCGCAATGGATACACACACTCACTACTCTGCACTTCTCCTCTTAGCCTTGAACTGCTCTGTTTTTCTCATTTGTGAAAAACAACTTTAAACTTATAAAACATTAACTTTATTTTGTCTTATGTTTAGTGCAGATTAATACACAACATTCCCCCCTTTGATCCTAAAAGGATCAATTTACGTGATTATGCAGGTGATAACTAATCTAAAACACTTTAAATGTGAACTCACCCAAGTGACAAAAGTATATATATATTGTGCACACTAAACTAAACGTGAGATTAAATACACACCATATAGTAGAAGTGAGTAATATAAGATGTGGTGGTGTCTGAGTAAATATTAAACTAATAAAATGCAGAAAACAGAATATATAAAAACAAAGAGGGATCCCCCTCTTGGCTCCCTTAAGAGGACCCGTCCTCGTTGCTTACTTTTTTTTTTTTTTAGCAAGATGTTCTAATTCTGTTTTCTCAGCAGAGGCAAATACCAATGCCCAAGCAGCATCTTGTGTTACGAGGTCACTGCAATTATCCCCTACATAGGTGGTCTTTCACACCCATAAATACACACACACAAACAAAAAGCTTCATCAGGCCCGGACTATGCCAGGCAAACACATCTTCTAGTGGTCAAAGGACCGTCATTACAACCAACATAGGAGTAACCATGTGGCACTCTCCTGCACAGTACTTGTACTGTCACATAACGTATAAAATTCTACCAATATTTTTAACATAGGTATGCATAATCATCAATAATCAGCATTGTCCCTATATCCAGTATGGTGTTGAAGTTGATATTAATAATAATAATGGCCTCCATAATTCTGTCCATAATTCTGCCCTCCGTCCGGGCCCCCCTGGGTATACGGAGCCATACGCTGCAGATCAGCGGTCAGCTGCATCACTTGCTCTTGTAGGTCGATAATGGTCTGCTGTGCATCCAGAAGTTGCTGCCTCAGTTCCAGATTGTCTCGGGTCAGCTGCCGATTCCCAGCCTTTACTTTGCGTTTGTACATGGTGCCGCGCATTCGTTCAAAGGACCGACGTGGCTCGGGGTGCGCCAGACCCTTCATGAATTTGGCATAAACTGTTGTGGTCATAGAGGTGATTTCAGGCTTAAGGTCAGCGTTGGTATCATAGGACTCCAGCGGATGAGCCAAGAACTTTGCAACATGATGAGCTTCGGCAAAATCAAGCTTTATGTCATCTGCTATGACCATGAACATAGCCAGTACGCCTGGAATGGGTGGTGGCGGATAATTATATTGGTGGGGTGACGGTGGTCGTCGATCCTCGGGATTCTCAGGACTGGCAGGGGTGCTGGTTGGGCCAAAATCGATACTGAGGTTCCCCGGTGATGACGAGATGGACAGTGGCTTCCCAGTAGGTAATGGTGGTTGATCCTCAGGCTGCCTGCTGGGTGTCATCATCGGTTGATCCTCAGGCTGCCTGCTGGGTGTCATCATAGGTTTGCTCCAACCCGAAGGTGCACTGCTTGGCCCCTCTGCAGGATCTAGTAGGTACCTGGGAGGAAGATATGGGCATCCTACCCCTAGTGATGGGCCTAACGACGCCAGTGCAGCTCGTAAATTCATTTGGTTTTCTTCATATTCATCATAACTAGCCTCTGCCATGTTCAATAATCTACCTGTGGGGACATAGTATGGCAAATTTAGGCATCACCTGAAGGCATATTATCTCTTATATCTATGGATTATTCAGCATGCAAGTTGCTATATCTACGTGAGTAAGTATATAAGTCATTGTTATGCAAAATATTTATATATATACACTGTTGTTATTAAAGAAATGCACGTACCTGGTGAGGGTGGAAGGTGATCATGGTTATGTTTTATATCTCTTGGTCCAATTGTATCTCTACAACTGGGAACTGACCAGTTACACTTACAACAAGTCTTGAGACCAGTCCCCGAACAAGGGGTATGATGCAACACACAACTATCAATATAATCAGCATTACTGCCCCTAGAATCATTCCTGCTGCCTCAAGATATTTTCCCCTTCCAAGCTTGTGAAACCAATCCCAGAATCCCTTCAGCTGAGTGTTCCAATTAGCCGGGAATAATCTGAAGGGCTGGTAATTTTTTAGCATTATAGCAGGCTATACAATCATCTTTAGGGCGCTTTTTGGCTTTGAACATTGCCTGGACAGAGTACTGAATCCATTGTTGGAACATATTGGTTTCCCAGTGTGCAGTCTTTAATTTGTCTAGATCTCTTTTCTGCCTTTTGTTTACCAATTTTAACATTCTATGCGCTTTCCCTACCGTCATTACCTGCTCTGTTAATGTATTTTGGCATATGTACATTTTGCATCTTACCTCAATGATCACCATCCCATCCTCACGGCAGTCCATGCTTTGTGGAACTCCAAGCCAATGTTTCCCCATTGAGTTACCTAAAATTTCTTCAGACATTACATAATCATATCCTTTGACTTGCACATGCATTAGTGATAAATTTTCTCCATCATTATTATTGATTACCCCTTGGTTAGTAGCTAGTGTTACCATTGCTAGTGCACATGTTTGTGTGTGACGCATTAAATGTGTGTGTGCACTGTTAGTATTAATTTTCATAAGATCCCCCCTTGTTAACCCACAAAGGGTTAATACAACAAGAAGTTAATCAAAGTCTGAAGAAGGCGCATACGGGAGATGCCCAGACGGCGATGGGGTGGGCGGGACCGAGTCGATCGACGGCCCACTTGACGCGGAGGAGGAGGGGGAAAGGGAGGGGATGAGAGGGAAAGATGCAGGTGAGGGATGTTAAGGGGACAGGACTCCACCAGCATCTGATGGGCCAGAAGAAAGAAGTTCGTCCAGTGCCTGAACGACGGATGGATCTGGGTGAGACCCAGAAGAAGTCTCAGTGGCAACAGGATCATCATCATTGCCACCAGAATCAGAAGGCGGATGGGAAGCATAAGAATGAACACTGTCATCCTCAGAGTCCCCTGGCATTGGTGATTGGCGGGCTGCCAAACGTGCCGAACGTCTGTGGACGCCGGACGTGGAGGGGAGTGGGTGCGCATCAGTGCCCGACACCGGTGCAACATCTACAGTCTGTGAGCTAGTGGAGGGGTGCTGCGGAGGGAGACTTGTTGCTGCCCTGTCAGCATGCGCAGAGCCCGTCGGTCCTGGAGCAAGGCCAGGTGGGTCTGGAGGCCGATGCCTGGTGCAGTGGTTTTTATGAAACCAGAAGGGCTTACCTTCAACTTTCAGGGCAGTGGGAGTGGTAAGCACAACTTTAAACGGGCCTTCCCTAGAGGCTCGTTCCACTGACGTCTAAAGACGCGTATGAACACACTGTCACCAACTTGAACGTCCCTGACGTCCACTGGAATGTGTGTCTCGTCTCGGCTGTGAGCAGCTTTCACCTGTTGAAATATAAGCCTGTGAATGCGTGTTAAGGACCTAAGATAGTCCCCCATTTCACGTTCAAGCTGTGCCAAGGAGACCTCCTGCAGCAGGGGTCCACGAACCTGTGGGAGAGGCATTGGTCGACCTGTAAGCATTTCATGGGGAGTAAGATGGGTTATTCGGTTAGTTTGAGAGCGCATTGCCATCAATGCAACAGGCAAGGCATCCACCCAAGTCAAACGGTTGTTGCTGTCAGCTATTATCTTTGCTATCTTTGATTTCAGCACTGCATTAGCTCGTTCCACGGAGCCCTGTGACTGGGGATGATACACACAACCAAACTTCTGTGTTATGCACAACAGTTTAAACATTTGCTGGATCACCTGTGAAACAAAATGAGGTCCATTATCAGATAATATTGTATCAGGCATGCCAAATCTGGGAAAAACTTCTTTACACAAAAATCTTGCTGCAGCTTTGTGGTCATTCTTAGCAGTGGGGCATGCTTCTACCCATCTGCTAAACCTACAAACAACCACCAACATATATCTCTTTCCCTGAACCCGAGTTATCATGTCAACGTAATCCATCATCAGATGGCGGAAGGGACCGTCTGGCATGGGAATATGTGCTAAGGGCTGTGTGAACATCTTACGCACATTATATTTAGGACAATGCGGACATAAGGCCAGTTCTCTGTCTACCATTGGTGTCATATAAGGTGACCACCAGACTGCCTGTAACTTTTGAATAACTTGGGCTCGTGAACAATGATCAGGTCCATGCATTATTTTAATCGCCGTTGGTAATAAGGACAAAGGTAGTACAAAATGTCCTCGAGAACTATGCCACAATCCATCGTGGGGGTGTGTTAACCGAGCTGCCCCCCTTTGCACCCAGAGACGCTTTTCTGCTTCAGATACGTTATTTTGGGCTTCTATTAAGGAGGCCAAATTAGTAATGGGTTCACACTCAGCTACATGAACCATTGGTCCCTGTACTGCTGAACCTGTGGCTTCTTTAGCTGCCTCATCTGCTAAGTTATTTCCAATGGCAATAGGTGTTTTTGCTGTTTGATGAGCAGCACATTTTACAATAGCTAACGCAGATGGAAGTTGCATAGCTTTAATTAACTATACTACTGCTTGCCCATGTGTCACTGGGGTACCATCTGTTCTAACAAACCCTCGTTGTTTCCAGATGCTAGCGTTTATATGGCATACCCCGTACCCATAAGCACTGTCAGTATAGATTGTCACTCTTTTACCATTAGCCAATTTACATGCTGCTGTTAATGCTTTTATCTCTGCCAATTGGGCAGAGCAAGGTTGATCTAGGCTCATTGATTGTACTTTGGTAAAGGTCCCATCAGGGTTAAGTTGGACTATTCCATATCCCGCTCTATTACCTGTCTCACCTCTGACACATGATCCGTCTACGAACAGTGTCAAATCAGATGGGATTGGATGATTGTATAAGTCCTCCCTTACCTTCATGAAGGTGTCCGTCTCCTGGAGACAATCATGGCGCTCACCTTCTATGGGCAATACCATTCTTGTGGCTGGGTTAATGGTGGTACAACGTTGTATTGTTACATTAGGTCCTGAAAGCAGAACTTCATAACCTGTTCGACGAGCTTGGGTTATCACAAAGCGTGGGCTGGTGAGCAGTGCATGTAATTGATGTGATGTGTACAGAATAACAGGGTGGCCCATAGTAATAACTGAGGCCTTTTTGTAGGCGAAGGCTGCTGCTGCCAAACCCTGGTAGCAGGGAGGCAGACCTTCTTCGACACCATCTAATTTTGTGCTGTAATAAAAAATTGGCTGTTTACCTGTTGGGGTGTCTTGCATCAATACTGCACATGCATACCCTTGTCGCTCAGCCACATAGAGATGGAATGGTTTGCCATAATCTGGATTGGCCAGAGCAGGAGCAGTTTGGAGATCTTGTTTCAGCAGCTGGAACGCACCCTCTGCCTCATCTGTCCATTGCAATTGAGCCGACTGGTGTCCTTGACCTGCGGCTTTAATCAGTGCTCTCAGTGGAGCCGTTTTGATGGCATAATCACACACCCACGGTCTGCTGTAACCTGCCATGCCAAGGAAAGACAACATGTGACCAACAGTCCGAGGTTTGGGCATTTGAGTTATGGCTTCCAGTTGGGACGGTGCAATACACCTCTTGTCCCCACTGAGTTGCCTGCCGAGATATTCCACTGTTTGCTGGCAGAATTGCAATTTTTGTTTACTTACTTTGTGTCCTCCTTCTGCCAAAGCAGTCAACACTGTAATGGAGTCTCTTTCACACTGCTCTTTGGAAGCAGAACAAATCAAAATGTCATCAACATACATCAACATTGTAGATGGTATGTCAAGGTGATTTAAGTCATTTGCCAGTACTCGATTGAAAATTGATGGTGAGTGTACAAAACCCTGTGGTAATCGCGAATATGTATATTGTTGGCCTTTGTACGTAAATGCAAACAAATACTGGGAATCTGGATGGACCGGTACACTGTAAAATGCTGAACACAGATCAATCACAGTAAACCATTTGGTACCTGGGGGTATATTACTCAGCAGTGTGTGTGGGTCGGGCACTACTGGTATTTCTTCTGCTACAATAGCATTAATCAATCTTAGATCATGGACTAATCTATAGTCATTACTGTTGGGCTTTCTGATGGGAAAAATTGGGGTGTTACAGGGGCTTACTGTTGGTTTAAGAACTCCTGCTGTTTCTAATCCTGTAATAATAGGCTGTATTCCTTCTACTGCTTCTCTTTTAAGTGGGTATTGTCTTTGGAAGGGCAATTTAGCATTTGGTTTGATGGTGAATTTGATGGGGTCTGCTGATTTCACTAATCCTACATCTGTTTTACTTTTAGACCATACTTGCTCTGGGACCTGTTCTAATAGGGATTCATGTTCTGCTGCCACTGCCATTTGTCTTTTCCCAGGAACTTTAATGTGTTCTGCTATGACTTCATCAGCTTGTGAGAATGAGATCTTAAAGAACAGTCCATCTTTGGATAATTTAATGCAGTCCCATGCTGTGTTGACCCATTCAGTGACTTGCTTTGCTTTTTGAACCATGGGTCCTAAGTCATGTGACTCATACTCGTCTGCAATCAGTAACGTGACATGTGGGGCTGAGTTGGTAACTTGGAACCATTCTGCTACATCTTTATCAGGCAATGTGACAACAGCTGCAGCTCCTTGTGGTCCCACCACTATGTCAGCATATTGGATGACAGTTGTTTTGTTGTTAATTCCTTCATCCCAGCTTTTCTCGTAGTCTTCATGTGTTTTCTCTTTGTCATAAAACATGGTACAATGGAGAGGGAGAAAGGGTTCTTTGGAGTTCTCATAGTGATTCATTATCAGGGGTCTCCATGTTTCCCACTCTAGTTGGAGGAAGGAAGTTGGTGATGTGAGTTTCAGCCAAAATACTTGGTCTTCTGGTTCATGACTTGTTGTCTGTGGGGTCTTTTGTAGACCCAGTGGCATCATGTAGGCTTCATTGTCGTCTATTGCTTCAAAAGAAATTCCATTCGGGGTACATTTGATTTTAGCATTGAGCTGGCACAGCACATCTCTACCCAGCAGATTTATGGGCGTATCTTCTGAGTAAAGCAGTGGTGCACACACAGTCTTTTCACCTATGATCATGGGAACTGGCTCAGTCATGGGTATTATTTGGGTTTTCCCAGAGAAACCTACTGTACGAATCTTTGATGCTGAGAGAGGCAGGCCAATTCCACTTTTTCCTATACAGGAGTATGCCGCTCCTGTATCAATCATGAAGCGATGATGGCTGTCATATATAGTGACATCAATGGTGGGTTCTGTTTGTGGTCGTTGGGTTAATACAGGTAGAATGGCCTCTCCATTAGGTTTCTCTGGGCACCCCTATAGCCAGTATGTGTCTTGTCCCGTTCCATAGGTGACTGGTCCAGCAGTAGGGGGCTGAGGTCCCATCCATGGGTTAGTGGGGCAATCTCTTTGCATGTGTCCAACTTGTCCACATCCCCAGCATTGCAGTCTCCCACGCTGTTGTCCCATGTCTGGACCTGCTTGAGGCATCTGCTGGTATTGGCCTTGAGGGGGCCTTCTAGGGGCTCCTTGTGGTCCCCTCCATCTTCCCCTCATGGGTGGCCCCCCTCGTCCCCTTCCGAACGTTGCTTGTTGGGGACCTCCTCCTTGGTTTAGATGCACATAAATAGGAGGAACTGGTTGAGGTTGGGTCTGCTGTGGCTGGGCTCCTCCCACAGGTGGTGCTGCTGAATATTGCATTTGCTGTGTGGGCGGAGGGATGACAGGAGACACTACTGGTGCTTGTACCACTGCCTCCCCTGTTGGTGTACTCTCAGTTGAGGGTGTGGCTGCCACAGTCAGTGCTGCTTGGTGTTTGGGTCTCTCTTTTTCCTTTTTAGCCTTGGACAATTCTCCGATCTGCAGCTGGGTTAACTTGGTGGCCAGCATCTTGCTCTGGTCCTCAAAGGCCCGTTTTTCGGCCCGATGCATGTTTACATAGTGGATAACATGCTCAGAGAACAGAGGCCACTCCATCTTCATGAGTCCCACAACTCCATCCAGTTTAGCTTGTACTTCTTTGGGCATGGCCTCTCTGATGTAGGTTCTGAACAAGGGGCCAGATGTTTTCAGTTCACTCCCATCACTTCCAGTCTCTGTTTTCCATTTCTGTTGGAACCTGTGCAGAAACTGGGCGGGGCTTTCATCATCCCTTAGGCATTCTTGTCTCAGCTTAGTTGGGTCACTGCAGGTGGGGAATTTATTCCTCAAGGCTGCCCACACTTCAGGTCTTATGTTGTTGAATGGTATCTTGTCATACTGGTGTGAGGTCATGACCCTTGGAAGCTTGGCTTCGTCAAACACCTCTCTGGCTGCTGAGTGTCCTGCTGTCTTAATCAGCAGTGCCTTGATGTCTCCAGCTGCCAGATTGATGCCTCCAGTGATTTCTTCCAGCTTTTCTATCCACCTGTCAGCACCATCTGCCAACGGGGTCAGCCTTCCAGCAAGTGTGATCATGTCCATAAATGACCATGGCACATATCTGTCTTCTTGAGGTCCTTTAGACAGCAGGGGAGCCATATAGGCCTTTTTTTGATCTGACTCTGTCTTCTGCTGTCGTGCTTGGTACCTGGTCATCATTGAGTGAGGGCCGCCTTTTTCTATTTGCAGGTCCACTTCACATTCAGCTGTGAGTGGCTCCCGTCTTTTGGTCGCTGGTCTGTCTTTCTCCTTTAACCCCTTATGGCATGGGTCTGTTGACAGTGGCATGTCTGAGCCTTCTTCTTCCATTCCATCAGGCAACCAGTCGGTCTCCTCACTCTCTATGGAGACTTCCTCCTCGCTTCTTCTCTCCTCTCTCTCTTTTATTTTAGCTTCTTCAATCAAGGCCTTAGTCCATGGATTTGCCTGATCTGGGGCGTCATTTCGGGCCTGTAGTATGAGCTGCTCTGTTTCCATCCTTTTCTGTTTTTCTAATACTTCCTCAAATTTCTTCAATTTTTCTTTCAAATGCTTTAGTCGTTTCATTTGTACTTCTTTTTCCAATTTTTCCTCCTTCGCTATGAGTTTTACATATTCTTTCGTCAGCTCCACCACCTCCTGGTTTATTTGTTCCATTAGTTCTGGCGATTCATCCAAGACTAGCTTGGTCACGGGCTCTGAGTGTTTTGCTGATTTTTTCAACGATGACTTGGTCCTGGGTTCTGAGTGGCTTATGGGGCCTCTTTGATATGGTGAATGCCTGCGACGTGCTGGGGGTAGGGAACGACTATGGGGAGCTTTTCTCCTTACTTCTGGGGTTCTCTCCCAATCGTCTTCTCCATCACGGTATTTACACTCTGTCTGTGGTGTGTTGTTTATTTCTTCTTCTGTTATTTCTATTTCTTCCTCTTCTTCTTCTAATACTAATTTAAGTTGTCCAGTAATCTTTCCCTTGCTCCCTGATTCTACTACTACTGGGTACTGGCCTGCTATGCTAGGGCGATAGGGTGGTGGCTTATGATCAGTGTAGTCAGGGGCTGTTGGGCTCTTTTGATGTTCAACTTTAAAATATCTCAGGATATCTCTCTGTTCAGCATGTTTCTGTTTTTTATGCAAGTGCACTCGGTCACGCCTTTTTTCTTTATTTCTTAATTGTTCTTCAACCTCGTCACAGCATGAAGGATCAAAGCTGCCCTCTTTAGGCCAACGATTTTTTTCCAGATGTCATCTTATGCCATTTGGTCATGCATTTTTGAATTTTGCGTTTATTGGATGGGTGTGTCAACATTACCAATTTGGCTGGCGTCAGCCCGTCAGACTGTTGTTTGCTCATATTGATTCCCATGGCTACTAGCAGTCACTCAACCGTCAGGTCCGTGCTTATTCACCAGTCTTTGTAATCCTCAGTTAATTTTTATCTTAACTGGTTCTGCTCTCTTCAATACAGATCGTGTTTATTTTCTTTTAGTTTCTTTCCAGTTAATTTACTTCCTAAATTTAGATCTCTTCAATTTTGAGATAAAATCTTTAATAAAACAAATTTGTAATTTTATTTTGCACTTTCACTAATTTTATACCTTATATATTTTACTTTATGTAGACTATAGTTTGTAATAATATATACTTATAATATCTTTATCTTATAAAGCTTACAATTTTTTCCAATCTTATTTAGGAATTTTGTTATTTTTATTTCATTCTCATAACTCTAGTGTTTTTTGTTTTTTTTGTTTTTGTTTTTTCCTTCAGTTATCAATTTTGTTTTCCAATCCTTATTAATTTTCAGGTTATTCTTTTTAACTATATTCTGTACTAATTACTTCTATTAATTTATTATTATATCTTTAATCTTTATTTATTAATATCACCCACCCCTTACTTCCCCTCAGTCACTCAACTCTTTCACTCGACACACTAACAAAGACACACAAGACAAATGATTATATATATTTACAGTGCACTTCCTTTTCCTCACTGTTTCCTACAGTGGCACATACGTTTTTCCCTGCTGCCCCCGGCTACACCCAGATAACTGGAAATGCATAGACGTCCTCCGGTTGGTCGAGCGGTACTATTCTCCGATTATCGCTTAATCGGTAATATTCTGGCTATCCCTTAGCCTGGCTATCGCTTAGCCTCTCAATACCTTTTCCTCACTGTTTCCCTACAGTGGCGCATATTCTTTTCCTCACTGTTCCCTACAGTGGTACATATTCTTTTCCTCACTGTTCCCTACAGTGGCACATATTCCAATACCTTAAGACTACTTAAGCCTTCTCGTGGAGCACCCTGACTACCTTAGTCACTGATACCCTCACGTAACACGCGTACACTATTGGTTCCGGATTTTATGGCTTCCACAGACTATGTCAAAACGCTTTGACCAATCTGTCCCTTTACCAATCATCCGCTCAGAACAACACGTGTTAAGCTTAACTTATTTACAAAATAATCCAAACACAAAACAGTTTAACACAAACATTAATAACACCTAAAACATACATTCATACATACACATTCATACGTACCTGGACCCTTCCTCAGCTTAGTCTGCCTTTGGCATATTTTTATATAAATTCTTATCAAATTTGGAAATTACTTTATTAAATTTGGAAAACTAGGTTCTTTTAGAAGAGCTTTGTGACGCCTGACACCCACAAGCAGTCGCCGGAGGCTGGTTCCCCACTAATTTAGAAAATTATAACAAATTAGCTCACCTTTAACCGGTGAATTTCTGGGCCCGTTTGGGGGTTCCACGCCTTCCAGCTGGTGCCTGCAGATCGTCCGACGTCCCCTTTTTGCTTTTCTCCTGGCTGGCTCGCCAATTATGTCGTCCTATAATTCTCTTCTTGACGACTTAAAATTGAAGCTAAGTTTTATAAAAATTCAAAGTTCTTAAAAAGCAGAAAAAGTCTCAAACAAGGATCAAAAAATTTAGACAGAGGCCGCTGAGTCCAGGTCCAGTGAGTTTATTGCTAAACACTACATATTTACACAGCGCTGGTGAGCCGAAGCTGACAAATGGTGAAACCAGCTCCCTTTTATACATTTCTTATCGGTGGAAAAACCCCCTTCAGAACATATTTCAGTCATTGGTAAAGGTCACATTGATATTTATCTGCAAAACACGGTAACATTCATAGACACATCTCATACTTGTGAGAGCACTCTCTCAGGCCATGCAGAAACTTATGACGGTTTAGTCAAAAACATGTTGAAACTTATCCTTTCCCTACTTTAAGCCATGTCAGTCTGGCCTAGTGTTCCTCTTTGTGTCTCAGTCAAAGCATCACCCCTTCTGGGATCAGTACTGCACATTGTGCCTTGAAAATAACAACTCTATTTATCACAAGTTGTATGGCCAAATTTTGCTGGGCTGGTTAACCTTGATATGTCAAATATTTCATTTTTATTGCGGGTGCTTTTCTTATCACTAAGGAGCTTTAACCCTGCGTTGTCCTGCAAACCTCCTCTTGGGGCCAGGCGCAATGGATACACACACTCACTACTCTGCACTTCTCCTCTTAGCCTTGAACTGCTCTGTTTTTCTCATTTGTGAAAAACAACTTTAAACTTATAAAACATTAACTTTATTTTGTCTTATGTTTAGTGCAGATTAATACACAACAAACCCTAATGGAGAAAGAACTGCAGAAAAAGAGACCTGTCCTGCATTCAAAAAAGCAAGAAGCATGACAGTGATGCCACACCAAACAGTATTTAGTGCCACTTTGTTCCTTTACAAGCTAAAATAGCATTGTTTAATAATTCAGGCTGAGAGTATCTAATTGGGTGAGACACACAAAGTTGTTAAAAGCTGATGTTACCAGAAAAATTTTAAGTATCAGAAATCTTTATAAGCATTTTCTCAACTCTTTTTTTTTTGTTTTTAGCTATAATTGCTTATGCCAAAGCTTTGCTTTTTCCACTTATCTGGGGCCGAGTCACAGGGGCAGCAGTCTCAGCAGAGACTCCTTATTTCATTAAAATAAAATCAGCTCAACACAGGGCTCCCCTTGAAACAAACGGTTTTATTATGAAAATGTTTACTGACCTTTGTGCTTGTTTGTAAAACAAAACAAAGATCACAATTAATATTTTATGCCCTAAAAAAGACCAGGGCTTAGCATCAAACAACAGGCATGTTTAGACTAAGAGTGGTGACATGGATAAATTAGCAACAAAATGAAACCATGGTATTAAATGTGGACATTGGGGACCAATGCTGTTTTTCAAAGAATTCCTAAGCTGCACCAACCCATCTGCAAAACACTCCCACAGAGACACATCACAGAGACACTAAATACCCCCCCCCCGCCATGTTTACTATAAAAGAATTCATTTGAACATATTCCGATTGCTCATTTGACCTAATCACTGACTCTTTAATATAAACTTTGGTTCTGAAAGATAAAATCAATGCCAAACTGTGATATAATTTTTTCATTTTATTGATTATGTTTTTTGAAAACTATTTCTATGTATACATAGTAGCATAGCTAGTTGAGTTTTACTAGTTTATTCATTAGTGTTTGACTGAAATATGAATGACCGGAAATTGAATGATTCTTGTAAATGATTTTTTTTCAAGGACCAACCAGAAGACACAAAGGGGGTGTCCTACAAGGTTGTCCCTGCTCTCTTTTATCATTTGTTTTAGCTGCAGTTATTTACAGTTTGTCTTAGGAATAGGCAAGATATTAGGCAATTTAATGTATTTGCTTATCCTCTGATAATAACTCACCTCAATGATGATGATCATTATTTTTCTCAAGGATGAAAAACAGATCCCATTAGTTCCAAAAAAGAGAAAAGTTTTTTCTAGATCCTGTGTTTGTATAAGAGTGTACTCATTTTTATCTCCGTGTGGGGTTTCTAACCTGTTTACACGTTCACATTATGGGGAGCTATGTCCTTATCCAGACCAAAAACCTGGTGCCCATATGGTAAAGTTCTCTTCTTTGAGCAGAGGATAGATTTAGGACTACAGTGGCTGAGGTTAGGATTAGGTATATGTTGGTAAATGGTTAGGGTCATGATTAGGCCAGATAAAATTAATGTAAGTAAATGAAATGTCCCCATAAGTCATGAAAACAAAAATGTGTATGTGTGCCTTGTAGGAATGTAGAGTGTCATTTTCTCTCCATTTTCCTTGCATTTTGCTTCAAAGTGCCCAGCTCTGCATTAAACCAGGGTACCAACTTTCCATTTTTGTTTTTGTTTTTTCTTTTTCAAAGGGGCTAAGTTGTCTAAGGATCAACGAAGAGAACTAGAAACCCCATCAACAAAATCATTAATATGTGAAGAGGAGGAAATTAAATGGTTGCCCTCTGCAGTTCAGTGATACATAGGAGATGTAAAGTGGAACATGTCCTTTAAAGAGAGGAGAGGAGAATTCTCTTAAAGTAATTTTGAAGTTTATTAAAAAGTGTCAGAGAGGATAGCGTTGTAATGACCCTAAAAGAAGACATAAGTAAATTACTAAAATAAAAACAATGTGGGGACTATTTAAGAAGTAAAACTAAATCTGAAATAAAATAAAATAAATTATTAATCTTTATCAATAAAGGGACAAATTATTTAATTGTAATTGACAACATATTGATTCAAAATCTGTCCACTTTGCATCAGCGGCTCCATGCTTCAGCGCACTGGGAGAGTTTATAGTCCTGAGAGTTGAACACTGGATGACTGACAGCTTTCCTTCATGACAACAGAAGACACCGAAACCCTCCTCATCAAAAACATGACTTTGATCTGCGTCCTCATCTGGACTCTCCTCTGCTGCTGCTTCACAGGTAAAGTCCAGAGAAACAAACTCCTCTCCTCTATGAACATCTGTCCCTCTGAAATGAAGCCAACAAACCATGAAGCTGCTTTATGTTTTTGTCTCTGTGTCCTCAGAGTCCAGAGCTAAGTTCACAGTGACTCAGCCTGTAGCAATGAGAGCTGATCTGGGAGGATCTGTTACCATCAGATGCAACACCAGTCCAACTGTTTACAACAAAGAACGTTTAGCCTGGTACCAAGAGCAGAGAGTAGGACAAACACCTAAACTAATTTTTCACTATGTTGGTAGAAGAGCATCAGGAACTCCAGGTCGTTTTACAGTTGGAGGATCAAACACTGACTTCACTCTGACCATCAGAGGAGTTCAGGCTGAAGATGCTGCAGTTTATTACTGTCAGAGTGAATTCCTCTGGGACAATCAGTGGATGTTTTCACAGTGAATGCACCAACACAAAAATCTCAGAGTGATTAGAAACTGCAGCTGGAAGTTACAGCAGACAATATTTAGTTTGTTAAAGACAACACAGGACTGCCATCATTAGGTTTTAACAATGTTTACCGTATATGTTTATAAATATTTCTGACTTGTTTCACCCCTATGCAGATTGGTTTCATGTTAACCTACATGTGTTTTGCAAGTTTACCAGAAGATTTTCGTATAAGTTATAGCCAAGTAATAGATCATTCAATTCAAAGGTAAAACCAATCAGCGATGACTAGTTAAATTATTATAACTGTAATTTGCTTATTTACCAAGGTCCTTAGTCTTTTACATAAGGTTGGACTCCTGGATCAGTTATTTAAATTTCCAGTTGTCTTTCACCAATTTATTATATATTTATAATTAAGCAGACAGTAACACACAGCATGGATGGTTAAGTCAGGCTCACTGAGCATTAGCATTCTGTTCAAAACTCTTACTTGAAAACCATCAGCAGTTGATATCTTCTTTTTTCAGATGAAACAACGGACATGTTAAAATATCTTTCTACCTTTGGACTTGGTTCTGTTCCATCCTGGTCCGAGTTCAATCGTCAACCAGATAGCTCTTAAGGAGATTTGAGTTATACTGATGCAAACAACAGAATGAAACTTTGCAGGGCTTAATTTTGTCACTCAGTGTAGCCTTGGAAGAGGGGGTCACCTTAAGGCAGTGGCTTGTAGCAGCGGCTCAAACGACGGCAGCACATCTCCAGTAGCTGAACCAATGGGTCATGGTCCAGTGCTTTCACAGTTCAATGAAGTGGCAGAACCGGTGTGGCATGGGTGGGCAGCTTCTAGTGGCTCCTCAGCAAAAAGCAATTGGGCAAAATATCCCCATTTCATTACCTTAGAGATTCTTTTACACAAATTCCTTCTAATCTTTATTGTTTTGAGCTTAATTAAAAAAAAAAGAAGATTGTTCCTTGGCGGGGCTACACTACTTCCTGAGCATGTGTGGGTTCTCTCCGGGTACTCCAGCTTCCTCCCACAGTCCAAAAAGATGTTTGTTATGTTAATTGGCTTCTCTAAATTATCCTAAGGTTTGAGGGGTCTGTGTTGCCCTGCGATGGACGACTTGTCCAGGGTCTACCCACCCGTAGACAGCTGGAGATGGGTACCAGCACCCCTCCCCACTTGGGATAAAGCGTGTCAGAAAGTGGATGGATGAATGGATTGATCCTTGGCAAGAGGGACACCTCGGATAAAATTTCATTAAAAGCATAACTTTTCAAGTTACGTTTAACACAGACAGACAGACAAAGGCACAAACTTTTCCTAAAAACACAAACTCCTCGGCGGAGGTAATGAACTGTGAATGTGTAATTCAAACTTAACTTTCCTCAAGTAGCAGCTCATTATATGGCATTTGGCCAGATCAGCTACTTTTCAAGGTTCAAAAAGAAACATGATGACATGTAGAGTTCAGCTCCATGTGACTGACTCTGTTTGTTTGCATATGTGTCCTCCCTCTCTGCTCCCAGCTGTTAAGAGGTCAGTGTTAATCAGAGGCTGTCCAGGCCTTTCAGAGCCACTGAACCACCAGCAGCACAATGATGATGTTACTGACTCTACTGCTGACCATCCTGGAGCTCCTGGTTCAGGGTGAGACTCTCTGCTCAGAACTTGGTTTGAGGAAGAAATCAGCTTCATGAAAATTATGATTCTGTCATAATCTTTAATCAAACAAAATGTGTCTAAATTGAAGTTTATTTAATGTATTCCAGGTTCATCAGGAGACATAATCCTGACTCAGACTCCTGGATCTCAGTCTGTTGTTCAGGGTCAGACTGTCTCCATCATATGTGAACCCTATTTGAGTGTTGCTGACCGTCTCCAATGGTACCTTCAGAAAACTGGGAAAGCTCCTAAACTCCTGATATATTTGGCTAGAATTCGTCAGTCTGGAATTCCAACTCGTTTCAGTGGAAGTATTCCTGGTTCTGAATTCGCTCTGAGCATCAGTGGAGTTCAGGCTGAAGATACAGGAGTTTATTACTGTCAGCAGAGTTACAACTACCTGTTCACACAGTGATAGAACGTTATACAAAAGCCTCCCTCAGCAGCAGAGGAACTGATCTCACTCAGCAGCTGAACTGAAACACTACAAGTTAAACACATAACTGAATATAAAGAACTAGTTTAAAATATTATTTTTACACTAGAACATTTCTAAAGACATTTTGAAGGGGGGCCAACTAGTGCTCGGTCGGGAACCTGGCTAATGGATGGGGCCCATAGATGTGACATTGGGGCTCCCTAGACAGATTGTTTATGCATATGAGGGCTCCTGAAGGACAGAAAAAGGGCAAGCCTATTAGCACATAGAGTGGTGCCTCAAGTTGGCTGAAAGCTGCAAAATAGACGTGCGCAATATATAAGGCACAACGAACATTTGGATTGTTCTTAATGCATTGTAGTGATGAAAGCAGCATAAGCAGGCTCAGGCCGCATGTTAGAGGTTAGTAGATGCTTTATTATAGAGGAAATGGATGAGCTTTATTTAGAAATGAGCTCCTGGTTTAAGGTGAGATTCCTTGCTGAAAAGCAGTAGTGTTCTGGAATTAAATACTTTCAAACAAGCAGAATGAACTTTATAATGTTTACTAATTATGTTAAACATATTGTACCGAAAAATGTGCTTTCTGTTTTATGTTCTAAAGGTTCTTCACAAGACATCATCCTGACTCAGACTCCTGGAGCTCAGTCTGCTGTTCAGGCACAGACTGTCTTTATCAGATGTAAATCTGACAGAAGTATAGGTGATGACGTGACCTGGTACCTGCAAAAATATGGAGGAGCTCCAAAACCCCTGATCTATATTACCACAGAGCATCAGTTTGGAGTCCCAGAAAGCTTTTGTGCAACAGTACAACAGATTGACTTCACACTGATAATCAATGGCGTTCAGGTTTATGATAGAGGAGTGTCATGTCTAAGCACCTAAAACATCATGCATATATACAGGGAAAGAAAAAGGCACAGAGACAATTAGTTTAGTTTTACTCGCAAGGAGAGTAAGAAGAGACCGCACGCCACCCCACTCTGCTTGGTCTCAGTGTCCTCCTAGCAATTGGTTGCTAGGAGGACTGTCCTGGTTACAACAGCTTAGACTGCACTAAGGGGGGAAACAAGATAAGGAATTCAGACTTGCAGTCTCAGCAAACATGTCCTCTAACTCTCAAGGTTCAGTCAAAGTTTAGGTAGTTGTAGCTGTTGACCAAAGTGCAGCAGGTTTAATGCTGCTCGTAAATCCACCACAACCTCCCCAAAAGCAAGTCCACAAATCACAGTATACTTTAGAAAAGGTGGCTATGATCACATGCACATAGCACACAGCTTTATGCATTATAACACTAAACAGATACATTTATATACAATTATTCTAACAAGGAGTTTACTATTGTCTGCAGCGTAACAGCTACCCATTTGCACAGTGATACAAAGTTGTAAAAAAACTCCCAGAAAATGAACTGATCTTATTTCATAAACTGCAGGAGAAATTAAAGAACCAAGGAGATACATTAAATGACAGTCCGTCCATCTATTGATCTATTGATCTATCCCTCTATCCATCCATCTATCCATCTATCTATAGTGGCTCTATCAAGTCTGAGAGTGGACTCAATGAACAACATGCTCATGAAGTTAGGCAGATCTTAACACACTCTTAATGTAGTTGAATTGATGTATTTAAGAAGTTTAATGATGCATATTATTTTCCAGAATTTACAGGGGAGGCTTAGACTCCCCAGGATTCAATAAAAAAAAATCCACTGTTCTCTATACTCACCAAGTGACTAAGCAAGCTTTTTTTTTTTTACTATAAGCTTTATCAAAAAGGAAAGTTTTAAGCCTACCCATAAAAGTAGACGTGGCTCCTCACGGACTAAAACTGGTAGTTGGTTCCACAGGAGAGGAGCCTGATGACTAAAATATCTGCCTCCCATTCTACTTTTTTTCTGGATTGAGTTGAGGTTTGTGGACCCAAATGTAGAGGCAGGGAGGCAGAGGTGAGTTTCTTGTTGATTAGATGACAGAACACTAAGGCAGGAATCCAAAAATCAAACATGAAAACAAAGACAAACAAACCAGAAATCAAGGAGACATCTGGGAAAACAATCAGGACGAGGAAGACTCAGTGAGACGGAGTTGGAGGAAGTTAGACAAGGAACCAGCACTGAGGAACTGCATAAGGAGTGTATTTATGGGAGACTGAAACAAAGAGAGGACTAACGAGCAGATTGGGAGCAGGTGTGAACAGAGCAGACAGGAAAGGGGCCAGGGAAAAGGAGAACACAAGAGGAGGAGCTGAGGCAAACAAATAAAAACCTGAAAACTGAAAAATAACCAGAGAACACAACAAAATAAGAATTAAACAATTAAAACTAGAAAACATGGAGCAAAGTAAAACTGAATACTCAAAAGAAAACATAAAAGAACCAGAACTGTGACACTTTTAGGAATTCTAGGAACCACTAGTAAACCTGCAGATGAAGAGCGAAGTGCTTTGTTAGGGACATGAGGAACAATAAGATCCCTGATATAAGATGGAGCTTGGCCATTTAAGGCTTTAAGTGTAAGAAGGATGTCATGGTCGCAGCCCTGATAGCTCACTTAACTATTCCTCTCACTCAACTTCCTAACCCTCCCCGGTTACTAATTATCATTCATCTTATCCACCTGCGCATGTTGCTTTATATACAGTTCAGTCCAGCTATTGGGGTCAGATCATTGATGTATGTTTGTTTTTCTTTAGTTTGAGTTTGTGTTTTTGACTTTGATTTCCAGGGTTCATGTTCTCATCTTGGAGGCCAGTGGTTGTCTTGTCTAACATTTTCCGGATCGCGTCCTGGCTCTTGTCCACTATGTGTGCCCTTTTCCTGTTGTGGCTCGGTGGAGCGAGCTACTGTAGTTTAAAGTTCCGTAGTCCTAGCTCTTATCAACTGAGCGTGCCCTAGAGCAGGAAATATTAGCCCGAACCCGACGGGACCTCTCGGGTCCCGTCGGGTTCGGGCGGGTTCGGGCTGTACTTTTCATTATTTCATTCGGGCCGGGCCGGGCTCGGGCTTTAAACCGTTATATGCGCGGCAAATAAATGATCATGTGATAACGTTCGATCTATACGCGATGAATGCAAAATGGATGTTACAGAAGGCTTACAGGAGATTAATCAAGCGCAAGATTTTTATTTGCCTCGCGTGGGTCATGTTAAGATAAAATAGCGCTGTTTTTTTGTTGATGCTTGTTATTTTTTCTTTTAACTTCCTTGGTCAGAGAATATATTTAAGCCTATAATTAAGTTCTTGTTCAGACATCTAGGCTAACTATTCTGAATAAAAATAGTAAAAATATACAGCAAAAATGATTCATTCTTGACTGATTGTGATATGCGCACAATTGAAAAATGTCGGGCTGCAAACGGGTCGGGCTCTACGAAGCTGTCAATCATAACGGGCCGGGCCGGGCACGGGCCTGGTTCTTTCGGACTCGGGTCGGTTTCGGGCTGACTTTCAAGGCCCGTTTCATGCTCTAGCGTGCCCTGTACATGTTTTGGCATAGTGGAGGGGAGGTAGTTTAAAGTTCCACAGTTTTCCTGGTGTCATGTCTAGTTCTGCCTCTCAACTGCTGAGCCTGCCTGTTTCCATGTGAGCGAGTCTGCCTGTTGGACCTATGGAACCCTGAACCTGCCTGAATGCTCTGTGGAATCCTGGAACCCTGGATCTGTCTGTTCCTGTTGTGATCAGAACCCCTAACTGGGCTTCGGACTCCTGAATCTCAGAACTGTCTTGTGCTGATTTGTTTTTCCTGACCTGCCTCAGACTCCTGCCTGTTCACTTGGGCTGCTGCATCGGGGACACTCTGGGCAGCTCCCGCCACAACTTGTTGGTAGTCCATCGGCACTCGAGGGAATGGACTGAACTCTTAAACCATAGTATCAGTGATAGGTGGAGTGCCGCCTCCTCCAGCAGCCGCAACAGGTCTGCAGATCAACAGTTTTGCTTCTGTTATGTTTAATTTTCAATAAAACGTTTTGAACTTTCCCACTGTCTGTCTCGCTTGAATACAGGGTCCAAAATTCTGAGTTCATTACAAAGAGGATTTTAAATTCTACTCTAGATTTAATAAGTGTCCAATAAAAAGAAACTAGGATAGGACAGATATGTTCCCCCCTTTTAATTTTTTAATGATCTCTTTTTTAATTTTTGGCTACAGCATTTTTGGATCAGCTGAAGGCTTTTAACTACAGTTTGTGGACTGTAAAGAATAACATTAGTTCAGCCTTGAAGTAACAAATTTATGGACTAGTTTCTCAGCATCACCCCTGGACAGGATATTTGTTATTTTTGCAATATTCTGGGGATGAAAGATGAAATTTCAAATGAGCTCGCATATCTATTTGAGAATATTTTTTTATTATTTTAGTTTAGACAGCACAAATCTTTTTTTTTACTAGATTAGATTAGATTAGATAGATATTCAGAATTCAATTTAAAATCCTTCTCTATACTTTCAAAGCCATCCATAACCTTGCTCCTCCATATCTGTCAGACCTCCTTCACATTGCCACCTCCTCCCGCTCCCTTAGATCCTCCTCCTCCATCCCACTCACTGTACCCCCAGCTCGACTTGTCACCATGGGGAGCAGAGCCTTCAGCCGCTCTGCACCCCAGCTCTGGAACTCACTTCCTCCCGACCTCCGCAGTATTGACTCTCTCCCCTTATTCAAAGCCAGACTCGAACCCATCTGTTCCAGCTCCCTTATTCACTCGTCACATATTGGCATAGAAGTTACAGAAGGTGCAAACAAGGAGGAAAAAGGTGCATATTATAGGCTGAATGAAAAAAATATTATATAGGAATATATTTAATTCAAAAAGAGCAATAATGTTTCGGTTTAATTAAATGTCTATGAGCTGATTATTTTTTGGTTAATGATGGATATGGCATTTAAGAGAATGTGTTTTCCTTCAAGACACCTCAATTCAATTCTGTTTATTTATATAGCACATATTCACAACACATAATAACTCAAGGAAATTTACAGAGACAATTCATGCAGGCAGATTGGTTCAAAGTTTTCCATCTAAGCTGATTGCATCGACTCACTGACCTTTCAACAATCCTTTCAACAAAAATTTTGGTACCAGTTAAAATCATCTTATGATGAAAATGAGATAAGTCTTGATATGTCTACTGGTAGTTTTTTATGCAAGAACTGTGTACAAGTAGGCCTTTTTTCACAGATTTGTTTATGTTCAGAGTCAGAGAGCCGTGTCTTTAACAGTCAGAGGTTTTTGTACGACAGCTCCATCAGTTTGTATCACTGTGGTACATGTTTGGTGAAGGAACCAGATTGGATGTTGGAAGTAAGTAAACTTGTTTGTTACTGTTTTCTTGTCAGTCTTTTATTTCATTTCTTAGTATTTTTTCACTCATAATAATGAAGCTGTGGAAATGATTTTGGTAAATTAGTATTTAATTTACAAAACCACTGATAGGAGACACTAAAGCTAAGACTTTATATTTTCAAATATATGATGGTCTCACTATTGATTTATTAGTTTTTAAAAATTATTCAGATAGTTTAATCTGGATTTTTCCGTTTTAATTAGGTCTTAAAAGTAATTGAACCACGTCTCTCTTCAGTCAGAGTCAGTTTTTGTGTCAGTGTGCCACAAACTTATTGGAAGAAACAGATTTTAAAATTATTAGAAAATTACATCATACTGTTTTCAGTTTCTCTTTTTGTGATAAAAAAAAATGTATTCACTGGAACCTTGACCTGTACTATGTAATTGATGCGGAATTAGGATTCTAATTTAGAATTTATTTTTAGAAAAGTTTTGGTATGTCCATAATTACTAATATATAAAATGACCTAACTTAATCTGTAATCTGAGATCTAAATTGTTATTTCCAATAACCTGCCTGTAGCAGTGGCAGTTGAAAAAAGAAGAAATATTAGATGCCATTTTTTTCTCTATTTGTTGTAAAATGTAAAGTCTATTGGGTACATTTTGAAAAAGAAATTCTCATGAGAAATGTATGTTTAACTTTAAATGAAAAATATTTAAACTTTTTCCTTATATGCAAGGTTTGTACATTATTATAGGGTTGATATGCATGAGGTGATTCACTAAGGGAAGTGAAACATTAAGTGAAGAAGTGACTGTTGGAGCAAAAAGACATCTGGCAGGAACATCCTGACACAGAGGACCATTGCTGTCATATGAAAACACTTATATATAACTGACAGATTTGTTTGTCAAGTTCTCTAACCTGATTGGTGTCTCCTAGGTGATGCTCGTCCCACCCTGACAGTGCTGCCCCCCTCCAGTGAGGAGCTGCAGCAGGGGAAGGCCACCCTCATGTGTCTGGCCAACAAGGGCTTCCCCTCAGACTGGAGTCTGTCCTGGAAGGTGGACGGTAGCAGCAGCAGCAGCAGCTGGGAGGAGAACAAGAGCCGAGGAGTGCTGCAGAAGGACGGCCTCTACAGCTGGAGCAGCACCCTGAGGCTCCCTGCAGACCAGTGGAGGAAGGTGGGCTCTGTGACCTGTGAGGCCACCCAGGGCTCCCATTGTCCAGTAACAGAGACACTAAAGAGAGACCAGTGCTCCCAGTCCTGAGCTGATTCATGGATTTTCTAATGCATTATTCTCATACAGATCTACTGTTTTAGAAATTTTCTGTAGGTTTTCGTCTGAAGAATCTCTGTTACTTTTTCAAAAATACAGTTAAAAAAAACAATAAAAAAATCATTCACACTGTTCTACTTTTAGTTTATTCAAAATCCTTTTAGCTATACAGTGGGGCAAAAAAGTATTTAGTCAGCCACCAATAGTGCAAGTTCTCCCACTTAAAAAGATGAGAGAGGCCGGTAATTTTCATCATAGATATACCTCAACTATGAGAGACAAAATGAGAAAAAAAAAAATCCAGAAAATCACATTGTCTGATTTTTAAAGAATTTATTTGCAAAATATGGTGGAAAATAAGTATTTGGTCAATAACAAAAGTTCATCTCAATACTTTGTTAGATACCCTTTGTTGACAATGACAGAGATCAAACGTTTTCTGTAAGTCTTCACAAGGTTTTCACACACTGTTGCTGGTATTTTGGCTCATTCCTCCATGCAGATCTCCTCTAGAGCAGTGATGTTCTGGGGCTGTCGCTGGGCAACACGGACTTTCAACTCCCTCCAAAGATTTTCTATGGGGTTGTGATCTGGAGACTGGCTACGCCACTCCAGGACCTTGAAATGCTTCTTACGAAGCCACTCCTTCATTACCCGGGCGGTGTGTTTGGGATCATTGTCATGCTGAAAGACCCAGCCACGTTTCATCTTCAATGCCCTTGCTGATGGAAGGAGGTTTTCACTCAAAATTTGACGATACATGGCCCCATTCATTCTTTCCTTCACACGGATCAGTCGTCCTGGTCCCTTAGCAGAAAAACAGCCCCAAAGCATGATGTTTCCACCCCCATGCTTCACTGTAGGTATGGTGTTCTTTGGATGCAACTCAGCATTCTCTCTCCTCCAAACACGACGAGTAGAGTTTTTACCAAAAAGTTCTATTTTGGTTTCATCTGACCATATGATATTCTCCCAGTCATCGTCTGGATCACCCAAATGGTCTCTAGCAAACTTGAGACGGGCCTTGACACGTCTGGCACTGCAGGATTTGAGTCCCTGGCGGCGTAGTGTGTTACTGATGGTAGCCTTTGTTACTTTGGTCCCAGCTCTCTGCAGGTCATTCACTAGGTCCCCCCGTGTGGTTCTGGGATTTTTACTCCCCGTTCTTGTGATCATTTTGACCCCACGGGGTGAGATCTTGCGTGGAGCCCCAGATCGAGGAAGATTATCACTGGTCTTGTATGTTTTCCATTTTCTAATAATTGATCCCACAGTTGATTTCTTCACACCAAGCTGTTTACCTATTGCAGATTCAGACTTCCCAGCCTGGTGCAGGTCTATAATTTTGTTTCGGGTGTCCTTTGACAGCTCTCTAGTTTTGGCCATGGTGGAGTTTAGAGTGTGACTGTTTCAGGTTGTGGACAGGTGTCTTTTATACTGATAACGGGTTCAAACAGGTGCCATTAATTAAGGTAACGAATGAAGGACAGAGGAGCCTCTTACAGAAGAAGTTACAGGTCTGTGAGAGCCAGAAATCTTGCTTGTTTGTAACTGAGCAAATACTTATTTTCCACCATATTTTGCAAATAAATTCTTTAAAAATCAGACAATGTGATTTTCAGGATTTTTTTTTCTCATTTTGTCTCTCATAGTTGAGGTATATCTATGATGAAAATTACCGGCCTCTCTCATGTTTTTAAGTGGGAGAACTTGCACTATTGGTGGCTGATTAAATACTTTTTTTGCCCCACTGTACCTGTTTACTATTATTCTTTGTTTTATCGTGCCAGAGAAAAAAGGATTTCCAATTCTCTTATCTCTGTGGAGTTATCTGAGTATATCTGTGGAAAAAAACTGGAAAAAGGTTTTGCAACTGAAAAATAAAGTGCAAAACTAGAAAAAAGAAAGTAGTTCAAAACCTAGGGAAACCAGCGGTACTCTTTATACATACTTTTTTGGATGGTTTTCTTGAGATACCAAGTTACTTTCCTCATTATCTATGTAACAATAGTAACTATTGTTGGGAACATTTGTTTACTTTGAGTTCGCTCAGGGACTTTTGTAAGTGTGACACTACCTGTTCGAGAAGACTTGGGCCATTTCTTATATGCTCATGTTCTCGTGAAATGTCATCAGCCTCAGCCCTAGTACTGTTCCAATTCACAAGAACACAACATTGAAACTAGACAAAGTCACAGATTTTGTTCTTGCCCCTCCCTCTTCACCCAGCAAGCATCAGAGCAGATGTGTCTATTCTCTGGATTGACAGCTGTCCCAACATGCAACACAGCAGAAACAGCTTCCAGGGGAGTGCTCACCGAGTTCAGAGTATTAAGTTAAACGTTCTCTTTTCTGTTGCCTCTGTTTTGTAAAAGTATGTTTTAAGATAATTTCAGGAGAGAACTTTATACTTTTAAGCACAACTCTATGGCCCATTTACTGATTTAGTGCGTAATTCTAAAAAATGTACCGATATTTAGAGGACCGCGGCAACCAGCTGAGGGTAACTGCAGCCAAGGCTAACATTAGTCCATCTGCAGCAGCCCTCTCTCGGCGTAGCCATATGTGAAGTACCGCTGGCTCTGATGCAGATATTTTTGTTTCATTTGGTAAAATTATAATTTGATTTGTGTTTATCTGTGTTAATTGTTATTCACCCACTAAATGAAAAAAGTAAGAATTTATGATTATCTAGAGACTATTAATAAGTTCCAGACGAGCTGAGCATGTGATGATGTCACAAGTACGCTTCTGTTCCAATTGACTCATATTTATGCTGTGTACTACAGTTCTCCCCAAGGCCATACTTTCCTGTGCTCTTCTCAAGAACATACTTGACGAGAACACGGGCTCATACTCACATTCTTATGAATTGAGAAACGCTCTGTGGCTGTGTCTGAACATCAGCCCTAATCACTATATATAGTGGTTACGCCATTTTAAATGACTGTATGAGCATCTAGTGGATGAAAAAAGTAGTGGGGTCGAATATAATGTACATGGAAAGTACTGATAATCCATGGTCACTATTCAAGGAGAGCATAACCCAGAATCCTGTTGGGTAGTGACAGTGGCGACAAATATTAATGCAGGGAGGCTGAGTCACGTGATCAAGGGTTAGCAAAAAGTGGTGATCATCTGTTCGAACGGTAAGTCAACTGAGTTCACTATAGAGTCCACTATATAGTCCCTACTCTATGTAGTGAATGATGGTGATGATGAAATGATCTTTATTGCATCAGATGCAAACTTGTGCATTCCCCACCGCCACTACTCCCTTCCCTACGGGTCAGTCTGAGCCCACCATGCCCTTTTCAATGGGTCAGCCTGACGTCCCCCTCCTCTCTTGTTTACAAGTAAATGAAAACCAGTTCCCGCAGCCAGTGCTCCACATCTTGAGGATTTTTTTATGGAATCTATTTTATGGGGACAGAGCGAAGAATTTTTTTCTTTACAGCCATTCCAGAACCTGTAGCTTCCTGTCAGCCATCAGTTCCACAGCTAGAAGGTCAGATCCTCTGATTGGTCCCTGTCCCGAGACTCCTAAGACCCCTCTGTCATGACCTGCTGCTCTGGGTTTTCAATTCTGTTTTCACATTGTCTCATCTGTTAGACTTTGATTTATGTTATTTTGTGTTACATTTTTTCTAGTCACTTTCCCTATCTTCTAATTTTCTCCCTGGTCATTATTTATTTTCTAGTCATTGGTCTTTAGGTTCACTTAAGTTGTTTTCTAGTTTTAGTTAAGCTTGTTTACTCTTTCGTTGCCCCTTTCCTTTGCCCTATAGCTGTTTCAAGAAACATCCACTAACCCTGAAAATGTGATACTGAAGGTTTGGTTTTAAAAGAGTTCATTATCAAGCTCTGTTATTGAAGAAAGCCACTCCTTAGTTAATACAGTATTTACAGTGTTAGTCAGTTCTTTTTCTCCAGCTACATATATCTACTTCAAATTTTGATTTAATTTCTATGCCAATTTCAGCAACAGCACTTGCTTGTCAAATATGGACATATGGCATCAAAAACTATTGCATATAACATTCTAATTTTTAAGCTATAAAATTTTTTATGATTTAAAGTGTAAAAAAATTGTCTCGGAAAGTTTGTTATATCATGTATACAGCAGTATAACAAAAATATTTTTTTTATGACTGTTGACCAGAAATCTCTGTAGGAGTCAGTCAGAGTATTTCCATAGAGCCACTTTGCATCAGCAGCTCCATGCTCCAGCGCTCTGGGAAGGTTTATAGTCCTGAGAGTTGAACACTGGATGATTAACAGCTGTCCATCATGACAACAGAAGACACAGTAATCCTCCTCATCAAAAACATGACTTTGATCTGCATCCTCATCTGGACTCTCCTCTGCTGCTGCTTCACAGGTAAAGTCCAGAGAATCAAACTCCTCTCCTCTATGAACATCTGTCCCTCTGAAATTAAACAAACAAACAAAAAAACATGAAGCTGCTTCATGTTCTTCTCTCCATGTCATCAGAATCAAGAGGTCAGGACACAGTGACTCAGCCTGCAGCAGTAAGAACCCGTCTGGGAGGATCTGTCAGCCTCAACTGTAAGCCCAGTCAGAATGTCTATAGCTCTAATCGTTTAGTCTGGTATCAACAGAAAGATGGACAAACTCCCAAGCTGCTCATTTATGGTCCTAGCTCTCGAGCACCAGGGACTCCTATTCGGTTTAAAGGCAGTGGATCAAAGTCTGACTCTACTCTGACTATCAGTGAGATTCTAGCTGAAGATGCTGCAGTTTATTATTGTTCTGCAGAGTTTTCTGTGGTGTTCACACAGTGATAAACAGTTGTACAAAAACCTTCCTCAGTCAAACATGAATTGAAACTCCACTGAAAAAAAATTACAGATCACTTAACCCAGACACAGAGTAATGACAGTTATATGTAGATTTATATTTACCTTGCATATAAATAATAGACTGAATAGTTTCATTGAGCAGTAGATAAAGTTCTGACTTCAAAATGACCAGTAAAGCTCAGGTTGGATTAACTCATCCACAAATAATCTATTCATTACTGTAAATCATTCAGACTGAACAAAAACTCAACCCATGACTGGTAATTCTGATTGTTTACAAACATGTGAACACATGATATAATTACATTGCTTTATTATCTCCCACAAGGAGGTTATGTTTCCATGACAGTTTATGTGTTTGTCTGTCTGTCTGTGTGTGTACAGGATAACATGAAAAGGTATGGACGGATTTTAATGAAACTTTTATCAGAGATGTTCCTCATGTCATGGAACAATCCATAAAATGTTGTTGATGATTCAGATCGTAATGTGGATAAACGTTTTTTTTCTAAGATTCTTCAACATTGTTAGCCTGATAAACCAGACTAAATGAGAGATTAAATGTGTAATTTAGTCTGGCCCAGATGAATGAGACATTGAAAGATTGTTGATGAGAATGACCCATTGTCTTTCAAACCATGTCTGTGCCTTTGGCCAACGCTCTGACCAATGAGCGCAACCGACTGTGGCGTACTGTAGTAAGCGCGACAGAAAGCTGGTGGGGGAGTGTAAACAAACAGCGGCAACACGGCGAATATGTCCTTCTCAAAAATGAATGAGCATAGAGCCTCTTCCTGCTCACATTTCAATGAAAACCCCAAGTCCAATCCTTCTAAAACTGATACTGAAGCTTAGTCAAAAATAGCCAGCAGAGCCAGCGGTCCTTTGCTCACAACTATGAGGAGAGAGGGCCGCTGCAGACAATCACCTAAATTCTGACTGAATTTAAGTGATTGCAAGCAGTTAACCTCATTTACTGATAACCCAACTTGGGTTTGCTTAGTTTATTGCAAGGCTGCAGCATGTTATGTGGAGTTCAGTTCCATGTGACTGACTGTGTGTGTTTGCATATTTGTCCTCCCTCTCCGCTCCCAGCTGTTAAGAGGTCAGTGTTGAACAGAGGCTGTCCAGGCCTTTCAGAGCCACTGAACCACCAGCAGCACAATGATGATGTTACTGACTCTACTGCTGACCATCCTGGAGCTCCTGGTTCAGGGTGAGACTCTCTGCTCAGAACTTTGTCTGAAGATGTAACCATGTTCCCCAGAATAACCAGCTTTGTTTTGGATGGTGATATAATGTGCTCAAGCTTGTCTTTTTCAGTAAAATGTATTTTTATTATGTGTTTTTAGGATCTGCAGTTACTTTAACTCAGACTCCTGGATCTCAGTCTGTTGTTTCAGGACAGACTGTTTCAATTAAATGTAAAGTTAATCCAAGTACAGGTTACTGCTTCAACTGGTACCTTCAGAAACCAGGAAAAAGGCCTAGACTCCTTATTGAATGCACAAACAGCCGTCAGTCTGGTGTCACCGATCGCTTCAGTGGAACAATCTCTAAGAATACAGATTATACTCTGATCATCATTGGAGTTCAGGCTGAAGATGCTGGAGTTTACTACTGTCATAGTCGTCATAACATCAACGGTCGGTGGGTGTTCACACAGTAAAAAACAGTCGCACAAAAACCTCCCTCAGTCAGACTGAACAGAAACTTGAGCAGCATGAACACAGACTTTGACACAGTTCACCAAACACAAACACACACAGAGTTACAATGATTTTATGTAAAAATTGCATGAAGATTTATTCTTATCTATTTTTTACACCTGGGAATCTTTGTTTTTGTGTGTGGAAGATCATATTTTATCCAAGATAGAGATAATAACACTACACTAATGATTATATGATGAGTCAAATTGGAATTTCAGATATTTGAAATTTTAAAATGCCTATGTTCTGTATAGTGCCTTGAGATGACATGTGTCTTTCTGTATGCTAAAATCATACAGAATGAAATTACAGATGCTAAAAAACATCCATCTATCCATACATTTTCTGTCACGCATATCCCTGCTGGGGTCGTGAGGGGTGCTGGTGCTTATCTCCAGCTGTATATGGGCGAGAGGCAGGGTACACGCTGGACAGGTCGCAGGTCCAGTTCAGGCTTACAAACATATTTTGACTAATTTCAATTTCTAATTCATTTTTGAATAAGATTATTATTTCAATTTCATTTGTTCTCCTAACACACAGCCAGTTGGGCTTATGTTCACAGACTAACACGACATTCCGAAAGCTATTTGATTAAACAGCATAAAGTTACAGCAGCAATTAATTGCATAACAGCTGTAATAAACAGACAATTAGGTTGCAAAGTAATTCGGACCACAGAGCAGCAATGGACTGAGGTGTTAATTAATGTTTTGCAATCAGGGAGGTTGTTATGGAAGCCCGTTTCTGCCACATGAAAGAAAAAAATGTCAAATAGAAAGTCATAATTATGAGATTCAAAGAAATTATTTCCAGTTTAAAGTCCTAATTATGAGATGCTAGTAAATATTCTCAGTCATCCAGGTCATAGTCATTTAAAAAAAGTTAAAAAAACAATCTGCTGAACATTGTTTTAAAGTATGAAGTCATTTCGCTTCCCATCCAGGAATCCTTTTCAATTGAAAATATCCGAAATAGCGTTGAGTTTGAGGCTTTATATATGTTTTCTAAGCTAAAACAAGGTGTTGTTTTTAGTCCACTCTATAAAGCCTCAAACTCCATGCTATTTCTTTCTATCAACTATAACTATCTTCTGGCCATGAAGATCTAAATTTTTTTTTAAACCGTAAAATAATTATTTTTTTGTCAGTACACTCTATCGTCTTAAGTTGCTAATCTTGGGCGCTCCTCTAAGGTTATGGCTGGCCTCTAGGTTTCCTGTCTGGTTAATACTTTCTTCTCATGGCCTGTTGGATTTAGTGAATTACCTTGTCCAAATGTAAATAAAGTTATACCAAACTCTAGGTGATAATTAATCAAGGAATAAAAACTTGTTAAAATCATGTTTTTGAGGTGTTTTTTTTACTTGTCTGCAGAATCACACATGATGAGATAAACTGCTAATTGGCTTATTTAATCTTAATCAATGAAATGCACAACAGAGTCACTGGTCATGCACCATTTGTAAAAAGAGGGGCGCAGTTAGATGAGTTAGACTTAGACAAACTTTATTGTCATTTTTCATAGACAATTTTAATGCGTACAGCTTTTTCAACAGTGAATGAGCAGCTTAGCAGCGAAATTAACATTTCCATTTTTAAAGTGCAGCAGTGATCAAGATGTAAACAGAGTAGGAGAGAAATTGTGCAAAAGCCATTGATGTGGAAGGATCAGAGCAGTGCAAAAATAAATAAATAAATATGGTGCAAAATGCAGTAGAACACTGAAGTGAATTACAGTATATTTAAAGGGATTTGAAAATTCTCAATGTAGTGCAAGTATGATGTTTACAGTGTGATGCAAAATCTCGATTTCTGACTTGATTACAGTTTTCAGCAGCTTAACAGTCTTATGGCAGCAGGGAAAAAGCTGTTGCAGAAAGTGCTGGCTCTGCATCAAATGCTGCAAAGCCTCTGTATGAGGGCAGCAGGGAGAACAGTCCATGGTGGGGGTGTGAAGGTCGCTGATGATGCTACGGGCTCGGGATGCTCAGATGTGTGGATTGGTTAATGAGTATGAGCAACATCGATGAATAAATTGGGTTTGCTATTTTGGGGTGGAAGGAAATATTTAAGGGAGGAATTGAGATCCTGATATGCTGGGGAAGGGAAAGTCACGATGAGGGTTAGTGTTCCAGGGGCGTATTATTTAAAATTCAAGCTTTGTTAATTCAGGATACAAAATAGCAAATAGACATTTTTTGAAAGAAAGGAGGAAGAGGAAGGCATAAAAAGGAATAATCGTTATGTGTATTTTTTTATTTGAAGATTAAGATTAAGAAGTATGTAAATAGACCCTTGAGGTCAAAGGATTTCATTTCAAGACACCTAAAGTCAAGCAGTTTTGGTTTTCCCACAATATAAGATCCAAAATCAAGCTTGTAATAAAAAGTTAAACAATTTATTGTAAAGTTTTGGTTTTAGTCTTGGATTGGTTTTATTTGAGAAATATGTAAAAACATGTTTTTTTTCAGACTTGTTTTTGTTTCAGTGAGAGAGCCGTGTCTCTCTAACAGCCAGAGGTTTTTGTACGACGGCTCAATGAGTTTGTATCACTGTGGTGGACTTTTGGTGGAGGAACCAGACTGGAGGTTGGAAGTAAGTCAATTTTATTGTATTTTTTTACTGCTCTCTGAATTTTTTTTTTTTTTTCATAACAGGTCGGCATTTTTTAATTTAAACAAAAGATTATACAATGGTTGTCAAAATAAGTATCTGTTTTTCCTTTTGAAGTTGTTAAAATATAATACTTGTGATTGTTGATCCCTTGAGCTGTATACTGTAGTTCAATTATATCGAAGTCAAGTTTTGAAATTCAGAATCTATTAAAGGTATTGCTCTTTGATAACCTGTTAAAAGGATGGGACAGAAAAAAATAGGAAAAATGTAAGATCAATTTTCTGTAAAGATCTTAGATGTAATTTTGTATAGAAAATTTATTATATATATATAATAATAATATATTATTTAAAAATCAATGAAACATATTACAACTTGCAAGACAACATTTTTTTCTTTATTTTAAAGCTAAATTAAATATTTAAACCCAGGTTATATTATAATGGGGTTTGTTATGCATGAGGTAATTCATATGGGGAAGTAAAACATTAATTGAAGAAGTGACTGTTGGAGTTACAGTAAACGACCTCTGGCAGGAACATCTTCACAGAAAAAACTCACTGCTGCCACATTAATTTGTTTAGATTACTTCTGTATTATTAACACATTTGTGAGTCAGAATCTCTAACCTGATTGGCGTCTCCTAGGTGATGCTCGTCCCACCCTGACAGTGCTGCCCCCCTCCAGTGAGGAGCTGCAGCAGGGGAAGGCCACCCTCATGTGTCTGGCCAACAAGGGCTTCCCCTCAGACTGGAGTCTGTCCTGGAAGGTGGACGGCAGCATTAACACCTTCACCTGGGAGGAGAACAAGAGCCAAGGAGTGCTGCAGAAGGACGGCCTCTACAGCTGGAGCAGCACCCTGAGACTCCCTGCAGACCAGTGGAGGAAGGTGGGCTTTGTGACCTGTGAGGCCACCCAGGGCTCCCAGTCTGCAGTCACAGAGACACTGAGGAGAGACCAGTGTTCCCAGTCCTGAGCTAATTGATGAATTTTCAAAAATTTTACTCTGCTACAGATCATTTGCTTTAATAAATTGCAGTTGGACTTCATCTTCAGAATATCTGTTTCTTGCTGAGAAGCTTAATTAAAAAAAAACAAACAATACATGTCAAATCATAACTTCTTTTCCTTTAAATAAATTAATATTTAATTAGCCTTAATTCTTAATTTTAATTACGAAATTTCAAGTATCTTATTACCTGAATAAAAGGTGCAGGAATATCTGGTCAGGCTCATATATCAGTTTTCAATAAGCTTTAAATGATTAACATGGTTTTAGGAGGCCTTCTGTCCCACATGCAAAATCTCAAAAGCAGGAGACTGATGGAAAGTTGTTCGTTGTTGTTGTTGTTGTTTATAAAGTTAGAGGACTTTACAATACATTGACTAATTTATTCATTTACACACACAATCACATGCTAATGTTGCTGAAGCTGGCCTGGGACAGACTGACAGTAGAGAGGCTTCCCTACAATGATAAAGGTGATGGGTCCTCTTGGTCTAGGGATTTGTTATGAAAAATCTAATTAGCAAAGAGTAAGATCTATCTTATTTTTATAAGTTTATTCGAGGGCATAGCAGTGTTTGAAGGCTAACACGTGTCAGCCACAGATAAGTGAAAATGTACGAAGAGCTGAATGTTGACAGACTTTTTATAACATTTAGAGCACACACACTGCTTCAAAGCAACAAGATGAGGGTGTCAACTCTTTACACAAACATTTAGGTGAGAACAGACGAAAGCACACAAATCCCTCTTACCAAATAAGAATATCGTCATGCACAAAATATTCCAAAACACATAACATTTTCTTGATTTTATTTCATTTCTACTTCATGCAGAAATATTGAACGAATTGCAAAAAAATATTGTTTAAAATGAAAGATTGAATAACTGTCAAACACTTACATAATATATATTCCTCTTTGGTTATGCATTATTTGTCTTATTGCTCAGAAATATGGGGAAATGCATTGAAGTATTAATTAAGTTGCAAAAAAATAAAAGTAAAGCTTATGATAAGTTGGGATTCCGTAAACCAACTGATAAAATTTTTATTCAAAGTAATACATTAAAATTCAAAGATATAGTTTATATAAAAAATACTGGAAATAATGTATAAAGCATTGAACAAAAGTATTCCTTCTGGTATTCAGAAGATATTTAAGCTAAGAGAGAATAGATATCATTTATTTTTTATATTTGAATGTGCAAAAGAGAAGAGACAGATAAAATCTAGATGTGTTTCAGTTACTGGTTGAAATTGTGGAACAAAATGAATGATGAATGTAAGTTATGTCCTTTCTTGGTGAAATTTAAAAGTGTCAATGTTGAATGGAGGTTTTTGAGGACCCAAATCAGAGATAGGGAGGCAGAGGTGAGTTTTGTAGATTTGATAAAGGACTCACAGGCAACTGAGGCAGAAATCCAAAAATCCCCCCCAAAAAAACAAACAAAAAAAATCCTCCAGCAAATTCCAGGGAGAACAGACATGGGGCGCAAGGAGACAAGGGAGCAAAAACAACAAGAAACCAGCCATGAGGAACTGCACAGCTGGTGTATATGGAGAACAGAACAAAGCATGAGCTAATAAGCTGAATATGGAGCAGGTTTGAATACAACTAATCTAGAGGGGAGCCAAAGGGAAAGGAAACAAGCACAAGGGGGCGACAAAGACTACAAAGACACAAAATTACAAAGAAACTAAAAATGAACCAAAACAGCGGGCAGACCCCTGACAAAAAGAGATTTAAAAAGTAAAATGATAAAATCTTACCCTGTAATGTAGATTTATATATGTACTGTATATAAAGATAACCCGGTAGGTTGTAATGTATAAAAAAAGGGTGGGCAATAATATCCTTTGCTTCAGCCTATTCTTTTTTGCTTAATTTTGAGTTTGTTTATTGTTTTTTTATTGTATTTTTTACTCAATTTTACTTTTGTAGTTCTTTTCGTGGAGGTTTACAATAATAAAGAGATTGACTAACTGATTAAGAATGTAAATGAAATAATTAAAGTCATCCATCCATCCATCCATCCATCCATCCATCCATCCATCCATCCATCCATCCATCCATCCATCCATCATTCAATTTTTTGTCATGCTTATCCATCTGCCCTGTTGCAGACTTTCAGAAGGAAGGCTGCAAAACTAAAATCAGCACCACAGTGCCATCTGACCAAGGCAAAGCACCTAAAGTGTCTTGCCCAAAGAAATAACTATTAAGAAGGACAGAGCAGGGGCTCCAACTGGAAACACACCATTTCCAGAACCCTGCGTCCTGAATCACAGAATAGGATGAATAATCTCGGTCATACAATGAAGAACATTATGGATCACAATGAGCATCATCTTTCATTTTAATCACTTCTGACTACAGCTAAGAACATCTACAAAAACTTTCTAAAGTAACCTCTATAAGACTTACAACTTAATTTGATATTTTCAACATTTCATTCTGACAACATTTTAATAAAAAATTTTTTTTCAGCTCCTTATGCTTTGTTATATTTTGAAGGATTCATGTATTGTTTCCTAGCTGCTTCTAGACTGACTGATCACTGGTGGTGAATCTGACATATTGGAAAATTTGCAAATCTTCTTTAGGAAAGTAAGTTGTACTGTATGAGCAATAAAAACACCAACTTTTAAACAGAGCTTGCACAAGGAGAAATGGGCTCCTGCATGCTCTCACACGCATTTAATATGTGATCCTTCTCGGGAGCTGGTACAGGGTTGTGCATGTGCACTTTTTTTTAAATGGAGAGGGTGGTTCTTTTCAAACGTTTGTGAAAATCAAACAAACTAAAAATATACTTTAAAACATCTCTATTTTAATGTTTACTCCAGAAATGAGATAGAGTTTTCCTCTCCACTGTCGCTACAAGCATGCTTGGTGTGAGAGATGGCTTTCAAGTCAATGAGACGATGCAATCAGCTTGTTTTCCTTAGATAGAAATCTTTGAATCAGTTTCATTGTATGATCTGGTTGAATTGTCTCTGTAAAGTACTTTGAGAAGACATGTATTGTGAATTGGAGCAATATAAAAAACTGAATTGAATTGTGGACAGTATCTCTTGTGACTGTGGCTGCCCTGGTATCTTGTATAATTCTTTATGACCACCCTGCCCCTCATTTGCATAATCAAGCAGGAAACTGCTTTGAAGAAATAAGTGAGAAACAAAAAATACAGAAAAAAAGATAAAACAGACCAAATTATTAAAGCATACACATAAATAAATGATAAATAAAAAAGTTGTAAATTGCAAAAGCAAAAAACGGTAGTTTTGTAAAGGTGAATAAATACTGAATAATTTGTTTTTTAAACTCTCACTGTACAATTCATTTGTTGGTTCTATTAATCTATTTGCATTTCCTAAACATTTATTTGTATGTTTATTTATTAATTTAGCATGTCTTTCTATAAGATACCTACGGGCTGCAGTAAAAGGCAATTAGTGCAATAAAAATGAATTGAAAAGTTTCTAACTGTTGCTAGACTGGTTTGCATAGTACTACTGCATAGCAGTAGGTTATGTAGGTTATGTAGAGTTCAGCTCCATGTGACTGACTAAGTGTGTTTGCATATGTGTCCTCCCTCTCTGCTCCCAGCTGTTAAGAGGTCAGTGTTGATCAGAGGCTGTCCAGGCCTTTCAGAGCCACTGAACCACCAGCAGCACAATGATGATGTTACTGACTCTACTGCTGACCATTCTGGGGCTCTTGGTTCAGGGTGAGACTCTCTGCTGACAAGTTTGGTTTCACTGGTATTTTATGTGATGGAAAAAACCAACACATTTTTATCCTTCTCTCTCAGGTTTATCAGGAGATAAAACTCTGACTCAGACTCCAGGATCTCTGTCTGTTTCTCCAGGACAGTCTGTCTCCATCAGGTGTAAAGCCAGTGAGCATGTAGACAATGAGGTAGACTGGTACCTTCAGAGACCTGGAGAAGCTATAAAACTTCTAATCTATTGGACATCAAACCGTCAGCCTGGAGTTTCTGATTGTTTCAGCGGAAGTCACTCTGGAACTGATTACTTTTTAACCATCAGCAGATTTCAGGTTGAAGATGCAGGAGTTTATTACTGTCAGCAGGATTACAGCTTTCCGTTCACACAGTGAAACAACGCTGTACAAAAACCTCCCTCAGCAGCAGAGGAACTGGTCCACAGCTGCACTGAAGAAAGTTCTACACAAAATAACGTTCATAGAGAGAAAAATTTAAAACTATTATTTTCTTAAATACCTATGATTTTTCCTCCATGTGTGAATTATTAGACGGGACCCACAGATTAATTATATTAAGGCCCAAAAGTAATATAATTACTGAGCATTAGTTGTTGTTACTTTGTACACTGCAAAAATGTAGCACAAAGGACTTTACTTTACTTTGATGGTTAATGTTAATTAAGCTTCAGTTTTTCATTATCTTTATGTTTTTTAGCGTGAAGGAAGTTAACCTTTAATTCTGATCACCAAATAATTTGAGCACACATTATTAAGCAGAGAACAAACAGTTTCTAGATTGATCATTTACTTGCCCTAAACCAAGTTCAAACTACAATAAACCTTTAATAAAATATAAAAATAAAAAATACTCAGATTTTACATGGACACAAACCACATAGTTAACTTTTACATCCCTGCACCCCTATCAGGGCTTGGATGTCCTGTGATCAAGTCCTGCTGGTTGTGCACAAAACTAAAAACTAAAGGAGACAGAGCTTTTTCTTCTGTGGCCCTAAGGCTTTAGATCTGCTCTCGGACCAGTGGGCTTAGTGTCTTCTATTGCAGGACAACTTAAATCTCTGAAATATTGTTTAGTTGTATTTATTATTTATTTTTTTGTATTTGTTGCACTGAATTTTTATTAAATTTGAATTATTTGTTATGTTTAGTTATTATTTATTTATCTCTGATATTTATTTAGAAAGCTGCTATATAAATAAATCTTGCTAAAAAAAAAAACACTGCGGAAAAAGGTTGTCTGGAAACCTCGTTTGTAGCTTTGTAAAGGTTCAATATTTTTTTGAAACCGAAATTTAAAAAAAATTGCTCTTTATCATCAAAATACTTTATTGATAAAACATGAAAGATACAAAGAAAGCTAATGTATCAGCCTGACTAGATGTTTTGTGCCTCTTCTTTTGTCGTTATTTGTCAAGGTAGAAATTAACAACATTAACCAACATTTATGGCTGATGTAGTTTAATAACATTCAGAGACAATACAGGAACAACAACTGTTTTTTATTTTAATATGTTTGGCTCCTGAACAAGTAACAGAAAATGTCCAAATGAGATCCAAAGGGGTTTTTAAAGCAAGTGATGAGTAGCAGAATAAAACATCTTATATCAGCTCAGGACTGGGAACACTGGTCTCTCCTCAGTGTCTCTGTGACTGCAGACTGGGAGCCCTGGGTGGCCTCACAGGTCACAGAGCCCACCTTCCTCCACTGGTCTGCAGGGAGCCTCAGGGTGCTGCTCCAGCTGTAGAGGCCGTCCTTCTGCAGCACTCCTCGGCTCTTGTCCTCCTCCCAGCTGCTGCTGCTGCTACTGCTGCCGTCCACCTTCCAGGACAGACTCCAGTCTGAGGGGAAGCCCTTGTTGGCCAGACACATGAGGGTGGCCTTCCCCTGCTGCAGCTCCTCACTGGAGGGGGGCAGCACTGTCAGGGTGGGACGAGCATCACCTAGGAGACACCAATCAGGTTAAAAAACATGACAAAGAAATCTGTCAGTTATACAAAAAAAATCTTAATGATCCAGCAGTGATCTTCTCTACCAGGATGTTCCTGCCAGATGTCGTTTTGCTCCAACAGTCACTTCTTCACTTAATGTTTCGCTTCTCCTCGTGAATCACCTCATGCATATCAGCCTTATCATAACCTTACATATTTAACTCAGACTTTAAAGAAAAAGTTTTAATATTTTTATTGACATTTTAATCATAAATTTTTTCACTAGAATTTATTTTGAAAATTTACTCAAAAAATTTTACATTTACATTCTTTTTTATTTATATTCCAAGTAAAGGTAATAAAAAAAAAAAAAAGGCTTAGGTCAGAAAATACAGATTATATCACACAGGATGTTATATATCAGAAATTATAAACATAAAAAAGCTTTTGAGAACTAAATTACAAATCTTGACTTTGATTCTAATTAAATTGCATTGTATAGCTCAAGGTATTAGCCAATTTATGTTTTTTAAATCACAAAAAGAGAAACTGAAAAACATTTTAAACAGTAAGATGTAATTTTTTATTTACTCCTTAAAATTCTGCAGACTTATTTCCAAACTCCGTAGTGTTTTCTCCACTGACCGTGTACCACAGTGATACAAAAACTGAATGAGACGCTGTACAGAACCTCTGACTGTTGGAGACGCGGCTCGACGACTTTACAGACTTAACTAAATCCAACATATCTGGATTACACAATATAAATAAAGATGCACTGATAAATCCATGGTGGGACATTCATATTATATTTTGGTTTTAGATTTGAAAATATATAATTGCCGTAATATCTCCTATCAGTGTTTTGTTAATTAAGAAATTATTTACCAAATTTATTTCCACATTCTAACATTTATTAAATTAAATTAAAAAGAAAAAATTAGCAAAGAAGAGAATAGCAAGAAACTGTTTTACTTACTTCCAAGCTCCAGTCTGGTTCCTCCACCAAACGTGTACCACAGTGATACAAACTGATGGAGCCGTCGTACAAAAACCTCTGACTGTTAAAGACACGGCTCTCTGACTCTGAACACAAACAACTCTTTAAGAAAATGTGCTTGTACAGATTTCTCACATAAAACCAAACCTGGGGACAAAACTAGAACCATATTAGAACTTAATTCATTTTTTATTTTAGGGTTTTGTTTTTATTTTTTTAAAATGAAACCAAATTTAAAAGAAGACCATGATTATGCCCTCTTGACCTAAGGCAGAGGTGAAAACAATTTAATTCTTGATGATGCAACATAAAAAGAGAATTAGCTAAGTTTGGCTAAACCCTCCATGGATTCTTAAATATTAGATTTTTTCGGGGGAATACAGACAGATATAACCTATATATAACAGCTAAATTATACCTCCTGTTTGTTTTAAAATTTGAGCCTTTTGGTTTTCCATTTTGATTATAAATAAATAAATACTTTTAAAACAAATATTCTGTGCTGAGTAATGGGTGATGAGTAAATCAAAATAAAAATGTACATTCTTTATGTTTAAAATAATTTTCATATTTCCAGCATTTTTTAAATCTATTTCTTGAAACAATAAATCCCCTGTCACCATTTATTATCACCCTTTTCTGGCATTATGGTAATGAACTTATGAATGAACTTAGCAGGTATTGTAATATTTATTAGCTATAACCAGGCCGAAGTAGGACCTACAGAACTTTTTATTGAAAGAAATATATAGGCAGTTATTTTAACTCTTGATTAAAAAAAACAACCTAATTGTTTGAACAGTTTCTACAAAACCTCTAAAACTGCCTAGTAATGCCATGATAATCCAAAACTTAATTAAAAAGTAAACTTAAATATTTATTACTCAAAGAAAATGGAGAACTTTTGTGACAATAATAGTTACACTTACATCCAAATTGGATGTGACAATTTCACAAGATTGATAGGGAAACATGATGACATGTAGAGTTCAGCTCCATGTGACTGACTCTGTGTGTTTGCATATGTGTCCTCCCTCTCTGCTCCCAGCTGTTAAGAGCTCAGTGTTGATCAGAGGCTGTCCAGGCCTTTCAGAGCCACTGAACCACCAGCAGCACAATGATGATGTTACTGACTCTACTGCTGACCATCCTGGAGCTCCTGGTTCAGGGTGAGACTCTCTACTCAGAACTTTGACTTAAGATGTAACCATGTTCCCCAGGATACATATCAACCAGCTTTGGTTTGGATGGTGATGTAATGTCTTAAAGCTCAGATTTTCTCCAAGAAATGTTATTTTTATTTTGTGTTTCTAGGATCATCAGGTCAAGTCACTATAATCCAGACTCCAGGATCTCAGTCTGTTGCTCCAGGACAGACTGTCTCTATTAAATGTAAAGTTAATCCAAGTACAAGCTACTGCTTCAGCTGGTACCTTCAGAAACCAGGAGATTCTCCTAAACTCCTTATAACATGTGGAAGCAGCCGTCAGTCCAGGGTCCCTGATCGTTTCAGTGGAAGTGGTTCTGGTTCTGACTACACTCTGACCATCAGCGGAGTTCAGGCTAAAGACGCTGGAGTTTATTACTGTCAGAGTGCTCATAACATTAACAGCCAGGCTGTGTTCACACAGTGAAAAACAGTCGTACAAAAACCTCCCTCAGTCAGACTGAACAGAAACTCCAGCTGAATGTCACAGCAGACTCTGACACAGATCACTAAACACACACAAAGTAACTATAATTTGATCTAAATATCTTTCCTCAAAAGTATATTTACTTGTATAGTAAACACATAAATGGAAGAAAACTTTGTTGACAACTCGATGCAGATTTAGCTCTCCTGCCTGAACAGATTCTTTGAACAATAAAACTATTGTTTAAGCCTCTAATTCTGGTTCAAACAAAAGACGGCTTTAAGAGAATCAAATAAAAAAACTTTAATTCAGCCAAATATTGAATCTAAAAACAGCTTAGTTAGAACATAAAGCTGATTAAAGCCTCTAGCTGCTCATTAATTAAACTAAAAATAGTTTAATGGACTCTAAATGGTTTCAGAGGCAGTAGATCAAACTCTGAACACCACTGAAGTTCAAGCTGAAGATTCTGTCAGAGCAGATAGTTTGAACAACAATTTAAAAAATCAATAAATTAACTAGAATGAATGGAAAAATAATTGATAATGCTAACAGAAAGCCAACACATGAGAATGTGACATTTCTTTTACTGTTTTATTTATAAAGACATGGTTTAAAACCTATTTTGATTAGATATCAGATTATGTTTAAAAACTATCTTACTTTAGAAAAAATATATATATTTTCAACCTGTTGTTTTTAAAGGATCAAATTTTTGAAACAATATAAAAGTCTTTCCAATACTAACTACCTCTGACACAGATAAGGATGAATAATCTGTGGTCATTAACCTATATAATGTTGAACAGGCTCTGAGTATCTCAGTGAATTTGCTTTCAATGAAGATGACAAAAATGAGGCACAGTGGAAAAATCACTTTGACATCATTAAACAGGCTTTCAGACAACTTTATCTTAAAATTCATCAAATTATTTTTACATTTTCTAAGAGATTTACCATCTTACAAAGTTAAACATATTTTACAAATATTGTTTTACAGCATCTCGTATTTTGATTTGTTTTCATTGTTTAAATATTTAGAAGCTGCAGTAAAGATGTGGAATATTTCTGAAAAAAAAAAAACTGAGCAACATTTTTTTCTTTATCTTTATATAGAGATATACATAGTTGTCTTCTAATTTACAGGAAAAACATTTAATTTATTTACAAAGTAATATATTTGAAGAGGAAACGATAATGTGAAAAAAAACGTTTAAACCATTTTCTGACCTTTTTGTTGACGTTTAGTTTCAATCCTAAAGGGTCTTTGTCGAATAGAGAAGAAGAATCCTCTCTAAGTTCTCATATGACCAAAACTAGATGTTCCACGTTAAACCATGTTGAAATAATTTGGGAAAAATTGTGAGAAAATGTCCTGTCATGAACACAAAATGGTGATTTGTTGCTAATTGATCTTTATTGACTCCACATACAACAGATGTGATGGTTAATGTTTTTTATTATGTTGAAAAATTGAGGATCTTGAGAAGAAAAAGAAGGTTCAAAAAGGAAATCTGATACACATTTTACAGACGATACACTTGGCCGTAAAACACTTTAAAAAGTAGCAAAGTGAAAAAAAAGAAAACAAGTCAGGTTGTTACTGGGAGCACTGGTCTCTCCTCAGTGTCTCTGTGACTGCAGACTGGGAGCCCTGGGTGGCCTCACAGGTCACAGAGCCCACCTTCCTCCACTGGTCTGCAGGGAGCCTCAGGGTGCTGCTCCAGCTGTAGAGGCCGTCCTTCTGCAGCACTCCTCGGCTCTTGTTCTCCTCCCAGAAGCTGCTGCTGTCACCATTTATTATCACCCTTTTCTGGCATTATGGTAATGAACCTATGAATGAACTTAGCAGGGATTGTATTATTTATTAGCTATAACAAAGCCAAAGTAGGACCTACAGAACTTTTTGTTGAACGAAACATATCGGCAGTTATTTTAATTCTTGAATAAAAAAAAATAAAAAAATAATTGTTTGAATGGTTTCTACAAGATCATTTTAGTGAGGATCCTGATTAATCTCTATTCTCCCTTTCTGAAGTATTTGTTTTTTCAACCTCAGAAAAAACTTTTTGCTCTCTCTGATTTTTCTCATGGTAGCTTCATATGGTCTGTTCCTGTTTGGCTGTGACTCCATCCTGGAGAAAAATATTAGATGTGCTGCTGCCATCAACACCTTTGTTTTTAGATGTTGAAGATTTGCCTGCTTTCTAATCTATTGGACATCAAACCGTCAGCCTGGAGTTTCTGATCGTTTCAGCGGAAGTCACTCTGGAACTGATTACTTTTTAACCATCAGCAGATTTCAGGTTGAAGATGCAGGAGTTTATTACTGTCAGCAGGATTACAGCTTTCCGTTCACACAGTGAAACAACGCTGTACAAAAACCTCCCTCAGCAGCAGAGGAACTGGTCCACAGCTGCACTGAAGAAAGTTCTACACAAAATAACGTTCATAGAGAGAAAAATTTAAAACTATTATTTTCTTAAATACCTATGATTTTTCCTCCATGTGTGAATTATTAGACGGGACCCACAGATTAATTATATTAAGGCCCAAAAGTAATATAATTACTGAGCATTAGTTGTTGTTACTTTGTACACTAATCCAGTTCTGCAAAAATGTAGCACAAAGGACTTTACTTTACTTTGATGGTTAATGTTAATTAAGCTTCTGTTTTTTTTATTATCTCTATGTTTTTTAGCGTGAAGGAAGTTAACCTTTAATTCTGATCACCAATTAATTTGATCACACATTATTAAGCAGAGAACAAACAGTTTCTAGATTGATCATTTACTTGCCCTAAACCAAGTTCAAACTACAATAAACCTTTAATAAAATATAAAAATAAAAAATACTCAGATTTTACATGGACACAAACCACATAGTTAACTTTTACATCCCTGCACCCCTATCAGGGCTTGGATGTCCTGTGATCAAGTCCTGCTGGTTGTGCACAAAACTAAAAACTAAAAGAGACAAAGCTTTTTCTTCTGTGGCCCTAAGGCTTTAGATCTGCTCTCGGACCAGTGGGCTTAGTGTCTTCTATTGCAGGACAACTTAAATCTCTGAAATATTGTTTAGTTGTATTTATTATTAATTTTTTTGTATTTGTTGCACTGAATTTTTATTAAATTTGAATTATTTGTTATGTTTAGTTATTATTTATTTATCTCTGATATTCATTTTGAAAGCTGCTATATAAATAAATCTTGCAAAAAAAAAAAACACTGTGGATAAAGGTTGTCTGGAAACCTCATTTGTAGCTTGGTGAAGGTTCAATATTTTTTTGAAACCTAAATTTAAAAAAAATTGCACTTTATCATCAAAATACTTGAGTTGATAAAACTTATGAAAGATACAAAGAAAGCTAATGTATCAGCCTGACTAGATGTTTTGTGCTTCTTTTTTTGTCATTATTTGTCAAGGTAGAAATGAACAATATTAACCAACATTTATGGCTGATGTAGTTTAATTAAATTCAAAGACAATACAGGAACAACAACTGTTTTTTATTTTAATATGTTTGACTTCTGAACAAGTAACAGAAAATGTCCAAATGAGATCCAAAGGGGTTTTTAAAGCAAGTAATAAGAAGCAGAATAAAACATCTTATATCAGCTCAGGACTGGGAACACTGGTCTCTCCTCAGTGTCTCTGTGACTGCAGACTGGGAGCCCTGGGTGGCCTCACAGGTCACAGAGCCCACCTTCCTCCACTGGTCTGCAGGGAGCCTCAGGGTGCTGCTCCAGCTGTAGAGGCCGTCCTTCTGCAGCACTCCTCGGCTCTTGTCCTCCTCCCAGCTGCTGCTGCTGCTACTGCTGCCGTCCACCTTCCAGGACAGACTCCAGTCTGAGGGGAAGCCCTTGTTGGCCAGACACATGAGGGTGGCCTTCCCCTGCTGCAGCTCCTCACTGGAGGGGGGCAGCACTGTCAGGGTGGGACGAGCATCACCTAGGAGACACCAATCAGGTTAAAAAACATGACAAAGAAATCTGTCAGTTATACAAAAAAAATCTTAATGATCCAGCAGTGATCTTCTCTACCAGGATGTTCCTGCCAGATGTCGTTTTGCTCCAACAGTCACTTCTTCACTTAATGTTTCACTTCCCCTCGTGAATCACCTCATGCATATCAGCCTTATCATAATGTACCCACCTTACATATTTTATCCAGACTTTAAGGAAAAAGTTTTAATATTTTTATTGACATTTTAATCAATAAATTTTTCACTAGAATTTATTTTGAAAATTTACTCAAAAAATTTTACATTTACATTCTTTTTTATTTATATTCCACGTAAAGTTTAATAATAAAAAAAAAGGCTCAGGTCAGAAAATACAGATTATATCACACAGGATGTTATATATCAGAAATTATAAACATAAAAAAGCTTTTGAGAAATTACAAATCTTGACTTTTATTCTAATTAAATTGCATTGTATAGGCCAAGGGATAAGCCAATGCATGTTTTTTAAATCACAAAAAGAGAAACTGAAAAACATTTTAAACAGTAAGATGTAATTTTTTATTTACTCCTTAAAATTCTGCAGACTTATTTCTGAACTCCAGTCTGTTCTCTCCACTGACCGTGTACCACAGTGATACAAAAACTGAATGAGCCGTTGTACAGAACCTCTGACTGTTGGAGACGCTGCTCTACGACTTTACAGACTTAACAAAATCCAACATATCTGGATTACACAATATAAAGAAAGATGCACTGATAAATCTATGGTGGGACATTCATATTATATTTTTGTTTTAGATTTGAAAATATATAATTGTCTTAATATCTACTATCAGTGTTTTGTTAATTAATAAATTGTTTACCAACATTATTTCCACATTCTAACATTTATGAAATTAAATTAAAAAGAAAAAAATACCAAAGAAGAGAATAGCAAGAAACTGTTTTACTTACTTCCAAAGTCCAATCTGGTCCCTCCACCAAACGTGTACCACAGTGATACAAACTGATGGAGCCGTCGTACAAAAACCTCTGACTGTTAAAGACACGGCTCTCTGACTCTGAACACAAACAACTCTTTAAAAAAATGTGCTTGTACACATTTCTCACATAAAACCAAACCTGGGGACAAAACTAGAACCATATTAGAACTTAATTAATTTTTTTATTGTAGGGTTTATTTTATGAATCCAAATTTAAAAGAAGACCATGATTATGCCCTCTTGGCCTAAGGCAGAGGTGAAAACAATTTAATTATTGATGTTGCAACATAAAAAGATAATTCGCTAATACAACCTATTATAACAGCTAAATTATACCTCCTGTTGTATTTTAGAATTTGAGCATTTTGCTTCTTCATTTTATTTATAAATAAATAAATACATTTAAAACAAATATTCTGTGCTGAGTAATAGGTGATGAGTAAATCAAAATAAAAATGTACATTCTTTATTATCAAAATCATTTTCATATTTCCAGCATTTTTTAAATCTATTTCTTGAAACAATAAATCCCCTGTCACCATTTATTATCACCCTTTTCTGGCATTATGGTAATGAACTTATGAATGAACTTAGCAGGGATTGTAATATTTATTAGCTAAAACCAGGCCGAAGTAGGACCTACAGAACGTTTTGTTGAAAGAAATATATAGGCAGTTATTTTAACACTTGATTAAAAAAACAACCTAATTGTTTGAACAGTTTCTACATAACCTCTAAAACTGCCTAGTAATGCCATGATAATCCAAAACTTAATTAAAAAGTAAACTTAAATATTTAATATTCAATGAAAATGGAGTACTTTGTGACAAAAAAAGATACACTTATCCAAATTGGTTGTGAACAATCTCACAAGATTGATAGGAAAACATGATGACATGTAGAGTTCAGCTTCATGTGACTGACTGTGTGTTTGCATATGTGTCCTCCCTCTCTGCTCCCAGCTGTTAAGAGCTCAGTGTTGATCAGAGGCTGTCCAGGCCTTTCAGAGCCACTGAACCACCAGCAGCACAATGATGATGTTACTGACTCTACTGCTGACCATCCTGGAGCTCCTGGTTCAGGGTGAGACTCTCTGCTGAAAACTTTGGCTTAAGATGTAAACATGTTCCCCAGGATACATATCAACCAGCTTTTGTTTGGATGGTGATGTAATGTCTTTAAGCTCAAATTTTCTTCAAGGAAATGTAATTTTATTTTGTGTTTCTAGGATCATCAGGTCAAGTCACTATAATCCAGACTCCGGCATCGCAGTCTGTTGCTCCAGGACAGATTGTCTCTATTAAATGTAAAGTTAATCCAAGTACAAGTTACTGCTTCAGCTGGTACCTTCAGAAACCAGGAGATTCTCCTAAACTCCTTATAAATTGTGGAAACCGTCAGTCTGGAGTCCCTGATCGTTTCAGTGGAAGTGGTTCTGGTTCTGACTACACTCTGACCATCAATGGAGTTCAGGCTGAAGACGCTGGAGTTTATTACTGTCAGAGTTATCATAGCATTAACAGCCAGGCTGTGTTCATACAGTGAAAAACAGTCGTACAAAAACCTCCCTCAGTCAGACTGAACAGAAACTCCAGCTGAATGTCACAGCAGACTCTGACACAGATCACTAAACACACACAAAGTAACAATAATTTGATCTAAATATCTTTCCTCAAAAATATATTAACATGTATAGAGCACACATAAATAGAAGAAAACATTGTTGACAACTCGATGCAGATTTAGCTCTCCTGCCTGAAGAGATTCTTTAAACAATAAAACTATTTAAGTTTAAGTTTAAGCCTCTAATTCTGGTTCAGACAAAATATCAAATAAACAAACTTTAATTCAGCCAAATATTGAATCTAAAAATTGCTTATTTACAACATAAAATTCATTAAAGCCTCTAGCTGCTCATTAATTAAACTAAAAATAGTTTAATGAACTCTAAATGGTTTCAGAGGCAGTAGATCAAACTCTGAACACCACTGAAGTTCAAGCTGAAGATTCTGTCAGAGCAGATAGTTTGAACAACAATTTAAAAAATCAATAAACTAACTAGAATGAATGGAAACATAATTGATAATTCTAACAGAAAGCAAACACATGACAATGTGACATTTCTTTTAATGTTTTATTTATAAATCCATGGTTTTAAACCTATTTTGATTAGATATCAGATTATGTTTAAAAACTATTGTACTGTAGAAAGAAAAAAAATATATATTTTTTAGTAAAGGATAACATTTTTGAAACAATATAAAAGTCTTTCCAATACTAACTACCTCTGACACAGATAAAAATTAATAATCTGTGGTCATTAACCTATATAATGTTGAACAGGCCCTGAGTATCTCAGTGAATTTGCTTTCAATTAAAATGACCAAAAAATGAGGCACAGTTTTGAAACAAAAGATTTTGTAGAAAAATCACTTTGACTGATTTTATGACATCATCACTAAACAGGCTTTCAGTTAAGTTTTATGAAACATATTTTACAAATATTGTTTTACAGCATCTTGTATTTTGATTTGTTTTCACTGTTTAAATATTTAGAAGCTGCAGTAAAAATGTGGAATATTTCTGCAAAAAAAAACAAAAAACTGAGCAACATTTTTTTTCTTTATATAGAGATATACATAGTTGTTTCCTTATTTATAGGAAAACATTGAATTTATTTATAAAGTAAAATATTTGACAAGGAAACCGTAATGTAAAAAATATGTTTAAACCAATTCCAAACCTTTTTGTTGACGTGTAGTTTCAATCTTAATGGGTCTTTATGGCATAGATAAGAAGAATCGTCTCTAAGTTCTCATATGACTAAAACCAGATGTTCCACGTTAAACCATGTTGAACTAATTTGGGAAAAATTGTATAAAAATGTCTTGTCATGAACACAAAATGGTGATTTGTTGCTAATTTATCTTTATTGACTCCACATACAACAGATGTGATGGTTTATGTTTTTATTATGTTGAAAAATGTAGGATCTTGAGAAGAAATAGAAAGTTCAAAAATAAAATCTGATACACATTTTACAGATGATACACTTGGCCGTAAAACACTTTAAAAAGTAGCAGAGGGAAAAAAAGAAACAGATATTCTGAAGATGAAGAGTTCAGCTCCATGTGACTGACTCTGTGTGTTTGCATATGTGTCCTCCCTCTCTGCTCCCAGCTGTTAAGAGGTCAGTGTTGATCAGAGGCTGTCCAGGCCTTTCAGAGCCACTGAACCACCAGCAGCACAATGATGATGTTACTGACTCTACTGCTGACCATCCTGGAGCTCCTGGTTCAGGGTGAGACTCTGTACATAAATAGGTTTAATTGGTATTTTACTAATGAAGGAAAATCACAACAGCACAAACATACATACATTTTTCGTTCTTCTTTTCCAGGTTCATCAGGAGACATAATCATGACTCAGACTCCAGGATCTCTGTCTGTTTCACCAGGACAGTCTGTCTCCATCAGGTGTAAAGCCAGTGAGCATGTAGACAATGAGGTAGACTGGTACCTTCAGAGACCTGGAGAAGCTATCAAACTTCTAATTTATTGGACATCAAACCGTCAGCCTGGAGTTTCTGATCGTTTCAGTGGAAGTCAGTCTGGAACTGATTTCACTCTGACCATCAGCAGAGTTCAGGCTGAAGATGCAGGAGTTTATCACTGTCAGCACGATTACAGCTTTCCGTTCACACAGTGAAACAACGTCGTACAAAAACCTCCCTCAGCAGCAGAGGAACTGATCCACAGCTGCACTGAGGCAGAATTTTAACATAGAATAACATTTACAGATAACAGCATTCAAGATACATTTTGAATTATAATATGTTTTTTATATAAAATTTACCTCCCAATATTATTAGAATTGTTTGTAGTTTTTTTCCCCCTCTGTCAAATATTCTACCTCTAATAACATGCAGCACTTAATCAGTGGAGGCCAGCAGTGTCAGTGGGCTTATTTCAGGTGGGCTGAAGCCCCAATAAAAGGTTCTAAATGAAAAGTAGGACACGTCTGGGAAAATGAGGGCGTCTGGTCACTCTTGGCAGAGATGAGTCTGCAGATTAAATAAATTACCACAGGCAACTGAGACAAAAATGAAAAAAACACTGGAAACCAAAATCTAAGAGAACGTCAGGGAAAAACACACATGAAAAGCCAGTGAACAACAGCGCAACAAAACAACAACAAAAAATAAGCAGTGAGAGAAGGCTGTGCTCTTTAAAACGTAGCACTCTGATCAGACTGATGAACTCCACCTGTGTAGACTACCCAGGTTCTCCACAAAGATCCTCTCTTGAAGAGATGCATAACTCACACACACACGGGAACCTGACACAAAGTAGAACGAGTCAGAGTTTAACACGTGGTAACAAGTATGAAAAGCCTTTATTAGTGGAACACTGATTTGACAAGTCACCATGACAACAGGCAACAGGTAGTGCCTATTTCACCACACTAGAACTAGATTTTAATGCAGAAATGAAAAAATAAAAAAGGAGAACGTGTTTAAAAGACAGAGAAAGAGCGCTACAGCTGCAAAGGAGGAAGGTGGCGAAGGAGAAGATTGTTGCTCCAGTCAATGCGTAAGTTTATATGAAGTGGGCTATGGCAGGCCTTTTTCCCATTTAGCACTCCTCACTGTTTTTCCATTTATAGATCACTAAAATAAGATTCTTCCTGGTAAAAATCACACTCCTAGACCTAATTGTAATAACATATTTTCTAAATTACATTTTTGTAGCAGATACAAAATTTTAGAAAGTAGGAAAAACAAAATTATTCTAGTAAGAATTAAGTCTTATACATCTAGAAATGTTCACACATTTTAAGTGGCCGTTTTGACATTTATCAGCTTGACTGAATATGTATTTATGATATCTGAAATACATTAATTTATAGTTAAATAATACAACTGCTGACCAGTAATATTAGTAATATGGATATCTGGAATTAATTTATAGACACCCAGAATGTTTATTCTAGATTTGGAGAAAATAATTTTGTTTGAAATTTAGGGAAAGAAAAAGCAGTTCAGAGGAGTATACACATTTATACATCTCAGTGAAGGGATGAATTTTCCCAGGAGACCATGTATTGGTTCTGGTCTTAGCCGATCCTTTATCTGGCATTCATTCTCAGTGAACCTGGTGCAGAAATGCAATGTAGATCTATCTGACTGCACCTCCTTAAGAGGGCAGAATGCACCTCCGCTTTAGAGAAAATATGACCAGTGTTACACATCAAGGGATAATACAGACCATCTTCAGCAAAAACGAGTAAAGTTAACATAGTTGCACATTTTCCATCACATCACCTAAAACCTCCATCCCTGCATCAAATCCTGCACACTAAGTTGAAACAATGGATAGCTAACATAGAAATAGACGAATCAGTTCCCCACCATAAAATTGTGCAGTTTTTTTTTCTTAATTTCTCTCAGGTTGATGTCACTATTATAGCCTCGAGGACTAGAGCCAGTTTTGAGTATTAAGCTGTAAGTTCACATCCCAATTCCTTTCAATAAAAAGCAGCACAAAAGGAAGAAAAATAATATATATACAAAAAAAATAATAATTTAAACCTTTTAAAGCAGCAAGAAATTGTGGAGATAAAAATATATTTTCAAAATGAGATCCAAACTAAATATAAAAAGAGCATCATGTTTACATGAAGGCAGATCATGGAGGCAACATTGCTTTTAATAAAAATTAAGGTAGTTAGCACAAATCTCTAAGGATTATGGAAGATGACATGTAGTGTTCAGCTTCATGTGACTGACTCAGTGTGTTTGCATATGTGTCCTCCCTCTCTGCTCCCAGCTGTTAAGAGCTCAGTGTTGATCAGAGGCTGTCCAGGCCTTTCAGAGCCACTGAACCACCAGCAGCACAATGATGATGTTACTGACTCTACTGCTGACCATCCTGGACCATTCAGGGTCAGATTCTTTGCTAAAAACATTGGCTCAAGATTGAACACTATAATGATCCATCATTTGAAAAATATTTATTACATTCTTTAAGAATGGATCATCTTTTTGCACTATTATTCTTTTCTTTACCAAAAGTGAAGTTTCCAAGGTTTTTATTCCTTAAATTTTTTTTTCCAGGTTCATCAGGCGACATCAATCTGAGTCAGACTCCAGTATCTCAGTCTGTTGTTTTAGGACAGACTGTCTCCATCAGCTGTAAAACCAGCTCCAGTGTTAGCAGCTGCCTCAACTGGTACCTCCAGAAGGATGGAGAGTCTCCTAAACTTTTAATTCATAGTGCTTCATCTCGTCAGTCTGGGATTCCAGGTCGTATTAGTGGAAGCGGATCTGGAACTGCTTACACTTTAACAATCAGTGGAGTTCAGGCTGAAGATGGAGGAGTTTATTACTGTCAGCAGTGTAACAGCTGGCCGCTCACACAGTGAAACAACGTCGTACAAAAACCTCCCAGACAAAGAGGAACTGATCTGAATCATTTACAGTTTTACTAGAATGAATAATCTTTTTCAGAGTTTTTTAAACATTACACTCTAAAACACTTTCTAAAACAATGATTTTAAAGTTATGAAAAAATAAAGAAGTCATATTTAAATTAATTGAGAAAAGAAAAAAGATTATTAAAAATTTTAGTATAAATTTTAAAATGTTTGATTTCTCCAAGTTTAAAAAAAGTTTTTTTTACCAGTGGATCAAACTCTGGTTCAAGCTGACTGATAGTAGAGTTCAGGTTGAATTCTGATATTTTTTCGACTTCAGGCGATATAAACTGTGAATGTCTTCATAAACTGAAAAGCTGTCATACAGAAACCTCCCTTACTTAAATCTGAAGGCAGCAGATGAAACAGACACATCCTGATGAAAAACTTTACATGCCTTCACACACATGCACTTCAAAACATTTATGAACAATAAACAGCTAACACAGAAATAAATGCAGTTTCACACCCCAACATTGCACTATTTATTTTCTAGTATTTTTCTTAGGATCAATATCATTATTGTAACTTATAGTAAAGCTTTTTAGCAGTTTTTGAATATTCCTTTTCAAAAGTCAATAAAGAAATGGCACAGAGAAAAGAAAAAATGTGTGGAAAGTATCAAATAGAAATGCATAAAATGTATATTTAAGCTTGGGGATCTGTTTAAACACAAAATAAAAACTAAAGCAGAAAGAAAAAGCAAGATGAATACATGCCATAACGTCAGTTTGTAGGGGATATTAATGTAAGTTAGCACAAATCTCATAGGACTGAAAGAGAAACATGATGACATGTAGAGTTCAGCTCCATGTGACTGACTCTGTGTGTTTGCATATGTGTCCTCCCTCTCTGCTCCCAGCTGTTAAGAGGTCAGTGTTGATCAGAGGCTGTCCAGGCCTTTCAGAGCCACTGAACCACCAGCAGCACAATGATGATGTTACTGACTCTACTGCTGACCGTCCTGGAGCTCCTGGTTCAGGGTCAGATTCTCTGCTGAAAAAATCATTTCATCAACATTTTAAAGACTTTTATTACATTCTACATTCTTCAGGAACAGAAAATCTTTTTGCACTATTGTTGTTTTCTTTCTCCAAGAGTGATGTTTCTGTTTTTTATTCCTGTAATTTATTTTCCAGGTTCATCAGGCGACATCAATCTGAGTCAGGCTCCAGTATCTCAGTCTGTTGTTTTAGGACAGACTGTCTCCATCAGCTGTAAAACCAGCTCCAGTGTTGGCAGCTGGCTCAGCTGGTACCTCCAGAAGGACGGAGACTCTCCTAAACTTTTAATTTATCACGCTTCATCTCGTCAGTCTGGGATTCCAGGTCGTTTTAGTGGAAGTGGATCTGGAACTGCTTTCACTTTAACAATTAGTGGAGTTCAGGCTGAAGATGGAGGAGTTTATTACTGTCAGCAGGGTAACAGCTGGCCGCTCACACAGTGAAACAACGTCGTACAAAAACCTCCTAGACAAAGAGGAACTGATCTGAATCAGTAACAGTATGAGTGTTTTTCTAAACATTTCACTCTATAACACTTTTTCTAAAAGACTATGTCAAAAATTATGAAAAAAAGGAAATAAATAGTTATTATATAAATATTAAATATATTTCAATTAAGTGAAAAAAGAAAACAGACATTCAAAAAGTTCAGTTTTAATGTAAAAAGGTTTGCTTGCTCTAAGTTTAAGAAACACTATGATTTTCTAAATCATTTAATAAATATAAAACATTTAATAAAAGCAGATATTAAAAATGTATTGTGATTGATCTAGAACTTCCCGCCCTAGCAGCAAAGGATTGTTTTAATTATTCACTAAGAAGAGTAGAATCATATGCTAAAGCCAGGTAAAGTCAAATTTCTGTCTTTAGAGTTATATGTCATAATATGAAGATGCAGAGTTCATCACTGTCAGCAGGATTGGAGCTCACAGTTCACAGATTGATACAACATCACAATCAAAATTTGACATTTCAAGTCATTTTGAAAGGAATTTTCCTCAATAGTTTCTTAACTCAATGTCTGCCTGCAGGATTACAGCACAGAGGTCTGAAAATTACAATCTCACATGTTTGCGTCGTATTTAGTGTGATTTCAGTTTAAATAATGTTCCGCAAAAAAATAACTGAGATTTTATTTTGTCTTCATTTAGCTTTCTGCTTTACAGCGTTTTCATTAACTGAATTTCTAATGAGTTCTTTACTGTTTAATGAGGCGTTTGCTCTTTCTGTGTCTGGCTCATAAGAACCAAAGCAGAACATTGTTTTACAAATAGATCTGAATTTAAATTATGATCACTGTTTTGGTTTTTCACATGTTCAAACAACATACTTAATAATTCACAGTTATATATTTGCTTAGAATGAGCCAAAATTATGATTTTTTTTTGTATATGAAAAAAAGTAAAACACTCACCATTTAGAAAGAAATATAAAAAAGCTTAAGCTTAAGGTTAAAATGGTTGGAAAGAATAACTGCAATGGGTTTTCTTTCATGTGTGATTTATTAGACAGGACCCACATATTAATTATTATTAGGCCTAAAATTAATATAATTACTCAGCATTATTTTCTGTAATTTTGTACAATAATCCAGTTCTGCAAAAATGCAGCACTCAGTCAGTTACAGAACTTTAAAGATTTATTAAAAACTCAAATTTTTACTTGTTTGTTAATGTTAAATAACGGCGATGGACTGGCGTCCATGGTGTACTCCACCTCTCACCCGTAGACAGCTGGAAATAGGCACCAGCACCCCTTGCGACCCTGCTTGGGATTAGGCGTGTAAGAAAATGGATGGATGGATGTTAATTAAGCTTCAGTTTCTCCTTATTGTTTTTTAACAGTCTCAGCTTCTGCATTTCTAAAATATTCTTATATATTTTACTGAGGTTTTTGGTCTAATAGTTTTGTGTTCTATTACAATACAACTTAAATCTCTTATTTGTTTGGTTTTATTTATTCATCTATGATATTTATCTTGAAAGGTATATAAATAATCTTACTAATAAAAAAGGTTGACTGAAAAACTCTTTTGTAGTTTGGTGAAAATTCATTATTTTTTGGAATTAAATTTAAACACATTAATGAATATAAAGTGCACTTTATCATCAAAAATACTTCAGGGATAAAACTTTTGAAAAGTTAGACAGAAAGCAAATGTCTCAGCCTATATAGGTGTTTTGTGCCTCTTCTTTTGTCATTATTCACTAAGGTAGTAATCATCAGCATTAACCCGCATTTATGGCTGATGTAGTTTAATCAAATTCAAAGACAATATGGGAAAAATAATTGGTATTTATTTGAATAGGTTTGGCTTCTGAACAAGTAACAGAAAGTGTCCAAATGAGATCCAAAATGGTTTTTAAAGCAAGTGATAAGAAGCAGAATAAAACATCTTAAATCAGCTCCGGATTGAGAGCCCTGGTCTCTCCTCAGTGTCTCTGTGACTGCAGTCTGGGAGCCAGTTTTTTTACTGGGATGACCGTCTGTAGAGGTCATCGGGGCTGGATGTTGGATTCACTCCTACTTTTCCACTGGAAAGCTCTATAGTTGCTTTTTATTGGTTTAGATGAGTTGATAGTGAACCAGAAGTAGAGTCACGGTGGAAGAGAAGTGCAGTTTCCTGGTAGTTGCCAGATACTTGCAAGCTTTATCAAGTATACAATCTTTCATACTTGTGTTCAAGAGTGTTGCCCAACATGTCTACAGTATGTCCTTGTAAAGAACTCGCCAATAAATAACAATAAGAACAAGGCCAAGGACTTATTTATGTTCTTTGTGACACCTGTCGCTTTTCACCCTGACAGTAGAAAAAAAAAAACATTAACATAATTACATGGCAACATATTAGTTTAGAGACTATTTATGTAACAGTGAACATTCAGGTAGTTAACACAAATTTCACAGGATTGACAGGGAAACATGATGACATGTAGAGTTCAGCTCCATGTGACTGACTCAGTGTGTTTGCATATGTTTCCTCCCTCTCTGCTCCCAGCTGTTAAGAGCTCAGTGTTGATCAGAGGCTGTCCAGGCCTTTCAGAGCCACTGAACCACCAGCAGCACAATGATGATGTTACTGACTCTACTGCTGACCATCCTGGAGCTCCTGGTTCAGGGTGAGACTCTGCTTAAAAGCTATTGCGCGAGTGTTCTGGTATTATGTACATTAAAACTTGCAGAATAAACGTTTAATGTTTCCTATGTTTAATGCATTTTACTGAAAGGTGTGTTTTCTGGTCAAAGGTTCTTCAGGAGACATCGTCCTGAATCAGACTCCTGCAGCTCAGTCTGCTGTTCAGGGACAGACTGTCTCCATCAGATGTAAATCTGACAGAAGTATAGGTGATGACATCAACTGGTACCTGCAGAAACCTGGAGGAGTTCCAAAACTCCTGTTTTATGATACCACATATCGTCAGTCTGGAGTCCCAGAAAGGTTTCGTGCAACAGCACAACAGACTGACTTCACACTGATAATCAGTGGAGTTCAGGCTGAGGATGGAGGAGTTTACTATTGTCAGCAGCATAACAGCTACCCACTCACACAGTGATACAAGGTCGTACAAAAACCTCCCAGCTGAAGAGGAACAGATCTGAGTCAACAGACAAACTATCATTCCTTGTTAACAGCTGTAGATGCTGAAGTTATTCTAGGTTTAGGGTTAAGCTGAAGGTAATGAATTAATCTGACTATGGATAAAAAATGCTGATCTGTGGCTTCATTAAAAGAAGCTCTAATTTAGAATTGAAACTCTAATTTTCCAACAGCAGCCTACACATACCTAACTGTTTTAGCTCGAACTCATTGTAAAACTCTAGTCAGAAAATAGAAAACAAGATGTTCATTTATTATTAAAGTAAAATATAAATGTGGAGCCAATATTTCCCCAAGGCTATTGAGTATAAATTGTACTAAAAATAGTATGATGCTGTTTTATTATTTAATGTCTTTTTTTCAACTGAACTAAAACAGTAACAAATTATATTTGGGAAAATAATTCATTGGAAAAAGACTGATAGTAGAAAAATACTAAAACTGGATAAAGGTAAATCAATATCATAACTCACCTGAGTTACTGTCATTTTTTTTAAACATAAAAAAGATTTTGAGCATTTTTTCCCCTCCAAGGTTGGTTATAATTAAAACAATCCTTTGTTGCTAGGGCGTGAACTTATAAATTAATTCAGGATACATTTTTTATATCTGCTTTTATTAAATGTTTTATATTTATAAAATGATAAAAATAGAAAATCATAGTGTTTCTTAAACTTAGAGCAAGCAAACCTTTTTACATTAATACTGAACTTTTTGAATGTCTGTTTTCTTTTTTCACTTAATTTAAATATATTTAAATATATTTAATATTTATATAGTAAATATTTATTTACTTTTTTCATATTTTTTAACATAGTCTTTTAGAAAAAGTGTTATAAAGTGAAATATTTAGAAAAACACTCATACTGTTACTGATTCAGATCAGTAGAATAAACAAATACCACAGTTTAAAATACCATAAATTATTGTTATATATAATTACAGAACATTTCCCATCAGTCTCATCCTCATGTGGTTCTGAATGTGGAATAGAAGGCTTCCTAAAACCAGGTCAATGAAATGGACCAATCTTAAAAACTTGATATACCAGCCTGACCAGATGATCCTGCATCTTTTTATTCAGGTAATAAGAGACTGGAAAATCTTTTGTCATTTGTATAAATTTGAAGGAAAAAAGTTAACATTTCACTTTTTTTGTTTCTCAAAAGAAATTGAGCCTCTGATCAATTAACAGAGATGCTGAAGCTCTGTATAAGTGCAGAACATTTCCTAAATGAATCCTACTTTTGTGATTCTGTATGATGGTCAGAATCCTTCCTGTTAAAAAGAACCAATCTTCATAAAAATGTGATACATCAGCCTGACCAGATGCTTCTGTACCTCTTTATTCATTGGAAATCTTTTCATCATAACAATTTGGAATAAAAATATACATTTATAAATAAAATCTGAAATAAATCAAAGAAAAGCTTCAAGTAATTGTGTATATTTTATTGTCTTTCAAAAGAATTTGAGCTTCTAAGTCAGTACATTTTGAAAATGAACAGACAGATACAACAAACAGTTTTTAAATCAGAATTAAGATCACAAAAATTATGAATCAGCTCAGGACTGGGAGCACTGGTCTCTCCTCAGTGTCTCTGTGACTGCAGACTGGGAGCCCTGGGTGGCCTGGGTGGCCTCACAGGTCACAGAGCCCACCTTCCTCCACTGGTCTGCAGGGAGCCTCAGGGTGCTGCTCCAGCTGTAGAGGCCGTCCTTCTGCAGCACTCCTCGGCTCTTGTTCTCCTCCCAGGTGAAGGTGTTAATGCTGCCGTCCACCTTCCAGGACAGACTCCAGTCTGAGGGGAAGCCCTTGTTGGCCAGACACATGAGGGTGGCCTTCCCCCGCTGCAGCTCCTCACTGGAGGGGGGCAGCACTGTCAGGGTGGGACGAGCATTTTCCACTATAGAGAAAAATTGCAGAGTACAGATCAAAGTCCTTGAAGTTTCATTTCCTGCTCTGTCTTTTATAACTATGGCAACACACCTGCATCACTGCTCAACCAGAGCAACAGACAGGTTTCAGTACCACACATTAAAACTGACATATCTTCTTGAATGTTTCCATGTATGTTGGAATTTGCTCTATTTTCTAAATCTGTATTAATGTTCTAAAATAGTTTGATAATCTTATTTCCTTGTTGTTTTAACTAGATCTCTGCTAAAACCTGCACATCACGTACTGAAATTATTTTCACAATGATCTTTTATTTTTTCAATATCAATTCTCCGTTTACAAAAAAGAGGAAAGTTCAGATATTTTTACTGCAAAAACCCTTCAACACATCAGAGAAAATATAACTGAGCCCAAGAGTATGCACACGATAAAACTGATATCATGGGTTTGCATACATCCCACGCTAACAAAAATACATAAAATCATTTTCATAAGACATACAGTAGTTTAGATTGATTAAATTGTTTCAATATCAAAGAAATAAAGATGACAAAATAGCAGCTTATTTTCACCCTGACTAACATATTTATTTATTTTTTAAAGTAACTAAATCCAGTAAAAAATAAATTCCTGTCAAAATAATAATAATAAATAAAAAAATCAATAAATAACAGAGAACATTTGTTTTAATGAATTAGTTGTACTTAGAGTTAACATTCAGTCTGGTTCCTCCACCAAACGTGTACCATGGTGATACAAACTGATGGAGCCGTCGTACAAAAACCTCTGACTGTTAGAGACACGGCTCTCTGACTCTGACACAAACACATGAATGACAGTAAGAACATTTAATATAAGATAAAAAAAACTAAAAAGAAAACTGAAGCTCATTATTGCAATAAATTATCTTTCTCGAAAGGAATTCTTGTGTTGATTCTCTCTTTTTATTTTGTTTATTAGATAATTGATCAGTTTTTCTGTCATCAAGAATTTAGATCTCTGTTAGTATCTCTCATATACTTTGTCACTCCATCTGACAAACATTCCTAGAAACTCTAAATGGTGAACACTCTTTTATCGAAATTTAATAAAATAAAAAAAAAGATGGTTTACAAAAGTGACAAAAATTTCCCATAGACAGGTGGCTATAGATAGCCTGTTTAGTGGACCAAAGGTGGAATTAATTCAAAACCTTATATCTGTCAATCACAGAGCAACACAGACAAACATGCATAGAAAAGGAAATCATGTCAGTTAACTGCTAGTCAAGTTTATAACTGAATAAATGAATTAAATAATAATTAATCTTTATATTATTGCAGTGCTTAAGGTGGCTGTGTGTTTGAGTAGCTCTGCTAGCTTGACTCTGATATTCGTCTAGAGAGAACTTTAGTTCCTCCGTTTGTAGAGATCTTAACTGCCGGTAAACTCAAAAAACTCAAAAACTCAAAGCTGAAATAATACTTCCACTAAGCAAGTACCAGCTGAGTTCAAAAGGAGGTGCCGGGGATGCAGAGCAGGAGCAAGGAGAAGAGAGAGGAAGAAGATATTTAAGCCATCTCTTCCGCTAATCATCATGGGCAATGCGAGATGTAGATAAAAAAAAACAGCTGGATGAAACAAAGTGTTAGTTAAAATAATTTAGAACTTCAGATTTATCCAAGAAGATACAGAATGTGAGTTTATGACCATGAGGTTCATTTTTTGAATTATTCAATGAGATGATTTTACTACTTTCCAAAAGTTCTTAGGATCATTGAGACTACTTGTAGCTTTTGCAAAATAAAATCAATTTACAGAAGATCCTTCCTGCATACGGTTATCACCATCTACAACAAGTTACTGCCACATTAAATTCCCTTTTGGATTAATACAGTAATTTTAAATAAAAGTGAGAATTTTGACTCATATATCTGCATGTAATGAGGCGTGGGAGGATGAAAAAAGTGTCCACCGCATCTATGGGAAAATATTTAACTAAAACTGCATCCAGAAAAAACCCAGACTGGGATCCAAACACAGAATCTCTTTGATGCAAAGCTTCGGCACTGACAACTGCACCACTGTGGAGCCCAGAGTTTACATTAATTGATACCTTTTTTAATGCTGAAATCCTTTTCACATGCATTCAAAGATATTCTATAGCTCAGTTTTCCAGAAGCAAATCCCTTCGGTATTTAAAGGTAATCTCCGTGAACACAGAGGTTGACACAAAACTGGAAGATTTTCAAGAACTAAGTAAAGTTAATTTTATTTTTACTCTCCTGGAGGTATGAGATTAATGATTACTGTAAGTCATCTCCACATGCCTACAGGCATGGTAAAACTGCTGCAGTTCCTAAAAGGATTAAGGTCCAATCCCAATAAACCCCCATTTAAAACCAGTAGCCCTCACTCACTACCAACTCACCCTCCATTTATAACCACATCCGTTAAAGCTTTGAAATATTCCCTAGGATTTGGGACATTCCTCGCTGCATAGTTTACTTTTGTGAACATAAGCAACTGAGTATTTAAATTTACACATGAATACAAACCACCCTTAACCTTTTTTTTAAATAAAAAAACAAGCATTGAATCTGAAATTATAAAAAAGGGAATTAAGTTGAGCTTGATTAATTATCCTTTCCTTTATCAGGTATGATTATTCTATAAAAGTGATTATTAAATGCAGATGATAAAATCTAGTGAAATACATTTTTAAATTACAAAACCATAAGATAGATTTACATAGATCTATGCTAGTTTTTGTACTGACTCAGAAAAGAAGGACCCAGTGATCAGGCAAGACAGACAGCGGTATAACTGAAAAAGCATTTATTTAGGCAATGCCTGAGTAATGAACCGGGTTTTACAGTTCAGTCCGTGCCCAGATACGAGGATGATTCCAGCCGGTCGGCTGTCAACACACAGCGGACGCTGCCAGAGAGTGCCAGATTTTGAAGCCTAGAAGGCTGCAGAGCTGGCTGGAGATCAGATCCAAAAAGACGATTTAATCAGGATACTCCAGGGCGAAGTCAAGAGGCAGATCCTGGTTCAGTCCACAGTAGAATCCAGCAGAAGTCTGAAGAGAGGTCAGGCAAACAGATCAGGACAGGGAAAGGCAAGCTCAAAGGTCCAAAAGCAAAAAGGTTCAGGATCAGACTATTGAAACACATTAAGTTTCGCTAGAAAAACTAAAAGCTCAAGAATAATTTGGCACTGATGGCTGGGACCAAGCAACTTAAAAAGACACAGGAGCAGGTGGATCAGATGAGTAGTAATGAGAAACTGAGTTAGACAGGTGAATGAAATGAGCAATTGAGCCAGTCATCAGTGCCAAGATCTTGACAGTTTTCTCTTTTTTTATTTATCAAAATAGATTGGCAATATATTTTTGGTTTTTGTTGATACACCCAAACACTACACAGCTGGCCTGCCTGCCTTTCTAAACCAAGAATACAGATACAGATACTGAGCTGTTTTATTTTAAACTCATTGGAAAATTCTAGTCAGCAAGTTAAGAAAAACAAAGATCTAAATCAGGACCTACTGATAATAATGGAATAGATATAAATCAAGACTAATCAGTAGAAATACATCCTAATCTTTGAGTTTGAACAAATCCCCTAATGCAAATAAATTAAAAAATCAACCAATGTTGCAGTTTTATTGTTTTATTTTCTCATAGCTGTAACAGATATTTAGAGTATTTAGTTCCACTAGAAGTTAAATATAAGGTAATATAAGTTTTTCAAATTAAAAGGGTCTAAAGCCAAATAAAATAAAGAAATCCATGCATCATCTCAGGACTGGGAACACTAGTCTCTCCTCAGTGTCTCTGTGACTGTAGACTGGGAGCCCTGGGTGGCCTCACAGGTCACAGAGCCAACCTTCCTCCACTGGTCTGCAGGGAGCCTCAGGGTGCTGCTCCAGCTGTAGAGGCCGTCCTTCTGCAGCACTCCTCGGCTCACAGAGCAACAGAAAATGATTCTTTACCAAAACATTTTTTTAACATATGAATTACTATCCAGTAGTATAGAAAAAGCAGAGCAATCTGCAGTTTGGGTGTTAGAAAATATACCTTTAAATTCTAGATATTTGGAAGAATATATTATGTTTGACTGAAATGCTTGAAAATTTAAGTGAAGTAAATTTTTTCAGCAATATTTTTAGGAGCAATCAGGGAATAAGATCTCTGACAAAATTTGTTGGATATAAAGAACCATGTAAATTACAGAGCAAAAAAGAATTACATTGAAAAATTTCATTTTTCTTTTGCAGCATACTTCATGATTTGAAATTGGAAAAAACATCAGTTTTTTATATCACATATACAACAGCAGAAAATACTTTATTTATTACACATGAATGTGATTGATTCCTTAACTATATTTGTATTTATCCTTTATTTTACCAGGCTAGTCCCACTAAGATTTAAAATCTCTTTTGCAAGAGAGACCTGGCACAAAGGACAGCAGCTTAAAAATTACAACATATAAAACATATAAAACCAATTCAAAACATTTAAACTCCCTCTTAAAACATTTACACACAGAAATACAGTGAGGAAACACCCTGCTATTTTGCAAGTCCCCCCCACTTAGAAATCATGGAGGGGTCTGAAATTGTCATCATAGGTGCATGTCCACTTATCATCTCCATGACCATACTTATTTTCTTCACTGTAATTGATTGCAATTATTTAACAATGATTTTAAATTCTTTATAGCATCACAAGGGCTTAAATGGGAAGTTCAGACTCAAATCTGTTTAAGGTAGTGGGTGCTAAAATTATTCTATTGCTAATTTGATAAATAGCATAATTGTCGACCGAAAATCTCTGCCACTTTGCATCAGCAGCTCCATGCTCCAGCGCTCTGGGAGAGTTTATAGTCCTGAGAGTTGAACACTGGATGACTGACAGCTTTCCTTCATGACAACAGAAGACACAGAAATCCTCCTCATCAAAAACATGACATTGATCTGCGTCCTCATCTGGACTCTCCTCTGCTCCTGCTTCACTGGTAAAGTCCAAAGAATCAAACTCCTCTCCTCTATGAACATCTGTCCCTCTGAAATGAAGCCAACAAACCATGAAGCTGCTTTATGTTTTTGTCTCTGTGTCCTCAGAGTCCAGAGGTCAGGTCACAGTGAATCAGCCTGCAGCAGTGAGAGCTGATCTGGGAGGATCTGTTACCATCAACTGTAGAACCAGTCAGAATGTCTATAGCTCTAACCGTTTAGCCTGGTATCAACAGAAACATGGTCAAACTCCTAAGTTGCTCATCTATTATGCCAGCACTCGAGTATCAGGGACTCCAAGTCGTTTTACAGGCAGTGGATCAAACTCTGACTTCACTCTGACCATCAGTGGAGTTCAGGCTGAAGATGCTGCAGTTTATTACTGTCAGAGTCGTCATAACATTGGTAGTCAGTGGCCATGCACACAGTGAAAAACAGTCATACAAAAACCTCCCTCGTTCGGCCTGAACAAAAACACATACTGCAAGTTTCAGAAGATAATGATAAAGTTCACTGAAGAGAAACACATTCATTTGGTTTCCACATTTTAAAACAAACAAACAAAAAACCAGTACCTTTTGCCTTACATATTTTTGCATCAATGATTCAGAAAATCCTCCATGCTCTTGCATCTTACAGGTAACAAATAAAAGCAAACATTAAGATGCATTCCAAAGAAAATGACTCCACCATGGATTTCCATCACATTCATTCTACTGATCTCACATATATCAAAGGTTCTGATTGAACTCAACAAAATGGCATTAGTTCAAACCCAACAAAAATTTGATGATGCAGACTATCAGTTTAACGCTGACAGAGAGTTCCCTGCTAAATAATTTTTTAGTTATCACAATCAGATAGTTTTAGGAACTCCAGACCATTTTTCTGCCAGTTGGTCAAACACTGACCTCACTCTGAATATCAGTGTTCAAGTTGCTCAGTGCTGCAGTTCATTACTGTTGAATGAATTCTGGATAAATAGTCAACTTCTGTTCTCACAGTGAAAAACCATTGAACAAAAAACCCATCAGTCAGACAGAACTGAAGCTGAACTGATGGCTGCAGAGTTTGATGCAGTTCATTAAAGAAACCATTCAATGAAAAAGATTATATTTATGGGGTAAGTTTAACTAAATTACATTTAGCAGCTGGTTGTTAATATATTTGACAAAGATTAGGAAATTTAGACATCTATTCATCCATCCATCTTCTCCCGCTTAGTACTTGTCAGACTTGCAGTAGGTCTGATGCCTATCTCCATCTGTCTAGGGGTGAAAGGTGGGGTACACCCTGGACAGGTCGGCAGTCTGTCACAGGGCAACACAGAGACAAACAAGGACATAAAACCTTGCACACATACTCACACCTAAGGACAATTAAGAGAAGCCAATCAACCTAACAGTCAGGGTTTTGGATAGCGGGAGGAAGCTGGAGTACACAGAGAGAACCCACACATGCACACCGAGAACATGAACTCCATGTAGAAAGATCCCAGGCCAGTAATCGTATCCAGAACCTTCTTGCTGCTAGGCAGAAATGCTACCCACTGCACCACCATGCAGCCCTGAAAACATTTCAGTGTTTAATAATTTGCTGCAGACTCTTAAAATAATCTAAAATGTAAATGTTTACATCTCAAAGCACATCTCTCAGATATAAACTCAGCATTTTGCTGGACAGTAATGATTGATTAACATACATCACAACGTGGACTATAAATAAGATAAAATAAATAAATAAATAAATAAACAAATAAATAAATAAATAAATAAATAGATAGATAAATAAATAAATAAATAAATAATCATAATAAAAGAAAAAAAAGGAATCTTACCAAAATCCTGCTGTAAAACATTTAATGCATATGACATGATGTAACTTGCAGAGGTGGGTACATTACCCAAAAATTGCACTCAAGTAAGAGTAGCACTACTTCAACATTTTTTACTCAAGTAAAAGTAAAGAGATATTGGATAGAAAGGCTACTTGGGTACTGAGCATCAAGTAAATGTTACTAAGTAAATGTAACTAATGACTACCACCTCTGCTTACTTGAAAATAGAAATAGTTTTTCTACCAACATCTTAGTGATTACTACACCCCTTGATTATATGTTTAGTTAGTATCTTCATGGTGATGAGTGAAAATTTTCCACCATATTAAACAGAATCCAATAATAAAAGTTTAATAAAAAGCAATAAATGAACATCAGCGTTGTTTTCCCACATTTTTTCCCCTCTTATGGTAAAAATGTAATTCCTGAATTCCTGCAGTTCATTGATATGCAGTGTTTACATTTCTTACCTTAAGAATTTAGAAATAGTATAATTAAACAAAAATAAAGTCTATGATAGAATATAAACAGTAAAAATCAAAATATTGCAAAAACAAAAGCTTTTTGTCAACAAAAACAAGATTATTTCAGTGCTTGGTGATGGATGTATAGACAGCAACCCGTCAGTGATCAGGAGGAAACATGATGACTCCATGTGACTGACTGTGTGTGTTTGCATATGTGTCCTCCCTCTCTGCTCCCAGCTGTTAAGAGCTCAGTGTTGATCAGAGGCTGTCCAGGCCTTTCAGAGACACTGAACCACCAGCAGCACAATGATGATGTTACTGACTCTACTGCTGACCATCCTGGAGATCCTGGTTCAGGGTGAGACTCTCTGCTGAAAACATCATTTCATCAACATTTTAAAGACTTTTATTACATTCTACATTCTTCAGGAACAGAAAATCAAATTTGCACTATTGTTGTTTTCTTTCTCCAAGAGTGATGTTTCTGTTTTTTATTCCTGTAATTTATTTTCCAGGTTCATCAGGCGACATCAATCTGAGTCAGACTCCAGTATCTCAGTCTGTTGTTTTAGGACAGACTGTCTCCATCAGCTGTAAAACCAGCTCCAGTGTTGGCAGCTACCTCAGCTGGTACCTCCAGAAGGATGGAGAGTCTCCTAAACTTTTAATCCATAGTGCTTCATCTCGTCAGTCTGGAATTCCAGGTCGTTTTAGTGGAAGTGGATCTGGAACTGCTTTTACTTTAACAATCAGTGGAGTTCAGGCTGAAGATGGAGGAGTTTATTACTGTCAGCAGTATAACTACTACCCGCTCACACAGTGAAACAACGTCGTACAAAAACCTCCCAGACAAAGAGGAACTGATCTGAATCAGTAACAGTATGAGTGTTTTGCTTAACATTTCACTCTATAACACTTTTTCAAAAAGGATATGTTAACAATTATGAAAAAAGTAAATAAATATTTATTATATAAATATTAAATATATTTAAATTAAGTGAAAAAAGAAAACAGACATTCAAAAAGTTCAGTATTAATGTAAAAAGGTTTGCTTGCTCTAAGTTTAAGAAACACTATGATTTTCTAAATCATTTTATAAATATAAAACATTTCATAAAAGCAGATATTAAAAAAGTATCCTGATTGATTTATAAGTTCAATCCCTAGCAGCAAAGGATTGTTTTAATTATTCACTAAGAAGAGCAGAATCATATGCTAAAGCCAATTATTTTTAACAGGTAAAGTCAAAATTTCTGTTTTTAGAGTTATATGTCATAATATGAAGATGCAGAGTTCACCACTGTCAGCAGGATTGGAACTCACAGTTCACAGATTGATACAACATCACAATCAAAATTTGACATTTCAAGTCATTTTGAAATGAATTTTCTTCAATAGTTTCTTAACTCAATGTCTGCCTGCAGGATTACAGCACAGAGGTCTGAAAATTACAATCTCACATGTTTGCGTCGTATTTAGTGTGATTTCAGTTTAAATAATGTTCCGCAAAAAAATAACTGAGATTTTATTTTGTCTTCATTTAGCTTTCTGCTTTACAGCGTTTTCATTAACTGAATTTCTAATGAGCTCTTTACTGTTTAATGAGGCGTTTGCTCTTTCTGTGTCTGGCTCATAAGAACCAAAGCAGAACATTGTTTTACAAATAGAACTGAATTTAAATTATGATCACTGTTTTGGTTTTTCACATGTTCTAACAACCTACTTAGTAATTCACAGTTATATATGTGCTTAGAATGAGCCAAAATTATGATTTTTTTTTTGTACATGAAAAAAAGTAAAACACTCTCAATTTAGAAAGAAATATAAAAAAACTTAAGCTTAAGGTTAAAATGGTTGGAAAGAATAACTGCAATGGGTTTTCTTCCATGTGTGATTTATTAGACAGGACCCACAGATTAATTATTATTAGGTCTAAAAGTAATATACTTACTCAGCAATTTTCTCAAATTCTGTACAATATTCCAGTTCTGCAAAAATGCAGCACCCAGTCAGTTACAGACCTTTAAAGGTTTATTAAAAACTCAAAGTTTTACTTTGATGGTTAATGTTAATTAACTGCGATGGACTGGTGACCTGTCTAGGGCGTACCCCGCCTCTCACCCGTAGACAGCTGGAGATAGGCACCAGCACCCTTCATGACCCCTCTTGGGATTAAGCGTGAAAGAAAATGGATGGATGGATGGATGGATGGATGGATGGATGGAAATTAAGCTTCAGCTTTTCCTTATCTTATTGTTTTTTAGCATTCTCAGCTTCTGGATATTTTACTGAGGTTTTTGGACTAATATTTTTGTGTTCTATTACAGTACAACTTAAATCTCTAATTTATTGTTTAGTTTTATTTATTCATCTACGATGTTTATCTTGAAAGGTATTTAAATAATCTTACTAATAAAAAAGGTTGACTGAAAGACTCTTTTGTAGTTTGGTGAAGATTCATTATTTTTTCGGAATTAAATTTAAACATATTAATGAATATAAAGTGAACTTTATCATCAAAAATACTTCAGTGATAAAACGTTTGAAAAGTTAGACAGAAAGCAAATGTCTCAGCCTATATAGGTGTTTTGTGCCTCTTCTTTTGTCATTATTCTCTAAGGTAGAAATCATCAGCATTAACCCGCATTTATGGCTGATGTAGTTTAATCAAATTCAAAGACAATATGGGAAAAATAATTGGTATTTATTTGAATAGGTTTTGCTTCTGAACAAGTAACAGAAAGTGTCCAAATGAGATCAAAAATGGTTTTTAAGCAAGTGATAAGAAGCAGAATAAAACATCTTAAATCAGCGGGGCTGGATGTTGGATTCACTCCTACTTTTCCACTGGAAAGCTCTATAGTTGCTTTTCATTGGTTTAGATGAGTTGATAGTGAACCAGAAGTAGAGTCACGGTGGAAGAGAAGTGCAGTTTCCTAGTAGTTGCCAGATACTTGTAAGCTTTATCAAGTATACAATCTTTCATACTTGTGTTCAAGAGTGTTGCCCAACATGTCTACAGTATGTCCTTGTAAAGAACTCGCCAATAAATAACAATAAGAACACGGCCAAGGACTAATTTATATTGTTTGTGACACCTGTCGTATTTCACCCCCCTTACAGTAGAAAAAAAAAACATTAACATAATTACATGGCAACATATTAGTTTAGAGACTTTTTTTATAACAGTGAACATTCAGGTAGTTAACACAAATCTCACAGGATTGACAGGGAAACATGATGACATGTAGAGTTCAGCTCCATGTGACTGACTCAGTGTGTTTGCATATGTGTCCTCCCTCTCTGCTCCCAGCTGTTAAGAGCTCAGTGTTGATCAGAGGCTGTCCAGGCCTTTCAGAGCCACTGAACCACCAGCAGCACAATGATGATGTTACTGACTCCACTGCTGACCATCCTGGAGCTCCTGGTTCAGGGTGAGACTCTGCTTAAATTATATTGCGCGAGTGTTCTGGTATTATGTACATTAAAACTTGCAGAATAAACGTTTCAATGTTTACTTTTTATGTTTAATGCATTTTACTGAAAGGTGTGTTTTCTGTTCAAAGGTTCTTCTGGAGACATCATCCTGAATCAGACTCCTAGAGCTCAGTCTGCTGTTCAGGGACAGACTGTCTCCATCAGATGTAAATCTGACAGAAGTATAGGTGATGACATCAACTGGTACCTGCAGAAACCTGGAGGAGTTCCAAAACTCCTGTTTTATGATACCACAGATCGTCAGTCTGGAGTCCCAGAAAGGTTTCGTGCAACAGCACAACAGACTGACTTCACACTGATAATCAGTGGAGTTCAGGCTGAGGATGGAGGAGTTTACTATTGTCAGCAGTGTAACAGCTTCCCACTCACACAGTAATACAAGGTCGTACAAAAACCTCCCAGCTGAAGAGAAACTGATCTGAGTCAACAGACAAACTATCATTCCTTGTTAACAGCTGTAGATGCTGAAGTTATTCTAGGTTTAGGCTTAAGCTGAAGGTACTGAATTAATCTGACTATGGATAAAAAATGCTGATCTGTGGCTTCATTAAAAGAAGCTCTAATTTAGAATTTAAACTCTAATATTCCAACAGCAGCCTACACATACCTAACTGTTTTAGCTTGAACTCATTGTAAAACTCTAGTCAGAAAATAGAAAACAAGATGTTCATTTATTATTAAAGTAAAATATAAATGTGGAGCCAATATTTCCCCAAGGCTATTGAGTATAAATTGTACTAAAAATAGTTTGATGCTGTTTTATGATTTAATGCCTTTTTTCCAATTGTACTAAAACAATGACAAATTATATTCGGAAAATAATTCGCTGGAAAAGATTGATAGTAGAAACATACTAAAACTGGATAAAGGTAAATCAATATCATAACTCACCTGAGTTACTGTCATTTTTATTCAAACATAAAATAGATTTCAAGCATTTTTTCCCCTCCAAGGTTGGTTATAAATGCTTCCAATGAATTATTCATGATTTAATCCCAAGGATGTTTCTTTACATTTGAGAAACAACGAATAAACAAATACCACAGTTTAAAAATACCATAAATTATTGGTATATATAATTACAGAACATTTCCCATCAGTCTCATCCTCATGTGGTTCTGAATGTGGAACAGAAGGCTTCCTAAAACCAGGTCAATGAAAAGGACCAATCTCAGAAACCTAATATACCAGCCTGACCAGATGATCCTGCATCTTTTTATTCAGGTAATAAGAGACTGGAAATTCTTTTGTCATTTGTATAAATTTGAAGGAAAAAAGTTAACATTTCACTTTTTTTGTTTCTCAAAAGAAATTTAGCCTCTGAGCAATTAACAGAGATGCTGAAGCTCTCTATAAGTGCAGAACATTTCCTAAATAAATCCTACTGTTGTGATTCTGTATGATGGTCAGCATCCTTCCGGTAAAAAGAACCAATCTTCATAAAAATGTGATACATCAGCCTGACCAGATGCTTCTGTACCTCTTTATTCATTGGAAATCTTATCATCATAACAATTTGGAATAAAAATATACATTCTACATTTATAAATAAAATCTGAAATATATCAAAGAAAAGCTTCAAGTAATTATGTATATTTTATTGTCTTTCAAAAGAATTTTAGCTTCTAAGTCAGTAAATTTTGAAGATGAACAGACAGATCCAACAAACAATTTTAAATCAGAATTAAGATCAGAAAAATTATGAATCAGTTCAGGACTGGGAGCACTCGTCTCTCCTCAGTGTCTCTGTGACTGCAGACTGGGAGCCCTGGGTGGCCTCACAGGCCACAGAGCCCACCTTCCTCCACTGGTCTGCAGGGAGCCTCAGGGTGCTGCTCCAGCTGTAGAGGCCGTCCTTCTGCATCACTCCTCGGCTCTTGTTCTCCTCCCAGCTGCTGCTGCTGCTGCTGCTGGTGTCCACCTTCCAGGACAGACTCCATTCTGAGGGGAAGCCCTTGTTGGCCAGACACATGAGGGTGGCCTTCCCCTGCTGCAGCTCCTCACTGGAGGGGGGCAGCACTGTCAGGGTGGGACGAGCATCACCTAGGAGACACCAATCAGGTCAGAGAACAGAAACCAGGAAGGCATGTAATGACACCAGGAAACTTTGACTATGAGAGTGCTGATACTTTTTATTAAAATGTTTCCGCCAGATGTTTTTTCTGCTCCAACAGTTACTGAGACACATTGTTTCACTTCCATTTAACAAAATTCCCATAACTTTACTTTGAATTATATATTAGGTAATAAACATTAAATATCAATGTTTTACATATCAAATAAAGTCTGTTTTTATCAAATTGGAGAACAGATTTTCAAATTTACAAAAAAATATTTTTTTTTTCAAATTTAAGCAAAAATCTTACATCTCTAAAAGTATGTTTAGTGGATTTACTATTTCAGAAGCAATACATATGTTTGATCTAGAGTAAAGACTTATTTTTTTAAACTTAAATAATTCAAGACCATATTTAAAGTAATACATGACATAATAACCAAACATAAATAATGATCTTTCTTCATGTTTAGTCAATCTACTATTTGATTAAATAAAAAAATATTATGAATTGGATTCAATTCAAAGCTCACTGTTAACATTTGCTGTCAATATAAATGTTTTTTCAACTCCTATCTTCAATAATATTTGTGTAGCTAAAAAATTATTCCGAGTTATTTTATTACAATGAATACTTACTTTTGATTACTTTTAAACTGAAACTTATTAAAATAATTTTTTTTCTTATGTTTAGAAAATATTTTTTTTAGACTTCAGACAACCATCAGAATATAAGATTTAATTTTAAATCCAGTAAAAGACTTACTTCCAACATCCAGTCTGGTTCCTCCACCAAAAGTCAACCACAGTGATACAAACTCATTGAGTGGTCGTACAAAAACCTCTGACTGTAGAGAGACACGGCTCTCTGACTCTGACACAAACACATTAACCAAAACATCAGCTTTATGGGAAATATCATGAAGTAGTATGATAATAAAACAACAGAACATTTAGTTTGGATGAGAAATTGCTGAATAAAAACAATAAATATAGAAATGAAAATTGTTATATTTGATAGAAATGGTGTCAATTTTTCCTGTAATGATTTATGTATAATCAGTGTTTCTGGCAGTGAACCAGTGATCAGCTATGTTTGATGCAAAAATACATCCTAAAAAGGAAATGAACACAGAATTAAAACAGCAAAAATGTAATTAACAAGCAGATCTCAATATAAAGGATATTTTAAGAGGTTTATATTATTTCGTACAGTAATTCAGTTCACTAATTGAAACACAGTATATAGACTTATCAAACACCGACTGAATTTTTTAAGCCTTTGTTTCTGTTATGATCATTTTCTGTCCAAAGCTAGCTAACATTTAATTTAGTTCAATATTGGTCAGTTAAATCAGAACCAAAAATGTCTTTGGTACAATATTGTGAACTAAGTGAGTATTATGGTTTATACCTACTGTAGGTAACAGATTACATCATAATTCATAATGTAAAAAGTGATATTAATATATTGGAAAATCTGATTCACAATGTATGCAGCAGTATGAACTACTTAGACTTTAATGACAGATAAAAACTTGTAGTGTATTATTTGTCATAAATGATTAGAATAAAACAAGAATCAAAAGTTTTAAATGATTAAAGAGAATTGTGTTCATGAATATATTTATGTAGGCCAAGAGGAGAAAAACAGAGCAATGAGTGTGTGTAACTGCTGCACCTGACTGTAAGAGGAAGAAAAGCACACTCATCTGCTGGAAAGCACAGGATTAAGGCCCTTAGTGATAAGAAAAAGCACCCTCATAAAAATGAAGTATTTGACATATCAAGGTTAACCAGCCCAGCAAAATTTGGCCATACAACTTGTGATAAATAGAGTTGTTATTTTCAAGGCACAATGTGCAGTACTGATCCCAGAAGGGGTGATGCTTTGACTGAGACACAAAGAGGAACACTAGGCCAGACTGACATGGCTTAAAGTAGGGAAAGGATAAGTTTCAACATGTTTTTGACTAAACCGTCATAAGTTTCTGCATGGCCTGAGAGAGTGCTCTCACAAGTATGAGATGTGTCTATGAATGTTACCGTGTTTTGCAGATAAATATCAATGTGACCTTTACCAATGACTGAAATATGTTCTGAAGGGGGTTTTTCCACCGATAAGAAATGTATAAAAGGGAGCTGGTTTCACCATTTGTCAGCTTCGGCTCACCAGCGCTGTGTAAATATGTAGTGTTTAGCAATAAACTCACTGGACCTGGACTCAGCGGCCTCTGTCTAAATTTTTTGATCCTTGTTTGAGACTTTTTCTGCTTTTTAAGAACTTTGAATTTTTATAAAACTTAGCTTCAATTTTAAGTCGTCAAGAAGAGAATTATAGGACGACATAATTGGCGAGCCAGCCAGGAGAAAAGCAAAAAGGGGACGTCGGACGATCTGCAGGCACCAGCTGGAAGGCGTGGAACCCCCAAACGGGCCCAGAAATTCACCGGTTAAAGGTGAGCTAATTTGTTATAATTTTCTAAATTAGTGGGGAACCAGCCTCCGGCGACTGCTTGTGGGTGTCAGGCGTCACAAAGCTCTTCTAAAAGAACCTAGTTTTCCAAATTTAATAAAGTAATTTCCAAATTTTATAAGAATTTATATAAGAATATGCCAAAGGCAGACTAAGCTGAGGAAGGGTCCAGGTACGTATGAATGTGTATGTATGAATGTATGTTTTAGGTGTTATTAATGTTTGTGTTAAACTGTCTTGTGTTTGGATTATTTTGTAAATAAGTTAAGCTTAACACGTGTTGTTCTGAGCGGATGATTGGTAAAGGGACAGATTGGTCAAAGCGTTTTGACATAGTCTGTGGAAGCCATAAAATCCGGAACCAATAGTGTACGCGTGTTACGTGAGGGTATCAGTGACTAAGGTAGTCAGGGTGCTCCACGAGAAGGCTTAAGTAGTCTTAAGGTATTGGAATATTGTGCCACTGTAGGGAAACAGTGAGGAAAAGGTATTGTGCCACTGTAGGGAAACAGTGAGGAAAAGGTATTGAGAGGCTAAGCGATAGCCAGGCTAAGGGATAGCCAGAATATTACCGATTAAGCGATAATCGGAGAATAGTACCGCTCGACCAACCGGAGGACGTCTATGCATTTCCAGTTATCTGGGTGTAGCCGGGGGCAGCAGGGAAAAACGTATGTGCCACTGTAGGAAACAGTGAGGAAAAGGAAGTGCACTGTAAATATATATAATCATTTGTCTTGTGTGTCTTTGTTAGTGTGTCGAGTGAAAGAGTTGAGTGACTGAGGGGAAGTAAGGGGTGGGTGATATTAATAAATAAAGATTAAAGATATAATAATAAATTAATAGAAGTAATTAGTACAGAATATAGTTAAAAAGAATAACCTGAAAATTAATAAGGATTGGAAAACAAAATTGATAACTGAAGGAAAAAACAAAAACAAAAAAACAAAAAACACTAGAGTTATGAGAATGAAATAAAAATAACAAAATTCCTAAATAAGATTGGAAAAAATTGTAAGCTTTATAAGATAAAGATATTATAAGTATATATTATTACAAACTATAGTCTACATAAAGTAAAATATATAAGGTATAAAATTAGTGAAAGTGCAAAATAAAATTACAAATTTGTTTTATTAAAGATTTTATCTCAAAATTGAAGAGATCTAAATTTAGGAAGTAAATTAACTGGAAAGAAACTAAAAGAAAATAAACACGATCTGTATTGAAGAGAGCAGAACCAGTTAAGATAAAAATTAACTGAGGATTACAAAGACTGGTAAATAAGCACAGACCCTAAAGGTTAAGTGACTGCTGATTGCCATGGGAGCTAATGCGAGCAAACAGACCGAGGGGTTAACGCCTGCCAAACTGGTAATAATGACACACCCCTCCAATAAGCGCAAAATTCAAAAATGCATGACAGAATGGCATAAGATGACATCTGGAAGAAACCGTTGGCCTAAAGAGGGCAGCTTTGATCCTTCATGCTGTGACGAGGTTGAAGAACAATTAAGAAATAAGGAAAAAAGGCGTGACCGAGTGCATTTGCATAAGAAACAGAAACATGCTGAACAGAGAGATATCCTGAGATATTTTAAAGTTGAACATCAAAAGAGCCCAACAGCCCCTGACTACACTGATCATAAGCCACCACCCTATCGCCCTAGCATAGCAGGCCTGTACCCAGTAGTAGTAGAATCAGGGAGCAAGGGAAAGATAACTGGACAACTTAAATTAGTATTAGAAGAGGAAGAGGAAGAAATAGAAATAACAGAAGAAGAAATAAACAACACACCACAGACAGAGTGTAAATACCGTGATGGAGAAGACGATTGGGAGAGAACCCCAGAAGTAAGGAGAAAAGCTCCCCATAGTCGTTCCCTACCCCCAGCACGTCGCAGGCATTCACCATATCAAAGAGGCCCCATAAGCCACTCAGAACCCAGGACCAAGTCATCGTTGAAAAAATCAGCAAAACACTCAGAGCCCGTGACCAAGCTAGTCTTGGATGAATCGCCAGAACTAATGGAACAAATAAACCAGGAGGTGGTGGAGCTGACGAAAGAATATGTAAAACTCATAGCGAAGGAGGAAAAATTGGAAAAAGAAGTACAAATGAAACGACTAAAGCATTTGAAAGAAAAATTGAAGAAATTTGAGGAAGTATTAGAAAAACAGAAAAGGATGGAAACAGAGCAGCTCATACTACAGGCCCGAAATGACGCCCCAGATCAGGCAAATCCATGGACTAAGGCCTTGATTGAAGAAGCTAAAATAAAAGAGGGAGAGGAGAGAAGAAGCGAGGAGGAAGTCTTCATAGAGAGTGAGGAGACCGACTGGTTGCATGATGGAATGGAAGAAGAAGGCTCAGACATGCCACTGTCAACAGACCCATGCCATAAGGGGTTAAAGGAGAAAGACAGACCAGCGACCAAAGGACGGGAGCCACTCACAGCTGAATGTGAAGTGGACCTGCAAATAGAAAAAAGCGGCCCTCACTCAATGATGACCAGGTACCAAGCACGACAGCAGAAGACAGAGTCAGATCAAAAAAAGGCCTATATGGCTCCCCTGCTGTCTAAAGGACCTCAAGAAGACAGATATGTGCCATGGTCATTTATGGACATGATCACACTTGCTGGAAGGCTGACCCCGTTGGCAGATGGTGCTGACAGGTGGATAGAAAAGCTGGAAGAAATCACTGGAGGCATCAATCTGGCAGCTGGAGACATCAAGGCACTGCTGATTAAGACAGCAGGACACTCAGCAGCCAGAGAGGTGTTTGACGAAGCCAAGCTTCCAAGGGTCATGACCTCACACCAGTATGACAAGATACCATTCAACAACATAAGGCCTGAAGTGTGGGCAGCCTTGAGGAATAAATTCCCCACCTGCAGTGACCCAACTAAGCTGAGACAAGAATGCCTAAGGGATGATGAAAGCCCCGCCCAGTTTCTGCACAGGTTCCAACAGAAATGGAAAACAGAGACTGGAAGTGATGGGAGTGAACTGAAAACATCTGGCCCCTTGTTCAGAACCTACATCAGAGAGGCCATGCCCAAAGAAGTACAAGCTAAACTGGATGGAGTTGTGGGGCTCATGAAGATGGACTGGCCTCTGTTCTCCGAGCATGTTAATCACTATGTAAACATGCATCGGGCCGAGAAACGGGCCTTTGATGACCAAAGCAAGATGCTGGCCACCAAGCTAACCCAGCTGCAGATTGGGGAATTGTCCAAAGCAAAGAAAGAGAAGCCCAAGCATCAAGCTGCACTGACTGTGGTGGCCACACCCCCAACCGAGGGAGCACCAACAGGGGAGGCAGTGGTACAAGCACCAGTAGTGTCTCCTGTTATTCCTCCACCCACACAGCAGATGCAGTATCCAGCAGCGCCACTCGTGGGAGGAGCCCTGCCACAGCAGACCCAACCCCAACCAGTCCCTCCTATTTATGTGCATCTAAACCAAGGAGGAGGTCCCCAACAAGCAACGTTCGGAAGGGGACGAGGGGGGCCACCCATGCGGGGAAGATGGAGAGGCCCACAAGGAGCCCCAAGAAGGCCCCCTCAAGGCCAATACCAGCAGATGCCACAAGCAGGTCCAGACATGGGACAACAGCGAGTGAGAATGCAATGCTGGGGATGTGGACAAATTGGACACATACAAAGAGACTGCCCCACTAACCCATGGATGGGACCCCAGCCCCCTACTGCGGGACCAGCCATCTATGGAACGGGACAAGACACGTACTGGCTATAGGGGTGCCCAGAGAAACCTGATGGAGAGGCTATTCTACCTGTATTAACCCAACGTCCACAAACAGAACCCACCATTGATGTCACAATATATGACAGCCATCATCGCTTCATGATTGATACAGGAGCGGCCTACTCCTGTATAGGAAAAAGTGGAATTGGCCTGCCTCTCTCAGCATCAAAGATTCGAACAGTAGGTTTCTCTGGGAAGACCCAAATAATACCCATGACTAAGCCAGTTCCCATGATCATAGGTGAAAAGACTGTGTGTGCACCACTGCTTTACTCAGAAGATACGCCCATAAATCTGCTGGGTAGAGATGTGCTGTGCCAGCTCAATGCTAAAATCAAATGTACCCCGAATGGAATTTCTTTTGAAGCAATAGACGACAATGAAGCCTACATGATGCCACTGGGTCTACAAAAGACCCCACAGACAACAAGTCATGAACCAGAAGACCAAGTATTTTGGCTGAAACTCACATCACCAACTTCCTTCCTCCAACTAGAGTGGGAAACATGGAGACCCCTGATAATGAATCACTATGAGAACTCCAAAGAACCCTTTCTCCCTCTCCATTGTACCATGTTTTATGACAAAGGCAAAACACATGATTGCAGACGAGTATGAGTCACATGACTTAGGACCCATGGTTCAAAAAGCCAAGCAAGTTACTGAATGGGTCAACACAGCATGGGACTGCATTAAATTATCCAAAGATGGACTGTTCTTTAAGATCTCATTCTCACAAGCTGATGAAGTCATAGCAGAACACATTAAAGTTCCTGGGAAAAGACAAATGGCAGTGGCAGCAGAACATGAATCCCTATTAGAACAGGTCCCAGAGCAAGTATGGTCTAAAAGTAAAACAGATGTAGGATTAGTGAAATCAGCAGACCCCATCAAATTCACCATCAAACCAAATGCTAAATTGCCCTTCCAAAGACAATACCCACTTAAAAGAGAAGCAGTAGAAGGAATACAGCCTATTATTACAGGATTAGAAACAGCAGGAGTTCTTAAACCAACAGCAAGTCCCTGTAACACGCCAATTTTTCCCATCAGAAAACCCAACAGTAATGACTATAGACTAGTCCATGATCTAAGATTAATTAATGCCATTGTAGCAGAAGAGATACCAGTGGTACCAGACCCGCACACATTACTGAGTAATATACCCCCAGGTACCAAATGGTTTACTGTGATAGATCTGTGCTCAGCATTTTTCAGTGTACCGGTCCATCCAGATTCTCAGTATTTGTTTGCATTCACCTATAAAGGCCAACAATACACTTATTCACGATTACCACAGGGTTTTGTACACTCACCATCAATTTTCAATCGAGTACTGGCAAATGACTTAAATCACCTTGACATACCATCTACAATGTTGATGTATGTTGATGACATTTTGATTTGTTCTGCTTCCAAAGAGCAGTGTGAGAGTGACTCCATTACAGTGTTGACTGCTTTGGCAGAAGGAGGACACAAAGTAAGTAAACAAAAATTGCAATTCTGCCAGCAAACAGTGGAGTATCTCGGCAGGCAACTCAGTGGGGACAAGAGGTGTATTGCACCGTCCCAACTGGAAGCCATAACTCAAATGCCCAAACCTCGGACTGTTGGTCACATGTTGTCTTTCCTTGGCATGGCAGGTTACAGCAGACCGTGGGTGTGTGATTATGCCATCAAAACGGCTCCACTGAGAGCACTGATTAAAGCCGCAGGTCAAGGACACCAGTCGGCTCAATTGCAATGGACAGATGAGGCAGAGGGTGCGTTCCAGCTGCTGAAACAAGATCTCCAAACTGCTCCTGCTCTGGCCAATCCAGATTATGGCAAACCATTCCATCTCTATGTGGCTGAGCGACAAGGGTATGCATGTGCAGTATTGATGCAAGACACCCCAACAGGTAAACAGCCAATTTCTTATTACAGCACAAAATTAGATGGTGTCGAAGAGGGTTTGCCTCCCTGCTACCAGGGCTTGGCAGCAGCAGCCTTCGCATACAAAAAGGCCTCAGTTATTACTATGGGCCACCCTATCATTTTGTACACATCACATCAATTACATGCACTGCTCACCAGTCCACGTTTTGTGATAACCCAAGCTCGTCGAACAGGTTATGAAGTTCTGCTTTCAGGACCTGATTTAACAATACAACGCTGTACCACCATTAATCCAGCCACAAGAATGGTATTGCCCACAGAAGGTGAGCCCCATGATTGTCTCCAGGAGACGGACACCTTCATGAAGGTAAGGGAGGACTTATACAATCATCCAATCCCATCTGATTTGACACTGTTCGTAGACGGATCATGTGTCAGAGGTGAGACAGGTAATAGAGCGGGATATGGAATAGTCCAACTTAACCCTGATGGGACCTTTACCAAAGTACAATCAATGAGCTTAGATCAACCTTGCTCTGCCCAATTGGCAGAGATAAAAGCATTAACAGCAGCATGTAAATTGGCTAATGGTAAAAGAGTGACAATCTATACTGACAGTGCTTATGGGTACGGGGTATGCCATATAAACGCTAGCATCTGGAAACAACGAGGGTTTGTTAGAACAGATGGCACCCCAGTAACACATGGGCAAGCTGTTGTGGAATTAATAAAAGCTATGCAACTTCCATCTGCGTTGGCCATTGTAAAATGTGCAGCCCATCAGTCAGCAAAAACACCTATTGCCATAGGAAATAACTTAGCAGATGAGGCAGCTAAAGAAGCCACAGGATCAGCAGTGCAGGGACCAATGATTCATGTAACCGAGTGTGAACCCATTACTAATCTAGCCTCATTAATAGAAGCCCAAAACAACGTCTCAGAAGCAGAAAAACGTCTCTGGGTGCAAAGGGGGGCGGCTCGGTTAACACACCCTCACGCTGGGTTGTGGCGTAGTTCTCGAGGACATTTTGTATTACCTTTGTCCTTATTACCAACGGCGATTAAAATAATGCATGGACCTGATCATTGTTCACGAGCCCAAGTTATTCAAAAGTTACAGGCAGTCTGGTGGTCACCTTATATGACACCAATGGTAGACAGAGAACTGGCCTTATGTCCGCATTGTCCTAAATATAATGTGCGTAAGATGTTCACACAGCCCTTAGCACATATTCCCATGCCAGACGGTCCCTTCCGCCATCTGATGATGGATTACGTTGACATGATAACTCGGGTTCAGGGAAAGAGATATATGTTGGTGGTTGTTTGTAGGTTTAGCAGATGGGTAGAAGCATGCCCCACTGCTAAGAATGACCACAAAGCTGCAGCAAGATTTTTGTGTAAAGAAGTTTTTCCCAGATTTGGCATGCCTGATACAATATCATCTGATAATGGACCTCATTTTGTTTCACAGGTGATCCAGCAAATGTTTAAACTGTTGTGCATAACACAGAAGTTTGGTTGTGTGTATCATCCCCAGTCACAGGGCTCCGTGGAACGAGCTAATGGAGTGCTGAAATCAAAGATAGCAAAGATAATAGCTGACAGCAACAACCGTTTGACTTGGGTGGATGCCTTGCCTGTTGCATTGATGGCAATGCGCTCTCAAACTAACCGAATAACCCATCTTACTCCCCATGAAATGCTTACAGGTCGACCAATGCCTCTCCCACAGGTTCGTGGACCCCTGCTGCAGGAGGTCTCCTTGGCACAGCTTGAACGTGAAATGGGGGACTATCTTAGGTCCTTAACACGCATTCACAGGCTTATATTTCAACAGGTGAAAGCTGCTCACAGCCGAGACGAGACACACATTCCAGTGGACGTCAGGGACGTTCAAGTTGGTGACAGTGTGTTCATACGCGTCTTTAGACGTCAGTGGAACGAGCCTCTAGGGAAGGCCCGTTTAAAGTTGTGCTTACCACTCCCACTGCCCTGAAAGTTGAAGGTAAGCCCTTCTGGTTTCATAAAAACCACTGCACCAGGCATCGGCCTCCAGACCCACCTGGCCTTGCTCCAGGACCGACGGGCTCTGCGCATGCTGACAGGGCAGCAACAAGTCTCCCTCCGCAGCACCCCTCCACTAGCTCACAGACTGTAGATGTTGCACCGGTGTCGGGCACTGATGCGCACCCACTCCCCTCCACGTCCGGCGTCCACAGACGTTCGGCACGTTTGGCAGCCCGCCAATCACCAATGCCAGGGGACTCTGAGGATGACAGTGTTCATTCTTATGCTTCCCATCCGCCTTCTGATTCTGGTGGCAATGATGATGATCCTGTTGCCACTGAGACTTCTTCTGGGTCTCACCCAGATCCATCCGTCGTTCAGGCACTGGACGAACTTCTTTCTTCTGGCCCATCAGATGCTGGTGGAGTCCTGTCCCCTTAACATCCCTCACCTGCATCTTTCCCTCTCATCCCCTCCCTTTCCCCCTCCTCCTCCGCGTCAAGTGGGCCGTCGATCGACTCGGTCCCGCCCACCCCATCGCCGTCTGGGCATCTCCCGTATGCGCCTTCTTCAGACTTTGATTAACTTCTTGTTGTATTAACCCTTTGTGGGTTAACAAGGGGGGATCTTATGAAAATTAATACTAACAGTGCACACACACATTTAATGCGTCACACACAAACATGTGCACTAGCAATGGTAACACTAGCTACTAACCAAGGGGTAATCAATAATAATGATGGAGAAAATTTATCACTAATGCATGTGCAAGTCAAAGGATATGATTATGTAATGTCTGAAGAAATTTTAGGTAACTCAATGGGGAAACATTGGCTTGGAGTTCCACAAAGCATGGACTGCCGTGAGGATGGGATGGTGATCATTGAGGTAAGATGCAAAATGTACATATGCCAAAATACATTAACAGAGCAGGTAATGACGGTAGGGAAAGCGCATAGAATGTTAAAATTGGTAAACAAAAGGCAGAAAAGAGATCTAGACAAATTAAAGACTGCACACTGGGAAACCAATATGTTCCAACAATGGATTCAGTACTCTGTCCAGGCAATGTTCAAAGCCAAAAAGCGCCCGAAAGATGATTGTATAGCCTGTTATAATGTTAAAAAATTACCAGCCCTTCAGATTATTCCCGGCTAATTGGAACACTCAGCTGAAGGGATTCTGGGATTGGTTTCATAAGCTTGGATGGGGAAAGTATCTTAAAGCAGCAGGGATGATTTTAGGAGCAGTAATATTGATCATATTAGTAGTCATTTGTTGCATCATACCCCTTGTGCGGGGATTGGTCTCAAGACTTGTTGTAAGTGTAACTGGTCAGTTCCCAGTTGTAGAGATACAATTGGACCAGGGGATATAAAACATAACCATGATCACCTTCCACCCTCACCAGGTACGTGCATTTCTTTAATAACAACAGTGTATATATATAAATATTTTGCATAACAATGACTTATATACTTACTCACGTAGATATAGCAACTTGCATGCTGAATAATCCATAGATATAAGAGATAATATGCCTTCAGATGATGCCTAAATTTGCCATACTATGTCCCCACAGGTAGATTATTGAACATGGCAGAGGCTAGTTATGATGAATATGAAGAAAACCAAATGAATTTACGAGCTGCACTGGCGTCGTTAGGCCCATCACTAGGGGTAGGATGCCTATATCTTCCTCCCAGGTACCTACTAGATCCTGCAGAGGGGCCAAGCAGTGCACCTTTGGGTTGGAGCAAACCTATGATGACACCCAGCAGGCAGCCTGAGGATCAACCTATGATGACACCCAGCAGGCAGCCTGATGATCAACCACCATCACCTACTGGGAAGCCACTGTCCATCTCGATGCCACCAGGGGACCTCAGTATTGATCTCGGTCCAACCAGCACCCCTGCCAGTCCTGAGAATCCCGAGGATCAACGACCACCGTCACCCCACCAATATAATTATCCGCCACCACCCATTCCAGGCGTACTGGCTATGTTCATGGTCATAGCAGATGACATAAAGCTTGATCTTGCCGAAGCTCATCATGTTGCAAAGTTCTTGGCTCATCCGCTGGAGTCCTATGATACCAACGCTGACCTTAAGCCTGAAATCACCTCTATGACCACAGCAGTTTATGCCAAATTCATGAAGGGTCTGATGCACCCCGAGCCACGACGGTCCTTTGAACGAATGCGCGGCACCATGTACAAACGCAAAGTAAAGGCTGGGAATCGGCAGCTGACCCGAGACAATCTGGAACTGAGGCAGCAACTTCGGGATGCACAGCAGACCATTATCGACCTACAAGAGCAAGTGATGCAGCTGACCGCTGATCTGCAGCGTATGGCTCCGTATACCCAGGGGGGCCCGGACGGAGGGCAGAATTATGGACAGAATTATGGAGGCCATTATTATTATTAATATCAACTTCAACACCATACTGGATATAAGGACAATGCTGATAATTGCTGATTATATATACCTATGTTAAAAATAAGTGACATAATCATTGTGTATACTACATGTGACAGTACACGTACTGTGCAGGAGAGTGCCACTTGGTTACTCCTATGTTGGTTGTAATGACGGTCATTGACCATTAGATGACGTGCGCGCCTGCCTTAGTCCAGGCATGATGTGGCTTTTCTTGGTTATTTATGGGTGTGTCTTGACACCTATGCAGAGGGGGATGCGATGACTTCGCAACACAAGATGCTGCTTGGGCATTGGAATTTTCCTCTGCTGAAATAATAAACAGAATTAGAACATCTTGCTAAAAGAAAAAAAGTAAGCAACGAGGACGGGTCCTCTTAAGGGAGCCAAGAGGGGGATCCCTCTTTGTTTTTATATATTCTGTTTTCTGCATTTTATTAGTTTAATATTTACTCAGACACCACCACATCTTATATTACTCACTTCTACTATATGGTGTGTATTTAATCTCACGTTTAGTTTAGTGTGCACAATATATATATAAACTTTTGTCACTTGGGTGAGTTCACATTTAAAGTGTTTTAGATTAGTTATCACCTGCATAATCACGTAAATTGATCCTTTTTAGGATCAAAGGGGGGAAATGTAGTGTATTATTTGTCATAAATGATTAGAATAAAACAAGAATCAAAAGTTTTAAATGATTAAAGAGAATTGTGTTCATGAATATATTTATGTAGGCCAAGAGGAGAAAAACAGAGCAATGAGTGTGTGTAACTGCTGCACCTGACTGTAAGAGGAAGAAAAGCACACTCATCTGCTGGAAAGCACAGGATTAAGGCCCTTAGTGATAAGAAAAAGCACCCTCATAAAAATGAAGTATTTGACATATCAAGGTTAACCAGCCCAGCAAAATTTGGCCATACAACTTGTGATAAATAGAGTTGTTATTTTCAAGGCACAATGTGCAGTACTGATCCCAGAAGGGGTGATGCTTTGACTGAGACACAAAGAGGAACACTAGGCCAGACTGACATGGCTTAAAGTAGGGAAAGGATAAGTTTCAACATGTTTTTGACTAAACCGTCATAAGTTTCTGCATGGCCTGAGAGAGTGCTCTCACAAGTATGAGATGTGTCTATGAATGTTACCGTGTTTTGCAGATAAATATCAATGTGACCTTTACCAATGACTGAAATATGTTCTGAAGGGGGTTTTTCCACCGATAAGAAATGTATAAAAGGGAGCTGGTTTCACCATTTGTCAGCTTCGGCTCACCAGCGCTGTGTAAATATGTAGTGTTTAGCAATAAACTCACTGGACCTGGACTCAGCGGCCTCTGTCTAAATTTTTTGATCCTTGTTTGAGACTTTTTCTGCTTTTTAAGAACTTTGAATTTTTATAAAACTTAGCTTCAATTTTAAGTCGTCAAGAAGAGAATTATAGGACGACAAACTGTTTAATTCATTGATAAATAGTATCATCCATTAGATCCTTAATCCCTGTTAGACTCAGTTGGAGTACTACCAAAGAGTCACTTTGTATTTCAAATTTATAAAGTCTATTATCCTCTTCACACGTTTAATAATGTAAAAAAAACTTAAAGATTATTTATAAAGATATAATAGACCAAATATAAAGAGATTTTATGACTTGTTTTTTTGTTTTTACTAGAATTATAGCTCAGGTTTGCTGTAGTTCTAAAGGTTTTTATAGATCACTCATGTAAAATTGATTACCTGGTCAATACTAAGCAAGAACAATGGACAGTTTATCCCTCTTTGTTTCATCACATCTTTTCATTCTCATTTATTTCAGGCCTAAGGAAAAAAGTTAGCAAAAGGACCTTCTTTTCATCTGAAAATAAAGATAAACTAAAAGGAGAGATGTAGACTGAGGATATATATTTAAATTCAATACAATTTAGTTTATTTATATAGCACCAATTCACAACACATATCATCTCAAGGCACTTTACAGTTAAACCAGATCAGGCAGTCAAATATTTCACAGTCATCTTTTGTCTTCTATTAACTGCTGATCTCATATAATTTATATTCTCTATGGGCTTTTTAGTCATAATAAGATGTGACATGATAAAAAGAAGAAGACACATAAAACAACTTTTTTATTAATGTTCTTTTATTTTATCACCCCCCCCACCCCCCACCCCCCCCACCCCCACACACACACACACACACACACACACATATACACACCTTTCACAAATTAAATGGAAATCTGATTGATTGAGCTCCAATTATCTCAGGCTTGATGTGGAACCATGACAGAATACCAAGCTGAGCTCCATGTGACTGACTCTGTGTGTTTGCATATGTGTCCTCCCTCTCTGCTCCCAGCTGTTAAGAGGTCAGTGTTGATCAGAGGCTGTCCAGGCCTTTCAGAGCCACTGAACCACCAGCAGCACAATGATGATGTTACTGACTCTACTGCTGACCATCCTGGAGCTCCTGGTTCAGGGTGAGACTCTCTGCTGAAAACATAATTTCATCAACATTTTAAAGACTTTTATTACATTCTACATTCTTCAAGAACAGATCATCTTTTTGCAATATTCTTCTTTTCTTTACCAAAAGTGATGTTTCTAAGTATTTTATTCCTTTAATTTATTTTCCAGGTTCATCAGGCGACATCATCTTGACTCAGACTCCAGTATCTCAGTCTGTTCTGTGTCTGGTTCATAGGAGCCAAAGCAGAAGATTGTTTCACAACTAGATCTGACTTTAAATCATGATCACTGTTTTTGTTTTTTTTACATATTCTAACAACATTCTTAAAAATTCACTGTTATATATATGCTTAGACTGAGCCAAAAGTATGATTTTTTTTGTATATTAGAAAAAGTAAAACACTCACAATTAAGAAGGAAATATATTTAAAAAAAAGATGAAATGGTTTGAAAAATATGTGCAATGATCTTTCTTCCGTATGTGATTTTTAGATAGGACCGACAGATTAATAATATTTATTCCTAAATGTAATGAAATTACTCAGCATTAGTTCCTGTAATTCTGTACCATTATCCAGTTCTGCAAAAAATGCAGCACCTAGTCAGTGACTGACTTTTAAAGGTTTAATAAAAACTCACATTTTTACTTTGATGGTTAATGTTACAGTAATTAAGCTTCAGTTTTTCCTTATCTTTCTGTTTTTTAGCATTCTCAGCTTCTGGGTTCCTAAAACATTCTTAAATATTTTACTGAGGTGTTTGGTCTAATAGTTATGTGTTTAGCTCTGTGTCTTCTATTACAGGACAATTTAAACATTGTTTAGTTTTATGTATTTATCTGTGATATTTATCTTGAAAGGTGCTAAATAATAAATACTCTTACAAATAAAAAACTATGGCTGAAATCCGCTTTTGTAGTTTGGTGAATGTTCATTATTGTGTAAAGAATTGAACGCATTATTGGATATAAATTGCATTTTATCATCAAAATACTTCAGTGATAAAACATTTGAAAAGTTAGACAGAAAGCTAATGTATCAGCCTGACTAGATGTTTTGTGTTTCTGATTTTGTCTTTATTCATTAATGTAGCAATTATCATTATTAACACACATTTATGGCTGTTGTAGTTTAATTAAATTCAAAAACAATACAGGAACAACAATTGGTGTTTATTTTATTAAGTTTGGCTTCTGATCAAGTAACAGAAAATCTCCAAATGAGATCAGAAAGAGTTTTTAAAGCAAGAAATAAGTAGCAGAATAAAACATCTTAAATTAGCTCAGGACTGGGAACACTGGTCTCTCCTCAGTGTCACTGTGACTGCAGACTGGGAACCCTGGGAGGCCTCACAGGTCACAGAGCCCACCTTCCTCCACTGGTCTGCAGGGAGCCTCAGGGTGCTGCTCCAGCTGTAGAGGCCGTCCTTTTGCAGCACTCCTCGGCTCTTGTTCTCCTCCCAGCTGCTGCTGCTGCTGCTACCGTCCACCTCCCAGGACAGACTCCAGTCTGAGGGGAAGCCCTTGTTGGCCAGACACATGAGGGTGGCCTTCCCCTGCTGCAGCTCCTCACTGGAGGGGGGCAGCACTGTCAGGGTGGGACGAGCATTTTCCACTAAAGAGAAAAATTGCAGAGTACAGATAAAAGTCCTTGAAGTTTCATTTCCTGCTCTGTCTTTTGTAACTATGGCGACACACCTGCATCACTGCTCAACCAGAGCAACAGACAGGTTTCAGTACCGCACATTAAAACTGACATTTCTTCTTGAATGTTTCTATGTATTTCTTTTAGAACTTGCTCTATTTTCTAAATCTGTATAAATTTTCTAAAATTAATTGGTAATCTTATTTCATTGCTGCTTTAAAAAGATCTGTGCTAATACCTGAAAATCACATACTGAATTTATTATCACAATAAAAATAAATTGATCTTTTAGTCTTTCAGTATCAATTCACCTCAAACAAGAGGAAAGTTCAGACATTTTTATTTCAAAAAAACTTCATCAACACATAAGAGAAAATATACCTGAGCCTAAGATTGTGCACACCGTGTAACTGATATTATAGGTTTGCATACCAGGTTCACACTGCTAACAAAAAAATTACATCTTTTTTATAGAACATATTTCAAACTTTTTAAATGTGTGTATTATCAACTAGAAAAAGAAGATTACCAAACAGCAGCTTATTTCACTACTCACTAACTTATTCCATTCCTTTACACCAACTAAATCCAATAAGAAATAATTTCCGGTCAGAATAAAAAAAAAAAACACATTAACAAAAATAAATAAAATCTTTTTTAAGAGATACAGTAGTTTAAGCTTATTAAATTCTTTTTGTAACAAGGAACAAAAAGGATTATCAAATAGCAGCCTATTTTAACTACTGACTAACTTTTTTTTTTTTTAAACTTACTAAATCCATTAAGAAATAATTTCCGGTCAGAATAAAATAATAATAAAAAAACATTTCTTTTAATGATGTCAGTTGTAACGGAGCCTAGGTGGAAGTGCTACTAAAGAAACTGACTGCTCGCCTTCATCCGTCTACGACACAGAAATCAGCATTAAACCACACCTCAACGAAAGCCAATCCGCATCCAAAGTTCATCTTAAAAGGCCTTTGATCCACAACTTGTCTGCTACTTAGTGCGCAGGTGGTGAATGCGCTGTGTGATTTCTTTCAGATTACCCCGTTTCAAACCACCTCCAGTCCCTCCTCCACGATCGTAGCTAAAACGTCATCAGTTTCATGACTCCCAGATTCTTACTGCATTCCGTGTCTCATTTCAACCGGTCCGGCAGAAGACCACCATGTTGAGCCTGGTTCTGCCAGAGGTTTCCTCCCAATGGGGAGTTTTTTCCTCTCCACAGTCGCTTTGTGCTTGCTCATCATGGACAGGTTCTCTCAACCTGTGTTATCTAAGCTAGCCTTCCATCTTCTAGGTCCCTTAGTGAAACTCTAGTTCCAGCTCACAAGGTCCACTGGATCTCCCCATAAAGCTCAGCATACTGTCTTGCTAACCAGCAGTCTACAGTCTGACCAACTTCATCTATCTCTACTCCACCACTAGTTTCAGGCCTGGGGGGAACAGCACTATTCTTTGCTCCTGTTCATGCATATCTATAAAAACTCAGCGCTATGTTTCCTGCTGAGGTCTGTGTGCCAAAAAACAAGTAGTTGTATCAATAAATTTCTTCTAATTGTCTTTTCTCTCTGTGTGAGTTTTTCAAATTGAACTTACAGTTAACATCAAGTCTGGTTCCTCCACCAAACGTATCCCACAGTGATACAAACTGATGGAGCCATCGTACAAAAACCTCTGACTCTGGACACAAACACCTCTTTAAAAAAAATGTGCTTGTACACATTTCTCACATAAAACCAAACCTGGGGACAAAACTAGAACCATAATAGAACTTGATAAATTTTTATTATAGGATTGTTTTTATCAAAACCAATCTTATAGAAGCACCATGATTCTGCCCTCTTGGCCTAAGGAAGAAAGCAGATTTAAATCCTTGCCGTTGCTATATAAAAAAAAAAAAAAAATCCTCACTATGTTTTGCTACACCCTCTATGCATTTTTAAAGATTTTTTCTTTCAGAGGGATACAGACCAATATAACCTATACATAACAGCTAAATGAGAGACTTTGGCACCTCTGACTTTGACACTAAAACATCAACAAGGGTAAGAACATTTATTATAAGTTTAAAAACCTTATTTAAAAAAAACAATGGCTCAATATAAATGCATCATAAATTATCTGTATTTAAATGGTTTCTGGTGTTGATTCTCTCTTTTTATTCTGTTTACTAGTAGATGACTGATCAGTTTTTCTGTCATCAAGCATTTACAGTAGATCTGTCATATTTTTAGTACGTCATATACATGTCAGCATTTAGTATGTCATATTTTTTGTAAAGCTTATCTGACAAATATTCTTAGAAACTCTAAATGGTGGATGTTCTATTTATCAAAATTTCATAAAATCAGAAATTCTGTTTTACCAAAGAGACTGCAACTTCCCAGTAAAGGACCTAAGGGCATAGTTTCTCTAAAGGAAGACATTTTCCATTCAGAGACTGTTTCATTTTAACTAAGGCTAGGCCAAGGTTCAAAACTGGAAGACTTAATTCAGCCTCAAACACTGAACCTATATACAGGTGGCTATAGATAGCCTGTTTAGTGGATGAGAGGTTGAATTCATTCTGAACCTTATGTCTGTCAATAACAGAGCAACACACAAAAACACGCACAAAAAGGTCATTGTGTAAATTAAACGTTAGTCATGTTTATAACTGAAAGAATTAATTAAATAATGATTAATCTATATTAAATTGCAGTGCTTAAGGTGGATGTGTATTGGAGTAGCTCTGCTAGCTTGACTCTGATATTGTTCTAAAGATAACTAGTTCCTCCGTTTGTGGAGTTGTTTAGTGCTGTGAAACTCAAAGTATTTTTTTCCTGAAATTTTTTCTCTTTTATACTTGTTATGACACATAATCACAGCAACCATGGCAAGTAGATTTTTGTTAACACAAAGGAAAAGCAAATATATCTCTAAAGCTTTAATAATACTTCAACTTCTTGCACAAGTACCGGCTGAGCTGAAAAGGAGGTGCAGGGCATGCAGAGCAGGAGCAAGGAGAAGAGAGAGACAGAAGACATTTAAGCCATCTCTTCCATCAATCATCATGGGCAATGTGAGATCTTTAGTAAAAAATTAGAAGAACTTGAAATCCTAGCAAGTCCCAGCCAGATAATATTGGCAATGCTGCAATATGTGTTTTACTGAAACCTGGCTGCAGAATCTTATGCCAGACTCCAGCATCTCTTTGTGAGGCTTTCTCACCATGTGAACAGACAGGGATTTAAAGAATACTGGAAAACCGCAACAAGGTGGATTGGCAGTGCTTGTGAACAACAGTTGGTGTCATCCAGGGAATGTTACTCTGAAGATTCATTACTGCATTTATTACTGCAGCCCAGATATTGAACTGTTGGCAGTTGTTTTTTGGCCATATTATTTTCCCAGAGTTTACCATTGTTGTTTTAGTAACGGTTTACATTCCACCTTCTGGCATGGCCAACACTTTATGTGATGCAATCAATGCCATTGTTGCTAAACTACAGATGCAACAGCCACATGCATTTGCGGCAAAACTGGTGTTTTTAAAAATGTTCCAACACTTTGCCATCTGCTGCACCATAGAAAACAAAACTTGAACTTATTTAATGCAAATATGCACGCAGTGCAATAGCTATATATATAAATGTCCATCTATATAAATACCCATGTCAACACCCTGTGCAATAACCCTGTATAATAATGCGGCTATACAAAACATGTGGACGCACTGTATATACTGTAAATATCCCATTCAAGATTCTCTGCTGAACAATCTTTCTTAAGATTTAACCATGTTACCCAGGATACATATCAATCAGCTTTGGTTTTGATGGTGATATAGTTTCTTTACGCCCAACTTTTCTGCAACAAAATGTTTCTTGGATCTTCAGGTCAAGTCAGTATAACCCAGATTCCTGGATCTCAGTCTGTTGTTCCAAGGCAAACTGTTGTCCCTGATCGTTTCAGTCAGTCAGTCAGTCTTTCTTTCTGTCTGTCTGTCTGTCTGTCTGTCTGTCTGTCAAGTTCAACTAGAAGAGTAAAGGAAAAGTCCAGTCATATTCAGAATGTTAAACGTCTGAAAGTGTTCTAAATATTAAATTATTACATACTGTTCAATAAATGATAAGTGTTTTTAATTAAGAGTAAGTTTCATTAGAATGTGCTTTGCTGGAGGCATCCATGTTTGTCAAAGAACACTACTGCCACCTACCGGGTTGTGACGTCACGGTGCGAAATCGGCTGTTAAGCAAGTCCCAATACTGTATGTGGTGTTTGCCACAATGTGGTATCATCCAAGTCATCTGGAAAACAATCTTTTTCCAAATGTTGGCTACATATTACATGTTTTCATTTTTTTTAACAGAAGTTTGATGGCAAATCCTCCCTCTTCAATTTGGCAAACTGATGACGAACCCTTGGTGGATAATGAATCAGAAAGGTGAAATAACAATGTCTTTTTTCACTTTTACCCAACGTATTACAACATCCAGCTGCCATGGAAGTGGGCATTGTCAGTTTCACTATAGCTCTGGTGAATTTCAGTGGTGAAGTCCTCTGGAAATCTTCAATAATTGTTGGTGATTGCAGATGTGTCTAGTAGTTCCCATTGATTCTGCTTGTAAAGCGTCACTGCTGGAAGATGTCAGGAGTGAGGTGTTACTATAATTGGGCAAAAGTTACCACTCACAAAATTTGTGATTCTGAAAAACATTATTATTTCTATTTTTTTAATGATTAACACTTAATTAATTAAATCACTGCGAATGTTTTAGTTTTAGGTATAGATAACGATACATTGATTGTTCCTTGCTGACAGGACTTTTCCTTTAATAATTTAAATTTAGGAAAATAATGCACTGGAAAGTGATGACTGATATTTTTTAAATATAAAGAATGATACTTGAAAGTTTATCTTAAAGATTAAAAAGCTCAAAATGCTTCACGTTTTAATTCCAAATAAAATGTATTTGTGTCACTAATAAATTATTTCATCACTTAGATGCAAAATCTATGTTGGACTCGGTCAGAGTATTTCCGTTTAGCCACTTTGCATCAGCAGCTCCATGCTCCAGCGCTCTGGGAGAGTTTATAGTCCTGAGAGTTGAACACTGGATGACTGACAGCTGTCCTCCATGAGAACAGAAGACACAGAAATCCTCCTCTTAAAAAAACATGACTTTGATCTGCGTCCTCATCTGGACTCTCCTCTGCTGCTGCTTCACAGGTAAAGTCCAGAGAATCAAACTCCTCTCCTCTATGAACATCCGTCCCTCTGAAATGAAGCCAACAAACCATGAAGCTGCTTTATGTTTTTGTCTCTGTGTCCTCAGAGTCCAGAGGTCAGGTCACAGTGACTCAGCCTGCAGCAGTGAGAGCTGATCTGGGAGGATCTGTTACCATCAACTGTAGAACCAGTCACAGGGTTGATGATGGAGAAGATCAGTTTTGGTACCAACAGAGAGATGGAGAGCCTCCTAAATTAATTTTTAGCTATCGCAATCAGAGAGTTACAGGAACTCCAGACCATTTCTCCGCCAGTGGATCAAACACTGACTTCACTCTGAAAATCATTGGAGTTCAGGCTGAAGATGCTGCAGTTTATTACTGTAAAGGTGAATTCAAGATAAATAGTCAACTATTGTTCTCACAGTGAAAAACCGTCGTACAAAAACCCCCTCAGTCAGACAGAACTGAAACTGAACTGATGGCTGCAGAGTTTGATTCGGTTCACTGAAGAAACCGTTCTACACATACTGCACTCCGTGTAAACTCACAAAGAATCTCTACCAATACAATTAAAATATCATATTTATTGGGAATGCTTTACTTAAATGACCTTTAGCAGCTGGTTGTTAACATTTTTGACAAAGATTAGGAAATTAAAACATTTCAGTGTTTATTTGCTGCAGACTCATAATAAGCTCCTTAAATGTAAATGTTCACCTCTAAAAGCATAACTCTCACATATAAATTCAGCATTTTGCTAAACATAAATCACCAAGTGGATTATAAATATCAAAAAAATGAAAATAACTCTCCAAGATACTGTTGAAAGATGTTTAATTTTTACATGATGTAACTTGAAAGTACAAATGATTTTTCTACCAATAACGATGTGATTACCTGAAGAATTTAGAAATAGTATAATTACACGAAAATCATGTCTTTAGTATAATATTAACTGTAACATTCAAGATATTGTAAAAAAAAAAAAAAAAAAAAAAAGAAGCTATTAATTCACAAGCTGCAGATCATTTCACTGCATGGTAATTGATGTATAGACAGCAACCTGTCAGTGTTCAGGGTGAAACATGATGACTCCATGTGACTGACTCTGTGTGTTTGCATATGTGTCAGGGTCAGACTCTCTGCTGAAAACATCAACTCAGGATAAAACATTGTAATGATCCTTCATTTGAAAGATTTTTATTAAATTCTACAATCTTCAAGAACAGATCATCTTTTTGCACTATTGTTATTGTCTTTCTCCAAAAGCAATCTTTCTAATTTTTGTTATTCCTTTAATTTATTCTCCAGGTTCATCAGGCGACACTATTTTGACTCAGACTCCAGGATCTCGTTCTGTTGTTTTAGGACAGACTGTCTCCATCAGCTGTAAAACCAACTCCAGTGTTGGCAGCTTCCTCAGCTGGTACCTCCAGAAGGATGGAGAGTCTCCTAAACTTTTAATCTATAGAGCTTCATCTCGTCAGTTTGGAATTCCAGGTCGTTTTAGTGGAATTGGATCTAGAACTGCTTTAATTTTAACAATCAGTGGAGTTCAGGCTGAAGATGGAGGAGTTTATTACTGTCAGCAATATAGCTACTACCCTTTCACACAGTGAAACAACATTGTACAAAAACCTCCCAGACAAAGAGGAACACTAACAGAGTTCTAAATGCTCTTTGACAGAAAAACTGATCAATCATCTAGTAGTAAATAGAATAAAAAGAGAGAATCCACACAAGAAATAATTTAAAGACAACTAATTTATGATGGATTTATATTGAGCCACTGTTTTTGTTTTTTTAAACTTATAATAAATGTTCTTATTCTTTTGTTAAGAGGATTGTTAAGTTCGAGAGCCGTGTCTCTCATTTAGCTGTTATATAGATTATTTTAATGGTCTGCATCCCCTGAAAAAAAAAAATCAAATAAATCTTTAAAAAGGCATGGAGGGTGTAACAACATTTAGTGAGCAAAATATTTTTTTATGTAGCACCGGCAAGAATTTAAAACTGCTTCCTGCCTTGGGCCAAGAGGGAACAATCATTGTCTAATTTTATGTCTACCTCCATTTATTCATTTATTGTATTTTTGGGGAGCAATTAATTGTATGCTTATTTATTTTTGGAGCATTTATTTATTTCTGTATTTATTTTCAATTATGGCAGGATTGGTCCTCCATACTTTATGGCATAAGGAAGAAGAATCCTCTCTAATTTCTGAAATGACCAAGGCCAAATCGTCCATGTTGAACCATGTTGAACTAAATTGAGCAAACTGTATGAAAATGTATTTTCATGAATACCAAATTTAAAACTTTATTGACTCAACATACAACAAATGTGCACTCACAGAAATATTTAACCCTAACTTTTAAGAATTATGTAAAATAATTAATAACAAAGTTCCATTTGATTTTTTAAATATTTTTAACATAAACAGACCTAATAAACTTTACATGATCCATATGCATCAGTGTAATAAAGCCTATTCTTTTTAAATGCATATTCCCTAGGTTTATGTATTCAGCTTTAATATAATTTATTGAATTTAAATGCATATTGTTCTGATTATATATTTAAAATACATTAAGTATATTTGTTCGAATTACATAGTAATTAGGTTACCTATTCAAGATGAATAACGTGTATGTGTTTAAATTACATAACAATTAAGCTTATATTCAATCAAAATGCATTCGATTTATGTATTTATTATTAATATCCCATAATCTTTTTCTATAGGGTTAGGGTTACGATTCATATTCAATGCATTTTTGTATTCACCATGATTGTGTATTTGTTTGAAATTCAACAACATCTCAATGATGCATACAATCAGACCACCTCATTTATTAACATTAAAGCTTCTCTTCACACAGACATTGTACTCAGCAGGTAGTGTAGCTCTTCAACCAAGTCATACTTGGAACATGAAAAATGTTTTCTAATATCATTAGAACAAAAGTAAATTATCTGCTCCAACAATGGCAGTAAAGGACCTGCTCTTTTTATCTAAAACAAACTACAGGCTCAAGAACATTCAATACATTATCACACATACGATTCACACATCAAAAACTCATCACTTGAGAGGAACAGGTTTTCCTTTAAGTACATACAATTTCTTGGTCAGTGTGACTGCTCTGTGTTCTGTGGGTATTAATAACTCTATTCAACACTTCAGCAGAATCAAGTAACGATCGCAGTAATGGGATATATTGAAAGGACCTGCAATTTTTTGGATCTAGAACAAACTCTACAGGCTCAACAACATTAAACACTTTTTTTAAGCAGAACATAGTTAACTGAGCACCTTCTGTTTCTAGCTTTCTGTGTGTTCGATGTGTGAATCTTCAAGGCTGCGAATGTACAGGAACACTATAAACACTTGGTTATCGGCATGTATGGGCGGTCTCTTCCTGTACTTCCTACTCCCATCACCGCCCAACCCCCAAAAAATTGTCACCTGAGCAATTTGAGTTTCAGTGCTCGTACTTTGGGGGAAAGTTTAGACGATTCCAGGTCCATCAGGATCTTCTGGTAAGCTTTGAATGTATTCTTCAAGCTTCTTGGATAGCTCAGATTAAGAGCATAGATCAACCCATAAAGCATTACACATGCATGGTTGATACTTTGGAGGTTGTGGAGAACTTCAACCCCTTCCAGGACCACGCCGACATCTGCAAAGAGTCCACCAGGACCATCATGATCATCACCCTCAGCTTGAACGGTGTTGATTGCCATGGTTGGCCCTGCGACATCTGCCTCTGACTCACTGCATTCCATGTCCTGAAAGATGGAGGGAACAGAGAACAATGAGGTGTGTCACCCTCACCTTTGACCACCAAATTCTAAGCAGATCATCATTGAGGCAAAGTGCGTGTTAATTTGAAAAAATTCTCTCAAGGCACTGTGGATATAGTGTTCATGAGAATGGGATGGAGTTCAAGGTTACAATGACCTCAAGATCTTTGACTCCCTAAAAGCCTGGAAAACAAAACAAATAAAAAGTCACATTATGTATAAATGGAGTTGTACATTCGACGACCATCAACTATTTAAATATTAATTTTTTAAAAGTAGTGTTTGAGCATTGTTGATCACAATGAGGGTTGTGTCCAATAAGGAAAGGAATTGAGGAAATTTCATACTCAAAACAAACAAGCCATTGGACTCAATGACGAACTATTGGTCAAGGTTAATGCGACCTAATGCCCATCACATTTTCATGAACACCACATGCTATCAGGCACATCTAGAGGGAAATTAATAACATCTGGCACAAAGAAAGATGGCATACATACCACGTATTCTTTGACCAATGTGTCCAGGTCTTCACAGAGGTAGATGCTGAGACATCTCAAAATGTAATCATGCCTCACGTTGATGTCTTGATTCTGAAACAAACATTACACGATTCCATGCCATTAGAAATGAATGCAACAGATTTTTTTTTATTTAATGATTAATGTTTTTTTATACACAATCATTTACAGGCTATGTTAGTCTTAGGTTCAATATGTGCAAAAATGTAATTTCAATAAGTTCTCAATAAACAACCAGTCTGGCCCTTGACTTGTACAAATAAAAAATTTTGGCCCACGGCGTATGAAGTTGACACCCCTGGGTTAGACTAAAAAATTACTTACATTCTCCATCTTTGCCATCATGGCTCCGACTTTTTTCCCTGCAACTCCCCCTTTAGTGTTGAAAACCCCGATCAAGTCGTTGGTCAGGCGGTCAAGTTCCCCCAAAAATTTTGAGGTCAGTGGTACAGTTGTCAGCCGCATAAACTCCAAGTTGATCTGTAAAAGACAACAGAGACAGGACACAGACTTAGACAGGGGTGGCTGTTGCTTAGTTGGTAGAGGGGTCAATCATAGAACAAAGGTCAGTGGTTCAAATCCCAGCCTTGAGTGTCCACATGTCAAAATGTCCTTGAGCGAAACAGGATGTGATACACAGCCTGAGACCGTGTACCGGCGGAAGAAGCAGGTCGAACGTGCATGAGAAAAAAAAAGCGCTTTGCACAGAATCATTGACATGCATGACCTTGACAGTAATATGCTAAAAAGACACTGTATCTGAACGGCCCAGAAGAATATATACCGTAAGTTACTAAACTTCAGATTCACACTTGCCTCAGTGACGTCAAAGAGTGCTGGCCATTTATTGAAAAACTCAGGAATCTTTGGCTCCTGGAGAACCTCCTGTCTCCTGAGGGAGAATGTACGCTGCATCTTGGCCTTGATGAGGTTCTCATCCCTTTTCTTCTTTTTACCTGAAATGGAATGAAACGTCAGTAAAGATATTTGTATAACGAGATATGATGAGAAACTCTCACCAATGGTGCAAATTACAATTGGAAACAGAAATATTAACAATATGATTAGGGAGTAAGAATATTTTACAAACCGAGTGTAAAAGAAAAAATAACTGTGCAAAGTAACCACAAAACAGCTTAAGTGTCTAGTGCTGTGCAAAATGAACTGTTGAGCTGAGCTAGATAAAAGTATAGTGCAAAAAACATGACGGGTGAAAAGCTCTTATGTACATACTGGCCATGCCATGAACATGGTGTAATCATGGGTAGGTAAGATAAGATATAATGTATTGCACATTATACCTCTGTCAGTAGAGCCACCCTTTCCATCTCCAAACTGTCTTTTGTTTCACCACTAGCTAACTGCTAGCTAACGTAAGCTAGCTAACGAATTGCTAGCTAACGTTAGCTAGTGGGTGCCAGTGCACGAGGTAGTAGGCCTCAAGATAAAACTGCTTACAATCATCAGTGAATCGCTATTAATGTAATACGATAAGAACTGCACAAATAATACACAGATTGATGTAATAAGACAAAGGATGACTTGGATTACTTACCGTTAAATCTGATCAGAGAAGATGGCGTCCAGCGGAAAATGAGGATGTCATTTCCTGATGTCATTTCCTGTTTTAGCTTACAGGTAGCGTGAATTGTATGCAAACCGATCACATACATTTTAAATAAAAGAATCTAATTCGTTTCACAGCTTTGATTATTTAAACCATGTTAATATGTATTAAGTAATTACATTTAATATAATTTAGAATTGACAGAATTATACAGATTATAATTAATTTCAATACATCAATTTTAAAAATATTTAATTTAAATAAAATCTAATAGATGTATATGCTTAAATATAAAGTCTACCATAATTCATTTCTGTGAGTGTGATGGTTTATGTTTTTTATTATGTTGAAAAAATTTAGGATTGGTAGAAGAAATAGAAGGTTCACAATGAAATCTTATATCAATTTTACAGACAATAAATTTGGCTGTAAAAGACTTGAAAATGTAGCAGAATGAGAAGGAAAAAAAACAAGTCAGGTTGTCACTGGGAACACTGGTCTCTCCTCAGTGTCTCTGTGACTGCAGACTGGGAGCCCTGGGTGGCCTCACAGGTCACAGAGCCCACCTTCCTCCACTGGTCTGCAGGGAGCCTCAGGGTGCTGCTCCAGCTGTAGAGGCCGTCCTTCTGCAGCACTCCTCGGCTCTTGTTCTCCTCCCAGCTGCTGCTGCTGCTGCTGCTGCCGTCCACCTTCCAGGACAGACTCCAGTCTGAGGGGAAGCCCTTGTTGGCCAGACACATGAGGGTGGCCTTCCCCTGCTGCAGCTCCTCACTGGAGGGGGGCAGCACTGTCAGGGTGGGACGAGCATCACCTAGGAGACACCAATCAGGTTAGAGAACAGGAACCAGGAAGGCATGAAATGACACCACGAAACTTTGACTATGAGAGCGTTGATGCTTTTTACTAAAATGTTTACTGAGACACATTGTTTCACTTCCATTTAACAAACCTCCCATAACTTTACTTTGAATGAATCAATAAGTAATAAACATTAAATATCATTGTTTTTTATATCAAAAAAGTCTGTTTTATATCAAATCGGAAAACAGATTTTAACATTTACAAAAAACTTATTTTTACAAAGATTTGACAGCTGTAAGAATACATTAAGTAGGTTTAAATTTTCAAAAGAAATACATATTTTTGATCTAGAGTTAAAATTTTTCAATATATAATAATTTTTAATATTTCAAATAATTTGTAATTTGATAAGCAAATATAAATCATTAATCTCTCAATAATACAAAAAAAATCTAAACAGTTTATTGATCCAGCAGTGATCCTCTGTAGCAGGATGTTCCTGCCAGATGTCGTTTTGCTCCTATAGTCACTTCTTCTCTTAATGTTTCACTTCCCCTCATGAAGCTTCTCATGCATGTCAGCCCAACCATAATCTACCACCTTAAATATATCATTGACATTTTACTGCAAATTGATATCAGATAACAATCTACTTTTTCTCCTATTATAGGTTTTAAAGACTAACAGTTTAGGTCTCAGATTACAGACGGAGTCAATTAAGAACAAAACCTTGATAAAAATAAAGTGTAAATCTTGACACTGATTTTACTTAAATAAATTGAACAAGTGATATAAATTACATATATATCTGCCCATAGAAAGATAAACAGTAAAAAAAAAAAAACTTAAAAGTATATAATTGTCTCTTTAATTCCTAAATGTTTTTCAAATTTACTTCCAAACTCCAGTCTGGTTTCTCCACTGACCGTGTTCCACAGTGATGCAAAAACTGAATGAGCCTTTTTAATTCTCTCTTAAGACTTAACTAAAAGCAGCAAGTCCAGATTAAACTATTTAAACCAAAAACACAGTAATGAATCCATAGGGTTACAAACACATTGCATTTTAATGTACTTATAGATTTGAACATATAGGTGTCTCCTATCATTGTTTTTGTGAATATAAATTAATTTATCAAACTCTTTTCAAAAGCCTAACTATTGTGAAGGTAAATTAAAACACAAAACAAAAAAGAAGATAGTGCCAAACAGTTTTACTTACTTCCAAGCTCCAGTCTGGTTCCTCCACCAAACGTGTACCACATTGATACAAACTGATGAAGCCGTCGTACAAAAACCTCTGACTGTTAAAGACACGGCTCTCTGACTCTGAACATAAACAACTCTGTGTAAAAATAGCTGTTTGAACACATTTATCACATAAAACCAAACCTGGGGACAAAAACAGAACCACGTTAAAATTTCTAATTTCATTTTTTTATCAGTAAGTTGCTTTTTTCATTGGAACCAAATCTATAAGATGACCATGACTGTGTCCTCTTGGCCATATGTGTCCAGAAATAAAAACATTTATACTAAATGCCATCAGCATCATAAACTCTACAAAATGACCAGCCTATAGACATTAATTTCAGCTGCAATGTTTTTGCTATTTCTTAATAAATGTTCTTTTATTGTTATTTTTTAGGAAAATCTGGCTTTGTGTTTTCTGAATAATAAAAACCAAAAACTAAGTTTTAGTTTTTCCCTAGATTTTCTTTATGGGGTTTGAAAGTGAGGGAGGCATCAAACAAAATGCCAGAGTATTTATACAAGAGTTCCGACCCACATTCAGATAAACTCAGGAGACAGATAACATTTACAATGTTTATTGAATGAGAGCAGTAAACAGTCAGCGAACTTATGGAACCAGGACTGGACAGCGACCCATCTAAGGAGAATTAGATGGTTAGATGTAGAATCCAAAATCTTAACAAGAATCTGTTTGAGAGGACTTACTGGTTGGATGTTTGAGAACCACCACGAATGAACGGGAGAACTGAGAACTGGATCAAATCAGCTATTTTGACAGGAAGTGTCTTTTCTAGGCTCTTATGGACTCTTATAGTAAAAAATAGTATGATTAATGTGCATGATTTTAGTTCACACCAGCTTGTGTTTGGTCACAGTCCTAACCCACCTTCTGTTTTATTTGATAACAACCTGATCTAGAGAACAATTCTAGGAGTACTAGAGTAGGGCAGCACCTAGCAGGAGAGCTTTCACAGAAATGAGTAACTCAGAAATAATAAGAAGCGCAATGCACATGCAGCTAAGCTATACCCAAAAAAAGAAAATCAAAAACACTGGACTTTATTTCCAAGTTTGAAGACGTTTCACTTCCCATCCAAGAAGCTTTTTCAATTTAAAATGTCAGGAATAGCGTTGAGTTGGAGGTTTTATACAGGAGCCCAACAAAGCCGCCAAGGTCTACACATAAAAGAAATGAGACAGAAGAGGAGGTGTACTACAAACGGGTAGATAGTACAGAATGGAAGGGCAGGAAAGCCAAGGGGCAGTACAGAAACTGCTATAATGTACACTCACCGGCCACTTTATTAGGTACACCTGTCCAACTGCTCGTTAACACTTAATTTCTAAGCAGCCAATCACATGGCGGCAACTCAGTGCATTTAGGCATGTAGACATGATCAAGACAATCTCCTGCAGTTCAAACCGAGCATCAGTATGGGGAAGAAAGGTGATATGAGTGACTTTGAACGTGGCATGATTGTTGGTGCCAGAAGGGCTGGTCTGAGTATTTCAGAAACTGCTGATCTACTGGGATTTTCACGCACAACCAGGGTTTACAGAGAATGGTCCGAAAAAGAAAAATCACCCATTGAGCGGCAGTTCTGTGGGTGGAAATGCCTTGTTGATGCCAGAGGTCAGAGAAGAATGGCCAGACTGGTTCGAGCTGATAGAAGGGCAACAGTGACTCAAATAACCACCCGTTACAACCAAGGTGGGCAGAAGAGCATCTCTGAACGCACAGTACGTCCAACTTTGAGGCAGATGGGCTACAGCAGCAGAAGACCACACCGGGTGCCACTCCTTTCAGCTAAGAACAGGAAACTGAGGCTACAATTTGCACAAGCTCATCGAAATTGGACAATAGAAGATTGGAAAAACGTTGCCTGGTCTGATGAGTCTCGATTTCTGCTGCGACATTCGGATGGTAGGGTCAGATTTGGCGTCTACAACATGAAAGCATGGATCCATCCTGCCTTGTATCAATGGTTCAGGCTGGTGGTGGTGGTGTCATGGTGTGGGCAATATTTTCTTGGCACTCTTTGGGCCCCTTGGTACCAACTGAGCATCGTTGCAACGCCACAGCCTACCTGAGTATTGTTGCTGACCATGTCCATCCCTTTATGACCACAATGTACCCAACTTCTGATGGCTACTTTCAGCAGGATAATGCGCCATGTCATAAAGCTGGAATCATCTCAGACTGGTTTCTTGAACATGACAATGAGTTCACTGTACTCAAATGGCCTCCACAGTCACCAGATCTCAATCCAATAGAGCATCTTTGGGATGTGGTGGAACGGGAGATTCGCATCATGGATGTGCAGCCGACAAATCTGCAGCAACTGTGTGATGCCATCATGTCAATATGGACCAAACTCCCTGAGGAATGCTTCCAGCACCTTGTTGAATCTCTGCCACTAAGAATTGAGGCAGTTCTGAAGGCAAAAGGGGGTCCAACCCGTTACTAGCATGGGGTACCTAATAAAGTGGCTGGTGAGTGTATAGCAGTGGTGAATTGTGAGCTCTGCAGCTGGGTATTCATCAGCGCACTAAAAGAACAACAACAACAACAACAAAAAACCATTTTAAAACGCCAAGGAACAAGAGCCCTTCTCAATATTACCATCAAAACACTGAAAATGATTTAAGTTACAGACATAGGTGATCAAGTATATGTAAAAAGCCAAAATCTGCAATATAATGTGGCCAAACAGAAACACAGTGATGCACAAAAGAATTGAAAATAATCTTCTGATTTTTTTAGGCCTTCTCTGAAGCCGTAGAAGGCCCTGAGGCTTCCCCTCTGAGGTATCAGCAAGTACTGGGTGTGCCAAATTTATTTTCATCATTATACCTCCACAAAAATTCTGAAATCAATATAACACCTGATTCATTGCAGCTTACCTGTGCACACTGCACAGCTCTAAGTTCAAAGGGCAAAATAATGTTCACTTTCCAGTTCTTAGCCATGTTTCATTAGCACAGCTTCAAGAAGTTCAACATATTTTTTAGCAGTAGATTAAACTCAGGTTCAAACTAACTGTTTGTAGAGATTAGGTTGAAATGCTGCTGTTTTTTACTTAAGGAGATATAAACTGTAAATGTCTTCATACACGTAAAATCTGTTATACAAAAAACCGACCCACTGAAAACCGAACTGGATGTTGAATCTGAAGGCAGCATAGGAAGCAGACAGACTTTGCTGAAAAACTTTTATATGCCTGTACAGACATTCACTTCAGAACAACTATGAACAATAGTCAACTAACATAGACATAGATTAATTAGTTTTACACCCTAACATTGCACTATATATTATTTTATTATTCTTATAGATATAGATATTTATAGAGATAGACAGATTTATTTGTCATTTTGTTTACACAAGTACTCGTACTCGTCGTCTCCCGCTTTATCCGGAACCGGGTCGCGGGGGCAGCAGACTAAGCAGAGACTCCCAGACTTCCCTCTCCGCAGACACCTCCTCCAGCTCTGTTGGGGGAAGCCCTAGGCGCTCCCAGGCCAGCCGAGAGACATAGTCTCTCCAGCGTGTCCTGGGTCGTCCCCTGGGCCTCCTCCCGGTGGGACATGCCTGGAACACCTCCCGAGGGAGGCATCCAGGGGGCATCCGAAGAAGATGTCCGAGCCACCTCAACTGACTCCTCTCGATGTGGAGGAGAACCGGCTCTACTCTGAGCCTCTCCCGAATGACACAAGTGTAAAACAAAAAGTAATTTCGTTTGGAACAGCTCTCTAGACAATTTCATCTTTTTTAAAAGTGCAGCCTTAAAAAATAGTTTAAAAAGTATTTCATAACTTGTCGTAGAAGAAAATTAAAGAAAATTAGCATGGTGAATATATAGCAACACATCAGGTTGTAGTGAACATTAATGGAAATTGATGACATTTTGAGTTCAGCTTCATTAAAATCCTTTATTGTCCCACATTGGGTAAACTCACTCACTCTCCCCTTTAGGGAGCAGGGGCTGACACTGTTGATGCCCATGGAGCAGTCTTGGGTTAAGAGTCTTGCTCAGGGACTCAAAGTGGCCGTCCCTGGAAGTGTGTGGGACTCAGAACCTATTGCGACCGAAGCACAAATCTAACTGCTAGGCCACCACTCCCCCATGTGACTGACTCTGTGTGTTTGCATATGTGTCCTCCCTCTCTGCTCCCAGCTGTTAAGAGGTCAGTGTTGATCAGAGGCTGTCCAGGCCTTTCAGAGCCACTGAACCACCAGCAGCACAATGATGATGTTACTGACTCTACTGCTGACCATCCTGGAGCTCCTGGTTCAGGGTGAGACTCTCTGCTGAAAATTTTACTTTGGATAAAACACTATAATGATCCGTCATTTGAAAGACAGTAATTACATTCTTCGAGAACAGATCATCTTTTTGCACGATGTTATTGTGTTTATTAAAAGTGATCTTCTTAGCTATTTTATTCCTTTAATTTATTTTCCAGGTTCATCAGGCGACATCATTCTGACTCAGACTCCAGGATCTCAGTCTGTTGTTTTAGGACAGACTGTCTCCATCAGCTGTAAAACCAGCTCCAGTGTTACCAGCTTCCTCATCTGGTACCTCCAGAAGGATGGAGAGTCTCCTAAACTTTTAATCCATAGTGCTTCATCTCGTCAGTCTGGGATTCCAGGTCGTTTTAGTGGAAGTGGATCTGGAACTGCTTTCACTTTAACAATCAGTGGACTTCAGGCTGAAGATGGAGGAGTTTATTACTGTCAGCAGGTTAAGAGCTTGCCACTCACACAGTGAAACAACGTCGTACAAAAACCCCCCAGTCAAAGAGGAAGTGATCTGAATCAGTAACAGTTTTACTAGAATGGATACTTTTTTTCACTTGGTTTTCAATTCAATTCAATTCAGTTTATTTATATAGCGCCAAATTCACAACACATGTCATCTCAAGGCACTTTACAGTTCAACCAGATCATACAGTCAAATTGATACAAAGTTTTCTATCTAAGGAAAACCAGTTGATTGCATTGACTCATTGACTCAAATACAATCCCTCACACTAAGCATGCCTGTAGCGACAGTGGAGAGGAAAAACTCCCTTTTAACAGGAAGAAACCTCCAGCAGAACCAGGCTCAGTGTGAGCGGCCATCTGCCGAGTCCGACTGGGGTTCAAGGAGACAGAAGCAGAGATACAAAAAGCAGCTGTAAAAGGCGGCCCCGTCCAGGAAACACACAGCCAGGCAGACAAGCTCCAAGGCAGCTCCCATGCCAGAGGATGAAGAGAGCACATCCACCCAGCCACGGCCAGAGAAACAGGACCACACCTGAAGACAGGCCGATCTCCAACATCTACAAACAAGGGTGTTGATGGAAGCAGCACAGCTGATGTTTCTTTCCTGGATGACGTCACAGCCAAACAGGAACAGACGAGGCAAAGCTACTCTGAGGAAAAGCAGAGAGAGCAGAAGGTTAGAGATTGAACTAACAGATTCTGCAGAATAGGAGAGCAGAGAGAGAATGAAGCAGAATGATGAAATGGGGGTCCCTATGTCCTCCAAAAGTCTAAGCCTATAGCAGCATAACTTTAAAGACAGCTCAGGATAACCTGAGCCACCCTAACTATAAGCTTTATGAAAAAGGAAAGTTTTAAGCCTAGCCTTAAAAGTAGACAGGGTGTCTGCCTCACGGACTAAAACTGGTAGTTGGTTCCACAGGAGAGGAGCCTGATAACTAAATGATCTACCTCCCATTCTACTTTTAGAAATTCTAGGAACCACTAGTAAACCTGCAGATTGAGAGCGAAGTGCTCTGTTAGGAACATAAGGAACAATCAGATCTCTGATATAAGATGGAGCTTGGCCATTTAAGGCTTTATATGTGAGAAGGAGGATTTTAAATTCTATTCTTGATTTAACAGGAAGCCAATGAAGAGAAGCCAGGATAGGAGAGATATGATCTCTCTTTTTAATTTTCATCATAACTCTGGCTGCAGCAATTTGGATCAGCTGAAGGCTTTTAACTACAGTTTGTGGACTTCCTGATAGTAAAGAATTACAATAGTCCAGCCTTGAAGTAACAAATGCATTGACTAGTTTCTCAGCATCACCCCTGGACAGGAGATTTCTAATTTTTGCAATGTTCCTCAGATGAAAGAAGGAAATTCTAGAAACCTCTTTGATCTGGGATTTAAATGACAGGTCCTGATCAAAAATAACACCAAGATTTTTTACTTTATTATCTGAAATCAGTTTAATCCCATCCAAATGAAGTGACTGGCTAATCAGCTTCTTTTTCAGAGACTCTGGTCCAAAGACTATAACTTATGTTTTGTCTGCATTCAGAAGCAGAAAGTTAAGAGTCATCCAGGTTTTTATGTCTTCAAGACATGCCTGTAATCTATGTAATGGGTTAGCTTCATCTGGATTTATAGACAGATATAGCTGGGTATCATCAGCATAACAGTGAAAATTAATCCCATGCTGTCTAATAACTCTACCAATTGGGAGCATGTATAAAGTAAAGAGAATTGGTCCTAGCACTGATCCCTGTGGTACTCCACAGGTAACCTTTGAGCATGTTGAAGATCTATCATTAACATGAACAAACTGAATTCGATCAGATAGATAAGATTTAAACCAGTCTAGAGCTGTTCCTTTAATTCCAACAAAATATTCAAGTCTTTCTAAAAGAATATTATGGTCAACTGTATCAAATGCAGCACTAAGATCCAACAGGACGAGCACAGATACAAGTCCATTATCTGAGGCCATGAGAATATCATTAGTGACTTTCACCAGAGCTGTTTCAGTGCTATGATGAGCTCTAAAGCCAGACTGAAACTCTTCAAAAAGTTCATTATGGTGTAAGTGGTTGCAAACTTGTTTGGCAACTACTTTCTCAAGAATTTTGGATAAGAAAGGAAGATTGGATATAGGTCTATAATTAACCAAGTCATCTGGGTCAAGAGACGGTTTCTTAAGCAGAGGTTTAATTACAGCAACCTTAAAAGCTTTAGGTACATATCCCTGTAACAGAGATAGATTAATCACATCTAAAATGGAGGAGGAGATCAAAGGGAATACCTCCTTAAATAACCTGGTTGGAACTGGATCTAACATACAAGTTGAAGGCTTAGATGAAGACAATAATTTTGCTAATTCAGTTTTTAAAACATTACACTCAATGAAACTTTCTGTCAAAATCTATGTTAAGGTCAAAAAGGAAGTTATATTTCATCTAAGTGTAAGAATACAGATGATTAAAAAGTTAAGTAAAGTTTTTAAAATTAGTGTTACTGACTCTACTGCTGACCATCCTGGAGCTCCTGGTTCAGGGTGAGACTCGATTGATTGATTGACTTTATTGATTGCACAGTGGAGAAATGTACTCGTTACATCAACTCAAATAGTCAAAGAAGAAGAATATGCCATAGGAAGAAAAAGGTGCTTGGGATATATAGAGTATATACAGTGCGTGCACAGACTGTATTACTCTCTATTCAGTAGCTGGTTTCTTTGGTATTTTAGTATTTTACTAAGAAAGAGAAACATATTTTTTAAATACTTCTCTTCAAGCTTATCAGAAGACATAGTCATGATTTAGAGTCCAGGATATCTGTCTGTGTTTTTTAAGGAAAGTCTGTATCCCTTTAGAAGTAAAGCCAGAGGAAATGTCAGCCATGAGGCAGAATGATACCTTCAGACACCTGGAAAAGCTCCTGATGTTCTCATTTATTAGACATCAACTTTAGAGCCTAGCGCTTCTGATTGGTTCATTGGGAGTCAGTCTGGTATCGATTTCAATCTGACCATCAGCAGATTTCATGGTAAAGATGCAGATTATCACTGTCAGCAGGATTGGAGAACACAGATCAAAAAGTGTTACAAGATCATACTAAAGATTTGATGCTTTTTCAAGTAATTTTGAAAGGAGTTTTCTATAATAGTATATTTAACTAAATGGCTGCTTGCAGGATTACAGCACAGAGGTTTGAAAATTATGAAAAACTCACATGTACTTTGAGATTTAAGGTGATTTCAGTTTGAATCCTCGTCTGAAAAAAGACACTTTATTTATTTATTTTTTTTAGCTTTCTGCTTTTCAGCATTTTCATTAACATGACTTGTAATGGGTTCTTAAAGTTTTTAGTGAGGTGTTTAGTCCAGAAGTTTTTTATCTGTTTTTTAGGAACCTAAGCAGAACAATGTTTTACATGAACCAGATAGAAAAGTTAACTTTAATTTCTGATTATTATGTTGGTTTATTTACATATTCTTAACAAAGTACTAAATAGTTCACAATTTGATAATTACTTTGAGGAAATATTGTGATTATTTTGTATATTTTGAAAAAAAAATGTAAGAGTGAAAGACTCTTATGTTCGGTTTGGGCAATGAGGTAAAAAGAAAAATGAAAAAGCTTATGATGTACCTAATTAATTATTTCATCATTTGAAGAGGGTTTATTGATTAAGATTAAAATCAAATAATAAAAAAAATAGAATGAATATAAAGTTACAAATAGAATATTTCATTAATAAAGCATGTTTTTATAACCAAGAAGGTTTAGAAGCAAGAAGGTTCTGGGTTCATTTCCTGGCCCAGGGTCTTTCTGCATGGAGTTTGCATGTTCTCCCTGAGCATGCGTGGGTTCTCTCTGGGTACTCCGGCTTCCTCCAACAGTCCAAAAACATGACTGTTAGGTTAATTGACTTGTCTAAATTCTCCTTAGGTGTGAGTGTGTGCATGAATGGTTGTTCGCACCCCTCAAGACCCCACTTGGGACAAGCGTGTCAGTTGATGGATGGATGGATGGATGGATCCTTTTGACCAGATGTTCCTTTATTTTATTATTTAGAAAAAATAGAATTGGAAATACTTTTTTTTCTCTCATAAGATAGAAGGAAGAATTATAATTAACATTTATAGCTCAATGAATCTGGTTAAACTCAACAGTAGAACATGATTAATGATTTTTATTTCATTTTATTTTGAAATTCTTGAGTATCTGAACAAGTAACAGTAATTCTTAAGATGAAAATCAACAGATAAACAACAGATCTTTTTATGGATAATGCAACAGGAAGTCCATGCATCAGCTCAGGACTATCCTTTATTTAACCAGGTTAGTCACAGTGAGATGTAAATCTCTTTTGCAAGAGAGACCTGGCCAAAAGGAAAGCAGCTAAATATAAAAGATATAAAACAAAAACATATAGAACAAAACATTAAAACTTTGCAATAACAAGGATTTTTAATTCTTTCAGGATCACAAGAAACACTGAAATCTAAAATATTTCTATTGGTTCATCAAATCTCTGTTGGAGTCAGTCAGAGTATTTCCATAGAGCCACTTTGCATCAGCAGCACCATGCTCCAGCGCTCTGGGAGAGTTTATAGTCCTGAGAGTTGAACACTGGATGACTGACAGCTGTCCTTCATGACAACAGAAGACACAGAAATCCTCCTCATCAAAAACATGACTTTGATCTGCGTCCTCATCTGGACTCTCCTCTGCTGCTGCTTCACAGGTAAAGTCCAGAGAATCAAACTCCTCTCCTCTATGAACATCTGACCCTCTGAAATGAAGCCAACAAACCATGAAGCTGCTTTATGTTTTTGTCTCTGTGTCCTCAGAGTCCAGAGGTCAGGTCACAGTGACTCAGCCTGCAGCAGTGAGAGCTGATCTGGGAGGATCTGTTACCATCAACTGTAGAACCAGTCAGAATGTCCATAATTCTGACTTTTTAGCCTGGTATCACCACAAAGATGGACAAACTCCTAAGCTGCTCATTTATCGTACTAGCTCTCGAGAATCAGGGACTCCAAGTCGTTTTACAGGCAGTGGATCATACTCTGACTTCACTCTGACCATCAGTGGAGTTCAGGCTGAAGATGCTGCAGTTTACTACTGTCAGAGTTACCACTACATCAACAGTAAGAATTTGTTCACACAGTGAAAAACAGTCGTACAAAAACCTCCCTCAGTCAGACTGAACAGAAACTCCAGCTGAATGTCACAGCAGACTCTGACACAGATCACTAAACACACACAGAGTAAAAATCAGTTTATATAAATATCTTCCCTCAAAAATATATAACATGTATAACCACACATAAATGTATTTCTGGTCATTGGGTGAGCTTTGAAATGAACTAAAGCTCTTTGTTATGAAATATCAAATTTGATGTCAGATTAGAGTGAAATGCAAACATTTAGGGACAAATGGGAGAAAACATTGTTGACAACTCAATGCAGATTTAGCTCTCCTGCCTGAACAGAGATTCTTTGAACAGTAAAACTTTTGCTTAAGCCTCTAATTCTGGTTCAGATAAAAGATGGCTCCAAGAGGAATTTAAATGAAAAAAACTTTAATTGGACTAAATATTTAATATAAAAACAGTTTAGTTAGAATATAAAGCAGAATAGACTCTCTAATTGCTCATTAAATAAATTAGAAAGAGTTTAATGGACTCTAGATGGTTTCAGAGGCACTAAATCAAACTCTGAACACCACTGAAGTTCAAGCTGAAGATTCTGTCAGAGCAGGTAGTTTGAACAACAATAGAAAACAATCGATAAATTAACTAATCTAGACTGAATGGAAACACAGTTGATGACTGGTAATGCCAACAGAAAGCAAACACATGAAAACATGGCATTTTTTTATTGTTTTGTTTATAAAGACATGGTTTGAAACCTATTTTATTTAGATATCAGATTACAAAAAACTATGATACTGTAGAAAGAAAAAAAGTAAATATTTTTTACCTGGATTTCCTAAAGGATCAAATATTTGATTCATTATAAAAGTCTTTCCAATACTAACTACCTCTGACACAGATAAAGATTAATAACCTGTGGTTGAACAGACCCTGAGTATGTCAGGGAATTTGCTTTCAATTAAGATGACAAAAAAATGAGGCACAGTTTTGAAAGAAAAGATTGTCTGAAAAAAAATATCACCAGAAAAAATACTTTGATTAATTTCATGACATCATCACTAAACAGGCTTTCAGTCAGTTTTAATTTTATAATTCATCAGATTATTTTTACTTTTTGTCAGAGTTACCTGCTTATAAAGTTGTTTTACAGCATCTTGTATTTTGATTTGTTTCATTAAATATTGAGAAACTGCAGTAATATGTAGAATATGTCTTAAAAAAAACTGAGCAACATTTTTTTTTATCTATATATAGACTTCTTTTTATATAATCTTTTTGCTGCTGTAAACACCAGAATTTCCCCATTGCGGGACAATAAAGGGATTTCGTATTCTATTCTATTCTAGTCTTTTCTGTTCTATTCTATATATATAGTTGTCTCCTATTTTATAGGAAAAACATTTAATTTGTCCACAAATTAAAATACTTGAAGATAGAAACCATAATCTAAAAAAAAATCTTGAACCTTTTTCCGACCAATTTGTTGACATTAAGTTTCAACCCTAATGGGACTTCAATGGAATAAAGAAGAAGAATCCTCTCTAAGTTCTGATATGACCAAAACCTGATATTCCACATTGAAATAAATTGAGCAAAGCTATGAAAATGTCTTGTCACAAATACAAAATGGCGATTTGTTGCTAATTTCAACCTTTATTGGCTCCACATACAACAGATGTGATGATTTATTTTTTTCTTATGTTGAACAAATTGAGAATTTTGAGAAGAAATAGGAGGTTCAAAAATGAAATCTGATACACATTTTACAGACAATACACCTGGCCATTAAAACACTTTAAAAAGTAGCAGATTAAAAACAAAAAAAAGAACAAGTCAGGTTGTTACTGGGAGCACTGGTCTCTCCTCAGTGTCTCTGTGACTGCAGACTGGGAGCCCTGGGTGGCCTCACAGGTCACAGAGCCCACCTTCCTCCACTGGTCTGCAGGGAGCCTCAGGGTGCTGCTCCAGCTGTAGAGGCCGTCCTTCTGCAGCACTCCTCGGCTCTTGTTCTCCTCCCAGGTGAAGGTGTTAATGCTGCCGTCCACCTTCCAGGACAGACTCCAGTCTGAGGGGAAGCCCTTGTTGGCCAGACACATGAGGGTGGCCTTCCCCTGCTGCAGCTCCTCACTGGAGGGGGGCAGCACTGTCAGGGTGGGACGAGCATTTTCCACTAAAGAAAAAAAACAACATATTGAAGAGTCCAGATAAAAGTCCTTGAAGTTCATTTCCTGCCTGCTACTTTGTTACTATGGAAACACATCTGCATCACTGCTCAACCAGAGCACCAGACAGGTTTCAGTACCGCATATTAAAACGGACATTTCTTCTTAAAATTTCCGACTAATGTCAAATTAAACTTACCTTGTTTTATCGTTGCTTTAACAACCTGTGCTTTTACCTACAGTAAATGTCTCTCACTAAACAAATTTTCACAATGATCTTTTATTTCTGTAACGTCAATGTTTACAAAAAAGGGGACAGTTCAGACATTCTTAGTTCAAAAGCTGTTATCAACGACTCAGAGAAAATATGAGCCAAGGACAGCACTCACAGTGACATTGATATTATGGGTTTACATATTTCGCACTCTGCTTCCAAAAGTAAAAGAAACATTTTTAATGAGACAAATTTTAAAGCTTTTTTAATGCTTTTTCTTTCAAAAACAAACAAGAAGTAAATAAAACTAGCAGCTTAATTGACTACTGGCTTAATTATTATAACTTTTTTTAATTAACTAAATTCAAAAATAAATGAGTTTCCCATCAAAGTAAAAAGAAAAAAATATTAAAAAATAAAATTGCAGAGAAGATTGATTTAAATTAGGTTAGTTGTACTTACAGTTAACATTCAGTCTGGTTCCTCCACCAAACGTCCACCACAGTGATACAAACTGATGGAGCCGTCGTACAAAAACCTCTGACTGTTAAAGACACGGCTCTCTGACTCTGACACAAACACATGAATGAGGATGAGAAGATTTATAAAAGAACACAAAAAGTTAAATCTTGCTCATTAATAAAATAAGTATTTTTTATCATCAGTTTAAGTTATTTCTGTGTTGATTCTCTCATTTTATTGTTTATTAGCAGATGACTGATCAGTTTTTCTGTCATCAAACATTTAGATCTCTGTTAATGTCTCTTATATCTTTTGTTGAACCTCATCTGACAAACACTTTAAGAAACTGTAACAGTGCATTTAGTTAAACCCACTGTAATGTGGACGGCATCAAGCACTGTTTATTGATCCTGCAGCAGTTTGGAGCAAAGCGTAAACCTTTTAGAAATGCTAATCCAGAAGTTTTCTGGGAGGCAGATATTACGTTTAAGTCGAGATCGCTTCTGCAGATGACTGTCAGCATATGGAAAATTAATACATTTATACGATGAGGTTAAACTCCACAGTTTTTTTAAAGCCAGAAGATTATGTTTTAATATACAATTAAAACAGAGTGAGCTCTAATCATTATTGATCATTTTTCATCATTGAACAGTGGTGAGAAGAGCCTGGGTTTATTACAAGAATACCTACAGTATGACACAATGCAACACACATGGATTATAGAATGAATTAAGGTGTACAAGATCAACAGCGCTCTGAGAAAGTTCACTGAAAACTCCTTGGGGCTGTGGAAAACCACACTTGAGGCCAACTTCAAGCCAATTGCAAAACTCTCCATCACATGTGGAATATACCAATTAGATGCTCTGTAACTCTTGCTGTTCTGTATAGGCCTGAACCCACTCAGCCAACTGATGAACAAGACTGGCTATGGCTACCGATTCCTAAATAGGGCCACTATCAGCCACCTCCTGTACGTGGATTACATCAAGCTGTATGCTAAGAGTGAACGAGACATTGACTCGCTGATCTACACCAACAAGATCTACATTACAGACATAGGAATCTCATTTGGGATAGAGAAATGAAGTCAGGAGAGGGAATGTTATCCACACACAGGGGTTGCACTCCCAGTAAGGAAACAGAAAGAAAGCTACAAGTACTTTGGAAAACCTCAGGCAAATGGCAAACAATAAGAGTCCACAATGAAAGCAGCAGCAGGAAAATACCTGCAACAAGTAAGACAAGTTCTGAGAAGTCAGCTCAATGGTAAGAACGAGGTCCAGAAAATCAACAGCTATGATTGTCAATAATCAGATACCCTGCTGGGGTAATAAGGTCACCTAAGGAGGGAATTTAGGCCACTGATGTTAAAACATGAAAACTGCTTTCCATGGATGGTTGATTTCACCCCAAATCCAGTATCCATAGACTAAACATAAAGCACAAAGAGGGAGGCAGAGGCCTAGTGAGAATTAAAGCTGCAAACATTGAAGATGAAACATCAAATCGCCAAGAATATATCAAAAAGATGGCCCCAAGGGATGAAGCACTCAGTAAATGACTCAGACAGTGGAAGATGGAAATGAAGGAACCAGAGGAACCTACAAGAGAAGAAAAACCTCTGCATGGGATATACCACCGACAGGTAGCTGACATTACCAAATTCTACCAATAAGAGGAACAGAAACATTGGCTCTGTTCGAAAACCTAGGATGCATCCTTAGAAGACCGGATTCGAAGGCCGATTACGTCATGGCGCGGCACCGAGGTCTGGTCGGATTCCAAGAGTCCTCGTTATGCGGCCTTAAAATGCGTCCTTCTTTTTGCCCGCTTTGAAGGACGGGTCCGATGTATCCTCGGTATTCTTGGATATCCCAGGATTCATTGCGAGACCAAGCAAGCTGTGATCAGAGGAAAGGTTACTTGGCGCCGAACAGTGGTGATAATTGGAAGTTCAGTTTAATATAATACAAGTCATTTAATAGTTCCGTCTGAGATTAATGAAAATAGTTGTTTTAATGGTTATTAAGTCAGATATGTGGCGGTAATGTTTGGTTTATCTAAAGGTTTTAATCTGTTACTGTGTAAATAGGTTTGGCTGTAATTAAAGGACAGATTCTAATATACAGTATCTGCAGGGTGGGGGGGTGGGGACTATAAATCTGATAGGATTTTTATCTTTTTATTGCTGTTTTGCACAATATGCTTAACTACGTATTTTTTGTTGTTAAATATTAGAGATTTTGCATATATATTTTTTATAAATACATTGTTTAGATTTACTTATATCTTTCTACCCCTTTTATAGAATAGAATAGAAAATCTCTTTATTGTCCCACAATGGGCAAATTTACAGCAGCAGAAAGATTATTGAAAATGGTCACACAAATGTGGACCTTAGAAAAATGTATAAGAATAACATAATAGGGAAGAGTTAGAATATAAACAATACAATACTGTAAAGTGTTTTAACAATATAAAACTGGGGAATAAATAACCAATATGCAGCTATGGACATTTTTACAGTAATGAATATTCGAAAATAGCAGCAACATCAGAGATGTGCAGAATGACAGATGCATGTTATTTAACTGACTACAGTTTCTATCATTACATTTGATTTGATCTGTTCCTGCTCCCGGTGGTTGGAACATTTATTCCATTCTGGATTCTTGTGAGTGTAGTCTTTGTTCACTTCACAATAAAAAATAAATAAATAAACAGTTTTGAAAACTTCTGTATGCGTTCTTTTCCTGCTTTGTGTGTCAACGTTTACGTTGCTAAGCAACAGAGCATACGGCGGTAAAACCCGCCGAAGGGTAGACCTGGTCAAATTCACAGCCTAAACTCTTCCGGTCTCCTTATTTTCAAGGACTTCGAAGGATCCAGTCTAGGTAGACCGCGTCCTTGGAGGACACGTCCTAGGTTTTCGAACAGAGCCAGAAATCATGGCAGTACAGGAGCAGATCTACCAGGCAAGATTCCAGGTGCAGGCTCTCCAAAGATGTCCCAGAAACAACCCAGCATCTCACAGCAGGGTGGAAGATATTGGAATAGCTAAGATCCTGTGGGAATTCCAGATACAGATAAAACGGATGTAGCTAACCGATCACAAGATTATTTTTTGATCTGAGTAAAAAATTGTAGGGGAAATGAAAGAAGCAGGAAGATACAGTGTCTGTCTGCCTGCCTTTCTGGCTGTCTGTCTTCATGTCTGCCTGTAGGCTGATAGTAGAAAAATACTCAAACTTGTAAGAAGTGCCTCTATCCAGAAGTATGAAAAAGCAACACAACCTGGAATTTGGTTGATAAAATTCCTTTTTCAAATCTAAATATTTCACAGAATTTATCATGTTTGACTGAAATGCTTGCAAACTTCAGTATAGTCTGTTTTGACAGCAATGTTTTTTAGAAACATTAAGGGGAAACTCTCTCACAAAAACATCTTGGACTGTTTGTTATATTAATTATACACCAGTTTAGTCCAACTGAGATGTAAAATCTATTTTGCAAGAGAGACCTGGTCAAGAGGACAACAGAATATTACAACATATAAAACTAATTCAAAGGATTAAAACTGCAAAAACTCTCACCAAAAACATTTACACATAGAAACAATTGATTACAATGATTTAACAAGGATTTTTTATTTTTCAACGTAACAGGGGCTTGAATGTAAAGTTCACACTGAAGTTTGTTTGAGGTAGTGGGTGCTAAAAAATATATTGATAAATTAATAGATTATATCATTGTTGACCAAAATTCTCTGTTGGAGTCAGTCAGAGTATTTCCATAAAGCCACTTTGCATCAGCAGCTCCATGCTCCAGCGCTCTGGGAGAGTTTATAGTCCTGATAGTTGAACACTGGATGACTGACAGCTGTCCTTCATGACAACAGAAGACACAGAAATCCTCCTCAACAAAAACATGACTTTGATCTGCATCCTCATCTGGACTCTCCTCTGCTGCTGCTTCACAGGTAAAGTCCAGAGAATCAAACTCCTCTCCTCTATGAACATTTGACTCTCTGAAATGAAGCCAACAAACCATGAAGCTGCTTTATGTTTTTGTCTCTGTGTCCTCAGAGTCCAGAGGTCAGGTCACAGTGATTCAGCCTGCAGCAGTGAGAGCTGATCTGGGAGGATCTGTTACCATCAACTGTAGAACCAGTCAGAATGTCTATAATTCTGACTTTTTAGCCTGGTATCACCAGAAAGATGGACAAGCTCCTAAGCTGCTCATTTATCGTGCTAGCTCTCGAGAATCAGGGACTCCAAGTCGTTTTACAGGCAGTGGATCAAACTCTGACTTCACTCTGACCATCAGTGGAGTTCAGGCTGAAGATGCTGCAGTTTACTACTGTCAGAGTTATCACTACATCAACAGTAAGAATTTGTTCACACAGTGAAAAACAGTCGTACAAAAACCTCCCTCAGTCAGACTGAACAGAAACTCCAGCTGAATGTCACAGCAGACTCTGACACAGATCACTAAACACACACAGAGTAACTATAATTTTATCTAAATATCTTTGCTCAAAAACATATTAATATATATTGCACACACATGAATGTATTTCTGGTCATTTGGTGAGCTTTGAAATGAACTAGGACTCTCTGTTATGAAATATCACATTTAATGTCCGATTAGAGTGAAATGCAAACTTAGGAACTTTAGGAATAAATGGAAGAAAAACATTGTTGACAACTCGATGCAGATTTAGCTCTCCTGCCTGAACAGAGATTCTTTGAACAGTAAAACTTTTGTTCAAGCCTCTAATTCTGGTTCAGACAAAAGACGACTTCAAGAAGAATTTAAATGAAAAAAAAAAACTTTAATTGAGCCAAATGTTGAGTATAAAAACAGCTTAGTTAGAACATAAAGCTGATTAAACTCTCTAGCTGCTCATTAATTGAACTAAAATTTTTTCGATTGACTCAATTAATGTTGATGGGACCTGAAGGGAAAAACATGAAAACAGGACATTTTTATTGTTTTTTTATTTATACAGACATGGTTTGAAACTTGTTTAAATAGATATTAGATTACGTTTAAAAACTATTATACTTTAGAAAGAAAAAAGTTAAATAGTTTTAACCTGTTTTTCTTAAATATACTAACTACCTCTGACACAGATAAAGATGAATAATCTGTGGTCATTAACCTATATAATGTTGAACTGAGTATCTCAGTGAATTTGCTTTACATTAAAATGACAAAAAACTGAGACACACTTTTGACAAAAAAGATTGTCTGGAAAAAATAGTTCACCAGAAAAATCACATTGACTGATTTTATGATATCATCACTAAACAGGCTTTGAGTCAATTTTCATTTTAAATTTCATGAGATCTTTTTTACTTTTTTGTCAGAGATTTGCCATCTTACAAAGTAAAACATATTTTACAAACATCGTTTTACATAATCTTTTATTTTATTTCTTTTCATTGTTTACATGTTTAGAAGCTGCAGTAAAGATGTTGAATATTTCTGCAAAATGCAGAGCAACATTTTTTTTCTTTATCTTTACATAGAGATATACAAAATTTTCTCATATTTTATAAGAAACATGTAATTTGTGTACAAGGTAATTCTGAAATGATTAATCCATAATCTAAAATAAAGCTTGAACCTTTTTCCAACCTTTTTGTCAACATTTAGTTTCAATCCTAATGGGGCTTTATGGCATAGAGAAGAAGAATCCTCTCTAAATTCTGATATGACCAAAACCAGATGTTCCACGATAAACCATGTTGAACTAAATTAAGGAAAGCTTTGTGAAAATGTATTTTCTTTAATACAAAACGATGATTTGTTAATAATCTGACCATTATTGACTCCACATACAACAGATGTGATGGTTTATTTTTTTTATTATGTTGAAAAAATTGAGAATTTGAGAAGAAAAGAAGGTTAAAGAATGAATTCTGATACACATTTTACAGACAATACACTTGGCCACAAAAGACTTTAAAAAGTAGTAGAGTGAAAATAAAACTAGTCAGGTTCTCACTGGGAGCACTGGTCTCTCCTCAGTGTCTCTGTGACTGCAGACTGGGAGCCCTGGGTGGCCTCACAGGTCACAGAGCCCACCTTCCTCCACTGGTCTGCAGGGAGCCTCAGGGTGCTGCTCCAGCTGTAGAGGCCGTCCTTCTGCAGCACTCCTCGGCTCTTGTTCTCCTCCCAGCTGCTGCTGCTGCTGCTGCCGTCCACCTTCCAGGACAGACTCCAGTCTGAGGGGAAGCCCTTGTTGGCCAGACACATGAGGGTGGCCTTCCCCTGCTGCAGCTCCTCAATGGAGGGGGGCAGCATTGTCAGGGTGGGACGAGCATCACCTAGGAGACACCAATCAGGTTAGAGAACAGATACCAGGAAGGCATGTAATGACACCAGGAAACTTTGACTATGAGAGCGTTGATGCTTTTTACTAAAATGTTTCTGCCAGATGTTTTTTTCTGCTCCAACAGTTACTGAGACACATTGTTTCACTTCCACTTAACAAACCTCCCATAACTTTACTTTAAATGAATCAACAATATTAAACATCAAATATCATTCTTTTATATATCAAATAAAGTCTGTTTTATATCAAACTGTAAAACATATTTTCACATCTACAAAAAACATATTTTTTCAAATTTATGCAACAATCTTACAGCTTTAAAAGTATGTTTAGCAGATTTACAATTTCAAAAGCAATAAATAGTTTTTTCTACAGTAAAGATTTTTTAACTGAAAATAATTTGAGACAATATTTAAAGTAATATATGATATAATAGCCAAACATAAAAGAGATCTCTCTTCATCTTCATTTAATTTACTATTTGATTAGACAAAAAATATAATAAACATGAATAAATTCAAAACTGTCAACATTTTGCTTTCAATGTAAATGTAGTTTCAATTCTTATCCATATTAATATTTCTGTCACAAAAAAGCTTATCTGACTTCTTCATTACAATGAATGTTTAGGTTTTAATTGACAATTTTTTAAATGTAGATTTAAAACTCTTGTTTAGGAAAGAATGTTTTAGACCAAAGACAAGCAACAACAGAATATAAGATTTAATTTTAAAACCAGTAAAAGACTTACTTCCAACATCCAGTCTGCTTCCTCCACCAAAAGTCCACCACAGTGATACAAACTCATTGAGTGGTCGTACAAAAACCTCTGAGTGTAGAGAGACACGGCTCTCTGACTCTGACACAAACACATTAACCAAAACATCAGCTTTATGGGAAATATCATGAAGTGGTATAAAAATAGAACAACAGAACATTTAGTTTGGATGTGAAATTGCTGAATAAAAACAATAAATATAGAAATGAAAATTGTTATATTTGATAGAAATGGTGCCAATTTTTCCTGTAATGATTTATTTATAATCCGTGTTCAAAAAGGAAATGAACACAGAATTAAAACAGCAAAAATGTAATTAATAAGCAGATCTCAATATAAAGGATATTTTAAGTTCATGTTATTATGTAACACCGATTGAGGTTTTCAAGCCTCTGTTTCTGTTATGATGATTTTCTGTCCAAAGCTAAAGAAAACACAACATTTAATTTAGTTAAATATTAGTCAATTTTATTAAAACCAAAAACAGAATGTTTTTGTTACACTGATGTGAGCTATGTGTAAAATATGGTTAATAACTACTTAAAGGTTGTTTTCTAAATCTGGCATTAAAACACCATTAACTGGGCTGTGCCTGAAGGTAAGCAGATTGCAGCATAATTTGTTAATTAAAAAGTGAAATTATTATATTGGAAAATCTGATTCAGAATTTATGCAACTGTATGAACTACTTAGACATTAATGACAGATAAAAACTGTTTACTTCATTGATAAATAGTATCATCCATTAGATCCTGAATCCATATAGGACTCGTCAGTATTTCCATAGAGCCACTTTGCATCAGCAGCTCCATGCTCCAGCGCTCTGGGAGAGTTTATAGTCCTGAGAGTTGAACACTGGATGACTGACAGCTGTCCTTCATGACAACAGAAGACACAGAAATCCTCCTCATCAAAAACATGACTTTGATCTGCGTCCTCATCTGGACCCTCCTCTGCTGCTGCTTCACAGGTAAAGTCCAGAGAATCAAACTCCTCTCCTCTATGAACATTTGACTCTCTGAAATGAAGCCAACAAACCATGAAGCTGCTTTATGTTTTTGTCTCTGTGTCCTCAGAGTCCAGAGGTCAGGTCACAGTGACTCAGCCTGCAGCAGTGAGAGCTGATCTGGGAGGATCTGTTACCATCAACTGTAGAACCAGTCAGAATGTCTATAATTCTGACTTTTTAGCCTGGTATCACCAGAAAGATGGACAAGCTCCTAAGCTGCTCATTTATCGTGCTAGCTCTCGAGCATCAGGGACTCCAAGTCGTTTTACAGGCAGTGGATCAAACTCTGACTTCACTCTGACCATCAGTGGAGTTCAGGCTGGAGATGCTGCAGTTTACTACTGTCAGAGTTACCACAGCGGTGGGGTGTTCACACAGTGAAAAACAGTCGTACAAAAACCTCCCTCAGTCAGACTGAACAGAAACTCCAGCTGAATGTCACAGCAGACTTTGACACAGATCACTAAACACACACAGAGTAACTATAATTTTATCTAAATATCTTTGCTCAAAATATATTAACATGTATTGCGCACACATGAATGTATTTCTGGTCAATGGGTGAGCTTTGAAATTAACTAAAACTCTTTGTTATGAGAGATCAAATTTAATGTCAGATTAGAGTGAAATGCAAACATTTAGGAAGAAATGGAAGAAAAACATTGTTGACAACTCGATGCAGATTTAGCTCTCCTGCCTGAACAGAGATTCTTTGAACAGTAAAACTATTGTTTAAGCCTCTAATTCTGGTTCAGACAAAAGACGACTTCAAGAAGAATTTAAATGAAAAAAAAAACTTTAATTGAGCCAAATGTTGAATATAAAAACAGCTCAGTTAGAACATAAAGCTGATTAAACTCTCTAGCTGCTCATTAATTAAACTAAAATATTTTCAATTGACTCAATTGATGGTAATGGCAACTGAAGGGAAACACATGAAAACAGGACATTTTTATTGTTTTATTTATACAGACCTGGTTTGAAACCTGTTTAAATAGATATTAGATTGTGTTTAAAAACTATTATACTGTAGAAAGAAAAAGTTAAATAATTTTAACCTGTTTTTCTTAAATATACTAACTACCTCTGGCACAGATAAAGATGAATAATCTAAAACTAAGACACAATTTTGAAAAAAAAGATTGTCTGGAAAAAGAATTACCAAAAACTGAGCAACATTTTTTCTTTATCATTATACAGAGATGTGCACAGTTTTCTTCTATTTTATAGGAAAAACATTTAATTTGTCAACAAAATAAAAATCTCTGAAGAGATAAATCCTTTTTTTATATAAAATTTAATTCCTAATGGGTCTTTATGGCATAGAGAAGAAGAATCCTCTCTAAGTTCTGATATGACCAAGACAAGATGTTCCATGTTAAACCATGTTAAATTAAATTGAGCAAAACTGTATGAAAATGTCATGTCATGAACACAAAATGACGATTTGTTGCCAATTTCACACTTTATTGACTCTGTATACAAGAGATGTGATGGTTTATGTTTTTAATGATGTTAAAAAGATATAAAAAATGAAAAAATGAGGGTGACGTTCCCCTGCTGCAGCTCCTCCTGTAGGGGAGCATCACCTAGGAGACACCAATCAGGTTAGAATACAGGAACCAGGAAGGCATGAAATGACACCAAGAAACTTTGACTATAAGAGCGTTGATGCTTTTTACTGAAATGTTTCCGCCAGATGTTTTTTTTCTGTTCCAACAGTTACTGAGACACATTGTTTCACTTCCATTTAACAAACCTCCCATAACTTTACTTTGAATGAACCAGTAATTACATGAAATATCACTGTTCTATTTATCAAACAAAGTATATTTTATGTCAAACTGTAAAACAGGTTTTAACATTTACAAAAAAAAATCTTTTTTAGTAATTTTGTAAAAAGATTTTCCAGCTCTAAGAATATATTTGGTAGATTTAAATTTTCAAAAGCAATAAATATTTCTGATCTAGAGATTTTTGTAAAGATTTTCAAATTTATAATAATTTGAGACAATATTTAAAGTAATACATGTTTAATAACAAAGCCTAAATCATTAACCTCTCAATAATACAAAAAAATCTAAACAGTTCAATGATCCAACAGAGTATAGCAGGATATTCCTGCCAGATGTCGTTTTGCTCCAACAGTCACTTCTTCTCTAAATGTTTCACTTCCCTTCATGAAGCTTCTCTATGCATATCAGCCCAACCATAATCTACCACCTTAAATATTTCATTAACATTTTAATCATACATGTATTTATTTATTATTTATTGTAAAAACTTACTAGATGATATATATATATACATATATATATATATATAATATATATGTATATATATATATATTCGGCAATATATATATTGCCGAACTCACGGCAAAGCTTGAGAAGTTTTCACTTGTGAAAAAGGCCTATGTTATTTTAATTTCTAAAGCTTTTTAAACTGCTGCTAAGAAAGACTTTTAAAAATTGCCCACTAATATATATATACCGTATATATATACTGTATTTAAAAATGTTTGTCAAGATTGTAATTATGGTAATAAAATAGTCTAATTGGAATCAGCCTTTTTTAAACAATGAATTTAAAACATTATATATTTTTTAGACATATTATCTGATTCCAATGAGACTATTTTACTTCCATATGTAATGCTTCACAAACATATTAATGAACACCAATAAAATTAGGAAAAAAACTCTAAAAGCTGTTTTTCTTTAAACATATTATGGAATATCTATGTATCTAGTTATGATATGTGTAGATGTTGCTTCTAATTACTTTTGACACACAAATGGAACCCCATTTTATTATTGTTATTGTTAATAATTATTTTTATTGTAGAGCAGCAGTAAGAGTTTTATTGAATGGCAAAGAGGGCAATTCAAAATCCTATTGGTTTTACAGTAAAACAAGTAAATCGGAGGGAAAGAGTATTATTAAGGAAAATTTGATGGAAAAATGGCAAAAAAAAAGGGATGAAGAAAAAACAATAAGGTGGTTTTATAAAATTCAGAAGATAGAAGGAAAAAGAAGAAATGGAAGACGAAATAGAAAGGAGAAGAGAGTGATAACAAGGTTAAGATTTACAGGACTTAATTTAACACTTTTCAAAATTCAAAAGCATACTAGTGGCAAATAGCATTACTGTGGAAAATATTAAACAATTTATACTGGAATGTCATAAATATGAAAGCGAGAGAAGATAAATGAGGAGAGAGTTTGAGTGTATTAAGGAAAAGATTATTTATTAGGAATTTTGAGGAACAATTTGGGGAGTAACCATATACAAATACTTGATTTTTAAAGAAAACTAAATTATTTCATAGAATTTGATTATAGAGAGGGGGAATGTGTATATGATATAGAAGAGTAGAATACAAAGTTATGTATAAGTATGTAGTTTTTTTTTTTTTTGTTTCCTTTTGTTCCTTAGAAATTATATGTTTATTAGTAGATGGCCCATCAAGAACCACAGTAATGCTACTAAATGTTTGTTGCCAAGCGCCAATAAATCCAAGAAGAAGAGTTTCACTGTAAACATAATGAAGTTGGGGTTAAAACTAGCATATATATCATACAATTGTATTATAGTTATTTAGAAATTTTTACAGTTGGTTCAAAAAATTCAAAGGGAAATGTGGAAATAGGCATATTCATTCCAGAGTTTAATGTATGTATATGTAAAAGATTAACAGTCCTTTTATCTATATATACAGCAGAAATGGTAGCAATTATTATTAGTTTACAGTGAGTGGAGGAGTTCAGACCAGACAGGATTTGCACAGATTCTAAAGCTGCAATAGAAAGCATTCATTCAGGAGGAAATAATAGGAAAGACCTTGTATTAGAAATTCATCAGTTTGTTTAGGTTATTTGGGTATGGAATAGATGTTCGGTTCTGCTAAAAAGGCTTTAAGAAAGAAGAATATAGACCAGATTCCATTTGGGAAGGGGAAGGTAAATCAAAAATTAAAAAGAAAGAAACAGAATTATGGCAAATAATATGGGATGAAGATGAGAAAGGAAGAGGATTATATAGGGTTCAAAAATCTGTAATTGCTAGAAATTATGGAGAAAGAAGAAAAGGGAAGAGATAATTTATACTAGATTAAGAACTGGACATTTCTACTTGAATGAGTTTTTGTTTGTACTAGGGAAGAGAAATAATTATATATATGAGGGTTGTGAAAGAAAAGAAAATGTTGATCATGTTTTGATGGATTGCATTAAATATGCCACTGAAAGAGAGAGGATGAGGAAAGTAATTATGGAAAAGGGAGAGATTGGAGTATTAAAGGAATTTTTGGGACAGATGGAAATAGGGAAGAAAATTTGGTTATTGATAAAGCATTGTTTATATTTTTACATAACACAAAAATAAAAAATAAAATATAGTAGGTGGAACTATAGAGCTACACACTCATGTACAGTAGGTGGCGGTATGCACCTATAAGCGTTTTGCAATCCGCCAATCTGACAAAGAAGAAGAAGAGTTTTATTGTGAAAATCTTCACCTGGAAAAGGTTTTAAACAGTTCCGCTTGTTGTTATGATGGTAGGTTAAACTCGTCTGTAGTGAATTTGTTAGTTTTTAGGGATTCGAACCACTTTGCCTTCACGCCGAACCGAGAAGTGACGGTTAGCTGGAATGCTAACAAAGAAAACATATTTTGGAAACTGCCTGAAGTCAAGACAAACTTACTGTCTGGACGAATTTTAAGGAAATTTGGAGGTTGGGAAAAAACGTTTGTGATTAAATCAGAATGGCAGCTCAGGCTGTAGATGATGATGATATGGATAGTTATTATAAAGTTGTTATAAAGCTATGGGTAGCTAGTGGCCGAGGAAGAGGAAAATTTGAAGGGAACCAGGTAGTAAAATAATTATTGAAATAGTTCAGAGGATGAAAACAAGAGTGTAGGTAAAGAGATTTTTGAAGGAAGGAAAAAAGATAAACATAAATTCAAGAAAGAAGAGAACATCAATCTGAGCCCAATATTAGTATCAGAAAAACTAAAAATGAAAATACAGGATGTGAAATGGCTAAAACATTGAGAGATTGAAATTTGCTAATTGTTTGTTAACCAGAGGAGCATAAAAGGAAAGTTCTGTTCATTGTAACCATTTGTAAGAAAACAGTGGAAAGTAGAAGAATTGTAGGAGAATATAAAGCTTCTTGATGGGTTATTTTTGGCATTCCACTTAATGAAGTTTAAAAAATAGAAATGTGGAAGTTAGCAGCATCAGGAGGTTACAGAAAAAACAATAAACAATTAGAGAGTTGACAGCCTCTCTGTTCTGGGATATATGGGGTATATCCAGTTAGGCTCTATGCTCTTCCTCCACTTGGATGAGGTCAGGAAAATGCTTTTATTGTGGCGGGCAATATAAAAAGGCTGTGAGTTCAGGAAGAAAGCAGTGAAGGTACAAAAGCATAAAAACAACCTAAGCTATGCTGAGGCAGTTAAAAAGTTTTAGGAATAATAGAAGAAAACTGCTGAAATATGGAGAGAACCAGAGCAGCATGGTGGAATATGTAACCCCATTGAATTATACAAACTGATTTTGTTCGTTAGCTGTGTATTTAGTTGCATGGACCAATTCAAACATAAAACAAACAAAAAAAAAAAATATATATATATATATATAACCAAGAACCTGAATCAGGTGACAAACATCCAGGTTCGGGTGACAGCGTGTTGCTGATGCAATGGAACGCTAGAAGTTTGTTAGGAAATGGATAAGAGTAAAAAAGGATTCATACAAAAGTTAAAAATAAAACCTGAAATTATATGTATTCAGGAAAGATGGTTAAAGCCTACATCAGACTTCATTAATGAGTATCAGTATTTGAATAGATAGAAGGATAATGTATTTTTGATTCTTTTAAAGAGATGGTTGCAGTATAGACTTCTAGCGAAGGGAAAACATTTGAGTGTATTGGTATTGAATTGTGAACAAAAGAAAGTAAGATTAAGATGATCCATTTTTATAATCCAAGTAAGAAATTATTTGTAAAATTACTGGGTGAGGTAATATTACAGTATAGTCAAAGGGTGGTATGGTATGGTGACTTCAATGCTCACACAGGACAGATGAGAATACACTGGTTATTGAGGAGGTAATGGAGTCTTAATATCTTGTGCATTAATAACGGAGACAGGATGAGGTCTAACATAACAGGTGTGGAAACTGATATTGTTTTAACTTTAGTTTTTGATTCATTGTCTGGTCTGTGCAGTGGGAATGTGATAAAACCCGCAACTATTGGAAGTGAAAATTTCTATTATGATTGAAGTGGGATTAAATTATCATGAGGATTATTCTACCGGGTTGTTTCCTTGGTCTTTTAAAGGAGCTGTTTGGACTTAAATAATTGAAGAAATGCATATGAGTGTTGACTTTGGTTCATTAATTTTTACTTTCTGAAATTCTGTTATAGAAGCTGTTCAACATTCAATTCCAAAGAAAGGTGGGAAGAACAAGAGGAGGATTGTACCATGAAGGACCACGGAATGTGATCAGGTTATTAAATCTCTGAATAAAGATTTTGCATTTTTGAAAAGGAATTAGAATTATCTGAATCTTTTTGATTATAAGAAGAAATAAGCTTAGGTAAGAAAGGTTATAAGAAATACATAAAAAAATGTATAGGAAAAAAATATTGTAATTCAGTAGGAAGAGAAACAGAAATGGGGAAAAAAGAAGAGAAGAGACTATGGATATTAGGGCTGGGCGATAATTCAATAACAATATATATCGATCGATAGACGTGTGGCGCAATAGAAAAAAACAGTGTCGATAAAAGTTCGATAAAGAAACGCAGTTTTCCTTCCTTCTCATTGTAGCCTAGCATGTAGGTTTATGCTAGTCACTACTTCCTCCCAACCAATCGCAATCGCGGACCCAGACACGCCGTCACAAAGCGCCGCCTTCGGGAATTTCGCCGCCTTCGGGAATTTCGGGAAAATATATATATAAAGTTCTGGGCAGTTTCCCACGCAGCTTAGAAGAATGGGGGGGGGGGTCATTTATTTATTTGTTATGTTTATTTTGGTCACTTTAGTTTATTCTTTGTCAGTATTTAATAACTTAACTGAGTTATTTTTCTTTAAAACAATTCAGTTGTGGTTAAAAAAGTTGGTTAAATAAAGATTTAATTGGAAGTCTGTGTTTGTGTTCTTTATTAAAATTAAATCATTTAGCAATATCATAAAAAGTCCAGGCAGAGCTGCACATAAAATATGGTTTCAAGTCTTTTTAATAATTATCGATATCGATCAATATGCATTTTTTTTTTATCGATAAGCTTTTTTCCTATATCGCCCAGCCCTAATGTTTATCCAGTTGTAATTAATGATTAGGCAACAGCAGGCAACCAATGAAGAAAAAGCAGTAATGTTGGCACAAACATTTATTGAAACACATAGTTCAAGTTCTATTGGTGAAGACTGGAAGAAGAAGGGGAGAAAAAAAGCTAGTGTAAAAAAAAAGAAAAGAGTAATTCCAGGAGCAATTAGGACGACTCCAACCTCTGCTTTACAGGTAGGGGTTGGTGAAACTCCATTTGCATTATGAAGGATTCAGCTTTCATTAAAATACTGTGTTAGTACAGGGACACAGTCAGAACTACGAATCGATTATTGAAATAATTGTCAACTCATTTAGTAATCGATTAATCGCTAAGTGGAGTATAGAGACACTAAAATATGCCTTTAGCTGACAGAGCAACTCACTTAGAGCAGTATATAAAGATTTTGCATTCAAAATAAAAAAAAAAAAAATTTCTGTCAATATGCTCTATCCAGAACTCCTCAACTGGAAAAGTTTAAATTTCACCTGGTGTAATTCTCTATAAAATCATAATTTTTTTAAAGACCTACCCGCTCCAATTTTAAAAAACGGGCTCATGCACGCTCTGTTTAAGAGTTGCTGTTCTCGTAGACACTTTTTCTATCCGTGGTGAGAAAGGTGAGCTTCAGTGACTGTCTAAAACCGTTGCTCACCGCAGATATATGAGGCTGAAAGTGCGCATGAGCAGAAAATAATAGCTAACTGGGGGGGGGGAGCACGTAGGATGGCCTAATGTAAACATATCACCAGAATGATTGACAATTAGGAGGACCACTTATTCAGATGTTCCACCCAGAAAAACAAAATCCTCCACTATACCTTTAAGGAATCTTTGGCTATCTAAATTGATTAAAAATAATCGACAGATTATTAAATTTTCAGTATATTCATTAGTTGCAGCCAACCAATTGTGCTGGGAGAAGGAAAGAGCAGATGATAAATCATTTGGTTGGTCAATTTTACCAATGGCTACAGATTTGGAGATAAATCTTTTAAAATTCAGTCCAACTGTGCCTTTAGCAATATTACCACCCTGGATTTTATCTGATGCTGTTGTAGACCTAACTATACTACAAAGACAACATAAAAATAAAACTTTTAAATGGAATTCAATAACACAAGAGTATATCAAATATTTTCATAACCACATTGAAATTCATACAGATGCGTCCCAGAATGCATCTGTTCAAACAGGGGCAGCAGCTGTAGTTCCAGAAATCAAAAATCAATATGGGGAGGAAGCTAGATAAAGGCTTATCTATATATGCTGCAGAAATGATTGTAATAATGCTGCCAGTAGAATGGATTGAGGAGATCAGAGCATTAAGAGCCAGGATTTGCTCAGATTCTAATTCATCATTAATCAGTCTATGAATAAATAATTCAGAAATTGACTTTTAGAGATTGAGCAAATACTCTATCGCATTCAGATGATGGGATTAATGATAGTTTTTGTTTGTTTGTTTTAGGTTCTTTGGGTTCATTCACATATAGGGACAAAGGGAAATTAAATGGCTAATAAGGAAGCAAAAAAAAAAAACTCAAACTGAGTCAGGATGATATTAGAGTTGCAGTTAGTAAGTCAGAGGTTTAGAGTATTATCAAAAGAAAAATTAAACCGAAATGGGAAGAAATGTGGGGGGATGATATTAAAGGAAGGTGGTTCTATAAAATACGAGGGAAGGTTTGAAAATTAGGAGAAATATTGGAACAGTATTCAGGAAAGGATCATAACTACATTAAGTTTGGGGCACACGGGACTTAAATGAACATTACATATAATTGAAAAACAGGAAGATGTGAATTCTGTGGGAGAAATTAGACAATAGAACATGTATTAGTAGGAAATAGCAGAGGTAAGGTTTTTCTCATTTTTGTATGAGAAGTTTATTTACAAGTTCATATTTAACATAGGTGCTAAGATAACATAAGCCTAGTTTTGCTGGTAGATTTTTAAATATCTGTATTAACATTTTTTGAAGTTTATTTAGTTGTTGTTGTTTTTTTTTTTTGCCTAACAAATAGAGGGGTAGTTTTCCAAAATATAGCTTTAAACTTGAACTGCTGGGACTTAAAAATAATGATTTTGGAACATGCAAGGTATTAATCCATTTCTGTGACAAAAATCAACATATTTGAAGAGAAGCACTATCATAAATCTCCTCAGAGCTTCAAAACTGCCAGTTTTTGATGTAGAGACACCCATTCAAGCATAAACTCAGCGTTTCTCACAATGTTTGTTTTTGTTTTAGCCATCCTGCAGTTGTTTGAAGTAAAACCTCCTCCTGATCGGCAGATGACGAGTTCTGGGCTGGACCAGGAGGAGAAGCTGCTTTCTCCTTGGAGACAAACTGAAGCAGACGCAGATGAGCTAACCTTCAGCCATAATGAGGAATTTGAACTGGCAAGTGAAGACTTTAAAAGGGATTTTAAAAACTGTGACTCTGTGCCGCAGGATTTTAAAAGTCTAATAAAAGGAGAGGTGAGTGATTTGGAGAGGCATCCAGACATGCGTCAGCTCAGCTGTTTTTTCTGTGCAGCAGAATTTACAACAGGAGGTCTGCTGACCATACACACATCAGGTCACACAGGAGAGAAGCTGCTAACCTGCCTTATCTGTAAGAAAACCTTCACCTCTGACTCAGAACTAGTTGACCACGAGTGCATGTCTCTTAAACATCCTCAAAGTCGACCAGAAGAGCCGATTCCAGCTGATAAACTCTGCTGCTCTCACTGTGGTGAAGAGTTCTCCACAAGCAAAGACTTAAACCTTCACCTCGGACTACATTTAGGAAGAAAACAGTTCAGCTGTTCCATCTGTAACACCAGCTGTATCGACCAAGATGCGCTAATTCTGCACATGAGGCTCCACACCAGACAAACCCAGTTCACCTGCCATGTCTGTGGGAAAGACTTTGCTTGGAGGAGGCACCTGACCAAACATATGGAGGTGCATAGGAAAAGGAAGAAGGTCTTCCGATGTAGATTGTGTGGTGCTGAATTTAATACCTATTATAGGCTGTCTAAACATAAGGCTGTTCATCAGACATCTGAGCTTCCTCGGGGTCAGATGGAGACGAATGGAGAGAAGGAGGCAGCTGATGGAGACAAACCGGCAAAATCAGAATCTGATTTGATAAAAGAGACAAACATGAAGGTTTCAGTATGTTTTAAAACTGAAAATGACCCTTTGACAGACTATAGACAACTTCTGCTAGATTCCACCTCTAGCAGACCTAATAATGATCCTAAGACTGATGAGAACACATTTCTCATTGGACAGATACAGGAGGAGGTGAAGCAGGAGGATTCCAAGCCTCCACAGATAAAAGTAGAGGAGGAGGAGACAGAAATCGTCTGGTTCTCTTTAAGTCCTGGATCGATGAAGACTGAAGAAGACGAGAAGAAGTCCCTACCCCGTCCCAAAAACGAGGAGCAGAATATCCCTTTGGAAGGAGAACTTTCCGACTCCGACACGGACGACAGCGATTGTTGGAAGCCGAAAACAGGCTCAAACTCTGAAAGCGATTCTGGCAAAAATCCGTCCGGCTTCTCTGAAAACAAACCATCAGAGTCTCTGGAACCCGAGAGCGACGACAGCGTCGACTTCTGGAAGGACTCCCAGAAGCCACGGTCGAACTTAAACCCGGTGAGACAAGAACCTTCGGAGAAGGGAGTGAAATATGTGACGGACTTAAAGCCGTACAGCTGCCCTCAGTGCAGCAAAGTGTTCCGCTACAACTCCTATCTGAAGATTCACATGCAGCAGCACACAGACAGGTACGTCTGTTCTATCTGTGGACACAGATCCACCTCAAGTTCAAACCTGAAGGTTCACGTTAGAATGCACAGTGGAGAGAAACCGTTCAGCTGCTCGGTTTGCAATAAGAAATACAGCAACAAGGCCAGCATGCTGTCCCACATGACTGTCCACGATGCAGAGAGGAAGTACAACTGCGATAAGTGCAAGAAAAGCTTTGCTTGGTTCACGGAGCTCAAATACCATCAGTGTGTCGACGAGTCGCCAGGAGAACAAACACATGAGGAGGATGCAAGCATCAATCTGAAACGACACACTTTATACATCTGAAATGGTTCATCTGTGGACGAATTGTTGCTTTATTTAAAATATTTATAGATTTCAATTCTTTCATTTAAGATACATTTGTTAAAGAACAGACCAGAAGGGATAATGAAAAATGAAGATATTTAACATTTTTATGGCCTTTTATTTTATTCTTTTGATAAACAAAAGTTTTTGTTTGCAAAATTGATCATCTGTGAAAAAAAATACTTTGTTGCCCTCACAAAGAAGCCAAAAGTTTGCATTAAAACTTGATGACTTGAGTTATTCTTCATTTATTGTGTTTTATTCACAACTGATCACAACTTTGTTTCTTAGTTTGAAAATTTGGCAAATTCAGCAACATATATTTGAAAAGCCCATTCAATAGTTACCCTTTGGTAAACAGAATGTAGTTCACTCTGTAGCCTCTAGGTGGCAGCAACAACACTCTAATCTGAGGAGTGTTTGAAAAGTGCTGCAGAGGTTCTGCTGTCATCTGGTCCCAACAAAAGTTATTTTATTGTTTGCAGAGCTGCTGATGAGCTAGAGCCTCCCTCCTCCATTTTCAGCATAACAGTTCTAGAAAGGTAAACAAAAAACATAATTATATAGGTCTAACAAACGTTTTTTTTTTCTCATTCTTTGTGTATACAGATACATCAATTAGCTCCCCTTATATTCAAAAATATATTGGATCAAACAATAGTTTTATGCATTCATGTGCGGACCAGCTGGCGCGTTTTATATTTCCCAAACCTATTCAAATCTTTTTCCAAACCTAAAACCTCCAAATCATTTCCTTTATCTGCCCCAATTCCCTCCCTGTCTTACATCCTCTACTATTGTTGCTCCAAAAATCAGCCATAAGCTGCAACAGCAATTTTCCACCTTGTTGCCCTAGCCTAGAGGATCAGAGACCTTCTAAAAAACTATCCAAAATAGTTAAGATTAGGGTGTAGTAAATTATGCTCACATCTCATTTGTGTGTATATATATATATACACAACTGATTTTTTTATTTTATTTCAGTTTAATATGGGGAAAAAGTCAGAATTCTGACTTTTTTCTCAGAATTCTGACTTTAATCTCAGAATTCTGACTTTTTTCTCAGAATTTTGACATTAATCTCAGAATTCTAACTTTAATATCAAAATTCTGACTTTAAACTTAGAATTCTGACATTTTTCCCCATATTGAATTGAAATAAAATAAAAGAAATCAGTTAACTTTTTTTTTTTCAGTGGCCCTAATCCTCTTCCGTACATGAACAGACTGTTTTGAAGCTACTTTATGCATGAGATGAGCTGGTTTGCTTTTAAATAAAGATGGACCATTTTGCATTTGTGGATATTAACTGATCATATCTGTTTTGTAAAATGGTGTGAGATTCATTTTTTTTTTGTCTCTGTTGATAAGGGACTGCAGAAAATTGGTTTAAATTAATTGCCTCTAATGAATCCTCCTGAATGTATTGCTTCAACTAGAAAATTATGTCACAAGAAAATGCAAGTCCCTTGCCATACCAACAATGAAAAATCACTGAACTGTTTAGCATGCTGGAGTTTAAGTGGAGTGACTCAGCTCATGTAAGAAAAAGAAAAGTGTCTGCATTTGTTTGGAATATACATTGGTAAAAAGGACACACAAGTGTTAATTTTCAGCCCATAAAATCACACTTTTTTCCCTCGGATATACGGTATTTTTAAGGCTTAAATGATGATTAAAGTCATTTGCAGGATATTTGTGGTTAAAATGTACATAAATATCTCAATGAATACAAGGGAGGGTTAAACTCCCCTGTAAAATTCGTAAAATCATTGATGATATATTTTTTGTCAAACATCACATATTAAATCACATATTATAATATTAAAACAGACCAATAAAACATCAAGTGTAGAACCTGGATTTAATAAACAATATGTTTAATGCCTTACCAGGAACTCTTAATGTAAAAAGAAAAGGCCTCAGAGCACATAGTTTGAATACGGCTATGTGAAATTATTACACATATCTTCTCTGGTTCTTCACTTGAAACCTGCTACACCATGCTGGTATGTGTTAACACTTTACTGCAATTATATTACTTACAAAAAGTGTTGGTTTGTTAAAGACTTTGTGAATAAATGAAATTAGCCACTCACAATATGGCCACAGCGTTGACGTACACTAAGAGATGCCGATGATGTCTCAACCCCATGGAGATGACTTCCTGCTATCGTCAGCTGTGAGTTTTATTTTGAAGGACTTGATCTCTACCGGAAGTAGCTAATACTGCCTAAATAAAGCTAGGCTCATGTAGCATCTGTCGGGTGATTGAACCAATCTTCGGCATTTTTAAAAGATGCTCTAGTGTGCACTGTTCATTTTTCATCATATCTGTAAAGCTTAATTTGAAATGACTTTTCTTCCTGGAAGTCTCAGAGCGTCGTGTGTTAGCTTAGCCTGTTAGCTGTGCTCAGACTGTATCACTTTTGATGGATCAGAGACACTTGAATGGAGATCAGACTATTTCTCCTTTAGGCCAGAGAGATTCTTGTTGAGATTGCGTGAAAACCTGAGAAAGTTGAAGAAAGGATAACTAACAGATGGAGGAACCGACGCGCAGTGAGCAGATGGGTTCTGGTATTCATCCACAGCTCCTCAGATGTTTGCATGCAATCAAAGGCTGCAATGATAATAAATACAAACGATTTAGACAAAAATAACAGTTCAGTTGGTGTAAAGACATATGCAAAAAAAAGTGAAAACTTTCCTTTGTGAAAAGAGGGATGCTAACAGGAAAGTCACAATCTAAGGTTGGGTGCATGAAAGTTGAAGGATTTAGAAATTGTTTTTATAAAGGTGTGAATACAGGGTATAGATTTCTCTGATATAAATCCAAGTAACTGCAAAAGAATGTTATAGGCTAGTCTAATAATTTAGATACCACACTAAAACACTGTAAGGATAATAAAACTAAATTATGTGCATTTACTATTTGATACTTTCTTTGTATTTGACATAAATATATATTTCACATACCTTATATACAAATATCCATATATATATATAAATACCCATGTAATTACCCTGTGCAATATCCCTATATATTAATCCTACTAAATCCTATAAAAAAAGCTGTCATATGTGGACTCACTGTATATACTGTATATATATTCAACACACCTATTTCATCCTTTGGCGCCTTCTACTATTTGAGCTGATGTAACAAGAACATTTCAATCATCAATCAATCAGTTGACTTTAGAAAATCGGTTATAAGTAAACTATTTCTTGAAGGTCTATTATTCTTAAAAACCTACATCTTAAATAATTCAAATCACGAGCAGATTAGTATGAAAGTCGTTTTCTTTCAAAAGATTTTCTATCAATCAGAATGTAAACAAAAAATAATAAAGATTGACCAAAACTTCAGATTTTTTATTTCAATTTTATAGTGAATATTGTTTTAATTAATGTCAGAAATCATCAGCTTGTGCTTGAGGTAGGGACACACTCTTTACTTCATTCCAGTCTTTTGGTCCACCCACAGATTCTCTATCAAATTTGAAGTTGAGTCTGTGGTTGGGCTGCTCTGACACATCATTTCCAGTCAGCGAAAACTTTAAAAAAAAAACAGCATTTAGATTTAAATTTACCAAATGTATGACTTTAGGCTTCATTATAATTTAAACTAAAGAAACAATGCAGAAGCAGTCTATTTTATTAATGGAAGAAAAGCTAATTAATAAAGTAAAATGAGCCATGATGAAAAATATTCCCTTTTTATGCTTAAGAAACTTAAATTTAGATACATTCTGGAATCATTATGTTATTGATATGTTGTTTATCTTGAGAGCTGTTTTTGCTGTAACATGTCTGTGTTTCCTGCAGACGTCCAGCAGCTGTTGGTGATCAAAGAGGAGCAGAGCTGGAGTCCCACACCAGATCAGGAGGACCAGAAACCCCCACAGGTTAAACAGGAGGAGGAGGACACTGAGATCACCACATTCATATTCGATCCTGTCCGTGTGAAAAGTAAAGATGAAGAGAAACCGCTGCCTACAGAGCTTCATCTCAGTCAAAAGGAGGAGAAAAGAGACTCTGTAGGACCAGAGCCTGATCTGGGTGAATGCTTAGAACCATATCCACAGGACAAAACTTCTGACTCAGAGACGGATGTCAGTGATGGAAACTGGGAGGAGAGCGTTCAGACGGCGTCGCGTTTAGACTCTGTGACCAATAAGGAGACCCCTGTTGGCTTTAACTGCTCTGAATGCGGCAAAACCTTCACCAGAAGACAATATTTGTCAGAACACCACAGAATCCACACAGGAGTAAAACCTTTCGTCTGCTCCATCTGCAGCAAAGCTTTTACATGGAAAAATGGGTTAGTGCGACACATGAGAGCTCACAGTGGAGAAAAACCTTTCAGCTGCTCATTCTGTGACAAAACTTTCTCCTCCAAAAAGAATTTAATGGAACACACAAAGGTCCATACAGGGGAAAGACCTTACAGCTGCTCCTTCTGCAACGCAGCATTTAAACGAAGTCACACTTTAAAGGAACACACAAGAACCCACACTGGAGAGAGACCTCACAAGTGCTCGATCTGTGGCCTAAGCTTCAGATACAGGTCATATCTAGTTGTTCATGTAAGAGCTCACGCTGAAGTTAAACCTTTCAGCTGTTCTATCTGCAATGGAACGTTTAAAAGGAAGCTCTCCTTAGAGGAACACATAAGATCCCACACTGGAGAAAAACCTTTCAGCTGCTCTGTATGTAATAAGAGTTACTCCCGCCAGTTAGGTCTGTCACGCCACATGAGATGTCACACAGGAGAGAGACCTTACAGCTGCACCATCTGTCAGGCCACGTTCAGATGGAGATACGCATTTGTGAACCACACAAAGATCCATACAGGGGAATCATCTTAGCTGCACAGACTGTTGTCAAAGCATCATTCGGTCTCTGATAGCTGAGTTTAAGCTGTTGTGGTTTCAACTGTGATTTGCTAATTGTTCAACTGGATGTGAGAGCAAAGCATACAAGCGACTGCTCCCTCCTCTCATATGTGGCGGTTCATTTAGGGACCATAGATAAATATCCGAACACTCTTGAGAAGAAAACTGAAAACATTCAGAATCTTATCATAAAATAAGACCCAGAAAGACGAGGCACAGGCCTTTTCTTTTTGAAAGGAAAACATATGATTTATTTTTTAAGGTTAAAAAGAAAAAGACACAAAACTAAAGTCAAATCTGGATATATGTGCTCTATTTTTTTACCCAATTTTAGAGCATTTTCTATGAACTTCTATCAATTTAATTTAAAGAAAAACATTATTTTTGTTATAAAAGAAAATAGGAATAGAATGCATTAAAATTGTTTAAAGGAGTGGTACCCATCTTTTTTTAGACTTAGACAAACTTTATTTTAATTTTGTACACACAGAGTGTATACAAAATAAAATGTTATTTATACAGATTCAAGCAGTGAATGAGCAGCAGCTTAGCAATGTAAAGGAACATTTCCATTCATAAAGTGCAGCAGTGATCAAATGTAAACAGTGTGGAAGAAACACGGTGCAAAAAGGCATTGATGTCTAATAAAATTATCTAATATAATGATCTGACATTAACCTTGAGTCCTGAGGTGACAAGACATAAAAGGTAATATTTTTTTATTTACCAAGAGTGTTTTATTTGGAAGTGTCTTGACGAATCCAAAGCAAATCTCAAGCAAGCTGCTGACGTCTGTTTACCTGCATGAATTTTAAGTCAAAGTTGGTGAACCCATGAAACCTTTGAGGGGGGTATAGTGAGGCAGTTTTAGACACATAAGCAGGATTTCAACATAATTCCTGGGGGATTTAGATAAAACTGACTTAGTTAAAAAACCAGGCTTAGCTGGTCATGTCTGGCTTATTCTGCTGTTTTTCTGGGTTTCACAATCCTGGCTCATTCAGAGTCTGACTCTGTTTTTTGCAGACAAGCAGAGTGGCACAGTGGAAGCGTGCTGGGCTCATAACCCAGAGGTCAGTGGACCGAAACCACTCTAAACCGCCATAAAAGTGACTTTAGGGGAGGCGGCCCAGTGGTTAGGGCATTGAGAATGTGTGGGTTCTCTCTGGGTACTCCAGCTTCCTCCCACAGTCCAAAAACATGACTGGTAGGTTAATTGGCTTTTCTCAATTGTCCTAAGGTGTGAGGGGTCTGTGTTCCCCTGCAATGGACTGACGACTTGTCCAGGGTGTACCCCGCCTCTCGGCCATTGACAGCTGGAGATAGGCACCAGCACCCCTCGTGACCCCAATTGGGACAAGCGTGTTAGATAATGCTTGGATGGTTTGAAAATTAAAAGAAATATTGGAACAGTATTCAGGAAAG